>CM031234.1:848738241-849093241 GCA_018340775.1 Taxus wallichiana var. yunnanensis
TGATCTCGTAGTAAAGGGGGCATCGAAAGATGAAATGCTCCTCCGTCTCGACCTCTTGGAGGGAACAAAGCTGGTAAACTTGCTCGGAGTGGTCAATCTGATGACACTCAACACGGAGCCTGTGAGAGCCAACTCTGAACTGACCCAGGGAGATGCGAAGGGCGTGCATCCAATGTCGGGAGATATATTGGGGCCGAGAAATAAGACCATTATTGACCTCAAGAAAATGCTTAGCATAGAAGGCCATCTTCGGCCGTAACCCACCCTGGGGTTGGTCTAGGTGTACTGAATGAACTATTTGTAAATATCGTCTTTGATGATTTTATTTAGATCCTGCTTTCCCGGAAGGAGGTGGGTGGGGTGTCCAAGGAATAATCTGTATGGTGGGAGGTGATCTATCTACATACCAATAGACTCAAGTAGTCATGAAACTCCGGCATACCAACATCGGGATCGACCAGAGTGATCCATTGAAGCAATGGCCTCAAATGAGCAGTAAGCAAGGTAGGGGTACCTGTCCCTTCCAGTAGGGGAATCCACTAGTCTCGAATGCGATGTATGAAGGAAACAATGCCAAAAATTGCTTCCAACCTAAAGGGACGAGCGCCAAACTCTACTAGGACAATATTATGGGGAACCGTCTCCTTGCATCTGATGATACGTCTGAGGAGAAGGATTTGAACTCTCTCCATTGTAGCCCAAGTCGGACTCCAGAAGGGATGGACCCCAAACCTCCGAGCCATAAAGAACCGTGGGCCTAACAAGGGAGTCCGAGAGGGAAAGCTTGGATAGAATGTCTTGGAAGTGATGACGGAAGCACTGTCTCTCCAAGATTGCCAATGAGCCATAGCCCTTATTAACCCGAGGTGGAGTGTCGGTCGTAAACTAAAGCGAGGTCCAGAGAAGAGCACTCCTAAGTAAGTGTAAGAGTGGTGATCTCAAGCTCCTCTCCCTTGTAGAAGAAATGAAAATCAGATGTCTTTAGAGTATTGAATATCATAATTTTGGTCTTACCCAGGTTAATCTGTCACCGCTTGCGGTCGCAAAAGGGCTAAAGCATCTAGCTGTCTCTATAAACCTTTTCCTGAGGAAGCAAGGACTACATCGTCTGCAAAGAGGAGAATATAGATCGAACCCGATGGAGAAGACAAACATCTTGCTCCCGGATGTGGTCTCTAAAATTATCCCCTACCTAGATGAGGTTGGGTTTGAGCAATTCCCAAGCTTTCCATATGCTTTTAGCCACAAATGTGCCACATATATTCATAGGCACGAGAGAGAGTAAAAGCTTTGGAATCCCAACCCTTTCCATGCTCGATGTTTCCAACAAAGTCCCTTGATTGATGCAATGTATGAGAAGAATTTTCCGTGTTTCGGAACCTTCAAGGCTTTGAATTATCTGTTTGAAACTAAAGGGCAGATCCTTGGAGCTTGATATCCAAAACCCTAAGCCTCACGTTTCTTTGGGCTGCAACAAATATCCCATGCCACTCTGTGAAACCCTTTATGGATTTGAAGAGACCAAACCTAGATGATTGAGCTCCATTGATGGAGATACACACTCCTGCATCTTGAAAAAGCATATTGACAGAGCAGACAAAGTGAGGCCCAACTCTAAGATCTTGGAGCATAACAATGATGAAAGGTCATTCTATCTTGTCATAAGCTTTCTCAAAAGCAATTTTCACAAAAGAGCCTTTTGGTCGGAGACCACTGCCTATTTGATGCCTTCTCAAACAATTATAACATTGTCAAGAATGTACCTATGTTGAATGAACCCAATTTGTTCATTATGGATAATGAGAGGAAGGAGATGCTTAATCCTGTTTGCTAGAGTGTTGGCTATGATCTTATAGGAGACATTAAGAAGAGTAATGGGCCTCTAATTAGTGATTTGTTTAGGGTCACTAGCTTTGGGAATGAACTTGATGTTACCTTGATTGATGAGCTCACCCAATGAGTTAAAGGACATAACTTCAAGGTATACTTTATGCAAATCAGGGCCGGCAAAATCCCAAAGGAGTTGATAGAATTCATAGGGAAGCCATCAATAATAGGGGCATTGTTAGGGGCCATTCACATAGTCGCTTATTTGAGGCCATTAAGGGAGGAGTCTATCACAGTGCAACTCTTTGAGCTTGGGAAAGTTTGCATGGGACCACTTGAAGGTATTTCACGAGAGCATCCTCTCTTTCGGGTTAGGAAGGGTGAGAGGCAAAATCATCATGATAATGGTGGACAAAAGCTTGTGGGATATCCGACAATTTGGTAAGTCTGGCATTAGTTGTTTGAATGGCTTTAATTATGTCTGTAGTATGTCTGGAGTGGAGAAGAGCAAAACACTCTTTGGATGCTTTGTCTCCAATTTTTAACCAATGCAACCTTGCTCTGATTTGGACACCTCGAGCTTTGTATGCTTCTTCCACCTTAAGTTTGTGTCGCCAATGAGTTGCTTGCTTTTGCAAGAGAGATGTTAAAAGAGAGCTATTAAGATCTTGTGAAATCCATTGGAATTCATGGTATGAAGCTTCATGTGCTCTCTACCTATAGATGGTAGCTTGTTTCCCATCAAGTCTGAGAAAGTTTGTGGTTCTTTTGATAGCATCAACCCACCAATCAATCTAGTCCGTATCCCCTGTGGGTCTAGGAACAAGGTTCCAGATCCTTAAGATATGTCCAACAGTTCTCTCATGCTGAAGGTGGGCAGTGTTGAGATAGAATTGGGACTTTTTACTTTTGAGGCGGGAGCATTCCAAGTAATGCAAAAACAAATGGGTTGATGGTTTGACAACAAGGCAGATTCAACCACCGAAACCGGTCTATTATTGGTGGAAGAAAGAGAAAAAAATCTTGCTCAACAAGTAGAGTTTGATCTAGCCTCTTAACCACCCTGTCTTGCCCTTGCTTTGGAAGTTGGACTAGGTGAACCAAGTAGTAGAATTTGAATCTTGCTGCGATGGTGATTCGGTCAAAATTTCGAGCTCGTGCCCCATGTAGAACTAGGCTTCTCTCTCACCGACACACAAACACATATAGTAGGCACTCCTCCTTATCTTCATTAGATTCAACCATATTGAAATCTCCACATAAAATCTAGTGGGCATCCGGGAGGGAGTCAACCAGCGAACGCCAAAAAAGAGATTGTTCAACCGCATCGTTGGATGCGTACAGGTTTGCTAACCCAATGATACACCCGTTAAAATCAAAGAGAGTCCATATCACTTGGTGTGTGGGGTCAAAGCCCCACGAGATGATATTATGAGCAAGCTTTGGCACAAGTAGCGTGATGACCCCACCATGACCTGGCTCGTGATTGGACACCGGCAAATAACACCTAGCCAAATAGTGCGCATGACATGATCAAGGGAAAACTAGAAATTTAACTTCCTGCATGCACAAAACTTTCATATTGTAGAAGTGTAGACAATTGCCCCTGACCATATAACGATAGGTTGGTTTAGTGAGACCATGTACATTCCAAGAGTACACAATCTTTGGGAAACATCATGGTGCATGATCCCTCATCATCAAAATCCTTGAGGGCAGAAAACTTATTGTTATTGCCAAATTTCTATTAGGATAATCTTGAAGTTGAAAAGGCATTTATTTGTCCTCAACATATTCTACATCTTCGATGGAGAGGGACTGCGAAAGTGATGGAGGACAAATTTGTGCTCGAGTAAGACAATACTGTCTTTTAGATTTCTCACCCCAGAATGGGGTTGTGAAATTTGTAAAGTGGGTGTAGAGGGCATAATAGCCACAACAACGAGCCGGGGTGCGCGAGAGCGAGTGGAGGAGCTTGAGTAGCAAGCGGGTAACTTGTTTGGTGGTGGTAGCAGATGAACTAGCTCCGGATGTACCAACAAGACAATAAGAGGCTGATGGGGGTCGAGTAGAACCACGGGAACATTTTTTTATTTGTGGCCGTGGTCCATCCATCGATGTTGTCCCGACGGTCCCGGTTTCGTCTGGATTTTTTCCCCGTGGTGGGTGGTGCAAAGCAGTCATTAAAGGGCATTCCTAGTCATATGGTCCAAGGGTTGGTATCGAAAGCATGTGTTTGGAACATTAACGTAAAGCACATGTTGTGAAAACCGAGTGTTTCCATTACTGATGTCAATGGTTTCCTTAAGGTCTTTGGCCAAATTGATTTCAAGGTAGGCGTGTTTATGAGGACGGGCTGCATAAAATTTGGGTTTCTCTAAGCAAATGAAATGCCTTGGGGATTTGATAAATTGCTCAACAAAAAATCCCCAAAAGGGAGAGGCAAAACATGAAACTCAACCCAGATGGAATTTTGAGCTTAGCTTGTTTAGACACTTGGAGATTGCGTGTCCAAGGAGAGAACACAACCAGGGTTTTGTGGATAAACCACGACCCATGATTGACTATGGCCTTTTAGTGCTTGGCATTATTGAAAAGAAACAAAAAAAACCCTTGGTTAGGTTTTGAACCCCCTCGAGCTTGACACCATGGGATTGCCAGTTTTTGTGAACCCATTGTTTAAGCAGGCTCTCCAGGGGATTCAGCTGACAAAATAACCAACAAGGGTAAATGATTCAAGCCAATGACATGCTTTATCAAATTCTGGTAAATCAAGAATAACATTAGGCAAAGGGGTTTCTGGGTCAGAACTAGTACCTCATGGAAGACCTTCGAACAAACTTCCTTGCCTTCTTCGGTGCCATTTTTTACAGAGCTCCTTTGGCGATACCTGCATCAAATGATGCAAGGACAGAAGAGATGACCATTAGTAAAGGCTTTTATGCCGCCCAAAGGGTGGAGGAGAGGAATAAATCAGTGCAATAAATGCGCAGAGAAATCAATATCCTGCCTAGATCGAATGACGGATCAATGGTATGAAAACAGAGCCGTATAGAGCAGCATGCAGAGCTACCGCTACGGTAGATTTAATAAACTGCTGCAAATAAATCAAAATTCCATCTCTATGGGGATGATTCAGGATATAACAGCTGGAGCTTCCACATGGCTCCCATACTTTATCTCCAGTCCGCTTGAATACCCTGCCCGCTGCCAATACACTTTCACCAACTCGCCCTTCTTTTTGCTGAACAGCAGTGAACATAAATTTAATTGATGGATTTTAGAGCAACATAATTGAGAGCAGCATCATCTGCTGGATACTTGGGACAGGTATTTGTCCATAAATTATACATTATACAGTTCTGCAGCAGCACTGTACAGCTGGGAATTAGAATGGAGGATGAAAAAAATAAAATAAAAGGCCAAGTATATGGCTGTGGCTCTAAGAGGAAAATGGAGGATGAAATATTGATATGCAGCAACCTGCACTCTGATAGATAAAATGGACCGTGTAAAATAGAATGTAAAAGAAGAAGCATGTGCAAACCAAAATTTAGTATTTTCATTACATATTTGATATTAAAAGAAGAAGATTACAATATATAGAGCCAAGATTTGGTTGTTCATTTCACCTTCTAAGGCGACTCTTCCTATTCCTATGGGAATGACTCTTCATTTATATCAAATAAGACAAAAGCCTATGACACCTAGGATTAACATATATTAAAATAATGTTACAACTCAATTTTGATTTTGCACGACAAAGTTACTTCCTTTGCAAATCTCATGTCTTCGACCAAAAACTTATCTTTTGGGCATCTCAAGATGATGTGAACCATACTTCGTTAAAATCCAATAGAATGGTCTCGAAATATGTTACTTGTTGGTATCCAAATTGATTCTCCCGCGAGGGCCAAGCAGCATCACGAAACTGACAGGATGCTTAGAGACAGACGAATCATGATATGAGTCGTTTTGTATTCGGGAGGGGATTCAGCTGACTCTTTGTCACTCGGGCGTTGGAGAAGTGGATAGCACCTCACTGAGGGTTTGATCTACCCTCACTACTTTAGGTCGTGCCTTCAACCAGGTGAGAGGACCCGTTCTGTAACCCGTGTTGGTGAAGGACATCAAGAGATCCTTCTTTGCACAATTTTCATGAGAACCTTGAGAAAATATGATCAATACAACACAATCTAACTCTCACGAGTTGTCACACTAGAGAGTGGAGATGTTTCTTGGACAAGGTTCGGGTTACTAAAGACAATAATTGAATCCTGATTGTTTCTGCATATTTTGGCAAAGGGAAATTGTTAAACCTTTGTGGATACACAAGTACAAACAGGGGTAGTTCATGTAGGATTTATCATTTGAGAAGTTTTTGGTGGGAAGTTAAGCAAGATAAAGTTGATTATACTAGATCTTTGAGAGCCTTTACAAATATTGGAAAAATCACAAACAAAATGCTTCAAAATAGCCAAAATATTCCTTCAACTAGAAGGTGTGTATCAATGGAGGCCCAGAGATGCACGGTTTCATACACTCTTCAAGAATTCAACATAAAGGCTCATGCTAAAGACTCAATTAAATGTTGAAAGTCCTTGATTCGTCACGCCTAAGATACACTCATAGACTTACAAACAATCTTTATCAACATAGTGAAAGTAAAGTGATTTTAAATTGTTTATTTCATTACCAGATGAAATCTCTTCTCATAATGAAATTGCAAATGCCACAATACTAACACACGGACGAGATCTTGTGTGACTCAGAGAGATTTTAACATAAGATTGCAACAGAACAAGAAAAACTATTTGAAAACATTATGAAATAAAAGCAAACACAATTATGCTCATGATCAACATAGAGTCATTCAAGGTTCATTAGATTCATCAAGAGGGAAAGTTTCCTCAACAATCTCAGAGCTTGTCAATGGTTGTACACTTGCAACCACCTTGACGCGATTGAATCCAAAAACACAAGAAAATAAATTGGTCTCTCAGACAGTCTCTCGGGAAAATGGTTTTCTCAAACTTTCTCAAAAAAATTAACCCCCCACCCTATGCAAGAGTATTCTCATTGCATTTATACATTTCACTCGCTCACTCATCCCAAATTTCCCCAAAAGAAGAATATTCGAGGAATCCTTTGTTTGTTACAAGTTTGTTCTAGAAAGTGATGTTTAACAAATTTACACCCAAAAGCTGCCAGGTGGATGAATCATGAACTGATCACGTTTCTTAGTCCTCAACTATGACTGGGATGCCATATCATAACTTTTGATAGTCTTTTTAATCATTCTTTTATTTTTCGTGCAAGAAATCCCTTTTAATAATTCTTAGGTGGCTCCATATGGCTTGATTTGACAAGCAATCCTTTTCACCTTTGAGAATACACCTTGAGAAATGAGTGCCCTCGCGTGCTTCTCGAGAAATGAGTGTCCTCCCATGGATTATACCACATACTCTGCTGCGAGTCCGAGTCGGCCAAGTGTAAAGAGGAGCTAGCGAAACCTCCACGTGTCTCCTTGGTGCAACTGCAAAGGTGAAGTCTAGAGGCAGGTTCCCAAACGAGCGGGCCCTCCACGTGTTCAAAACCCGAGAGAGTTGCATCGGTCGCTTGAAAAGTCCGAGCATGGGAAGGTCCAGCTGGAAGCTTCCACGTGTTTGTTCGGCGCAACTTCAAAGATGAAGTCTAGAGGCGGGACCTCAAATGAGTGCAGGCTCTCCACGTGCCCTGGGCCCAAGAAAGTTGCCTCGGCCATTGAAAAAGTCTCAGTATAAAGAGGAGCCAGCGGAAGCCTCCACGTGTCTCTTTCGGCGCACTTTTGATATGGTGCCCAAAAGCGGAGACCCCACGCGGCTCTCTACGTGTCTCAGCCGGAAAAGTTGTTGAAAGAGTTTAAGGACCAGTGGAAGGTGCCACGTGCCTAGGGTCCGAGAAAGCTGCATCGGACACTTGAAAAAGTTTAAGTATAAAGAGGAGCCAACGGAAACCTCCACGTGTCTCCTTGGCGTAACTCCAAAGGTAAGACCCAGAGGCGGATCCTCAAATGAGCGCAGACCCTCCATGTGTCTATGGTCTAACAAAGCTGCACCGGCCGTTGAAAAGTCTGAGCGTGGGCAGAGCCGGAAACCTCCACATGTCTCCTTAGTGCAACTCCAAAGGTCAAACCGAGAGGCGAATCCTCAAATGAGCGCAGCCCTCCATGTGGAAAAGATTTGAGTTGAAGCGGGCCTGAGAATCTCAAAATGCCCGGCGACTGCCTCTCCACTTTTAACTTTTGATGTGGGCCCCAACGGAGTCACGACTCACTTTATACTTCATTTCAAAACAGAGCTTAAAAACTCCAAAGTGCTCGCGACTGCCTCCCCACTTTGACTTTTCAATGCTGACTCAAACATGTGACATTAATTTGTCCCCACGGAGTCGCGGATCATTTTATAACTTTGCTCCTTTTCACAAAAAGGCAAAAATCTTCAAAATGCTCCGACGATCCGCCTCTCCTTTGACCTTTCAAACCGCCACGTGTCCTTCGGGTCAAAGTAAGAAATTTGCCTGCCGCTTCGTATTTTGAATAGCTAATTAGAAACTATCGGGGCCGTGGGGACCAATTTGGCATTTTTACAAATGTAACAAAAGTGACAAGTTCACCAAATAGACCCGCCGTGCCACATCCAATTAGAAGAGACCACGTATCCACGGATGTTGGGACAAGATTTACAAAGGAGACAAATGTGGAAGACGCCCAACAACAAAAATTTTCCCCACGGAGAGAAGACTGTAAATAAAACCAAGACTCAATGTGATCCACGACCCAAGGAAAGGACTGACAATGGCAACCAAATGAAGGAGAAAGCTTTCACGCATCCATACAGGGAGACAGAGAAAACTTCAAACCATGCGGACTGAGAAATTTTGAACAAATAGGGCGAGATTAAATTGAGCACCAACATTGCCATTGCGCTAACATTAAGTTTTCTCAAAAATGCAGGATTATGTTTCTTTCTTGGGATGCTCTTGCATCTGAGGTCTCATAAAATGTTGATTTTGAAGAACCATACAGAATCAATAAATGGCGAACCTTTTTGACCATGCTCTGGATCTGACATCCAATCACTACTTCTTGGCTCTGTTACTTCCCATCTTTTTTTCTGCCCAATCATTTACTCAACGCTGTGTCTTCTTTTCATGTTGTTTCTTCACTTCTACTTTTGTAAGGGCCAATTGTCATGTTCTTTTGCTTACTATTTGTGCCGGAAAATGCTTTCAATCTGCTATTATCAATCAATTTAAATTCGTTCTCTTGTATCTTGTTCTTCTCTGCATGCTGCAACTCTTCTTCATCTTCTTCATGCGCCCTTGGCATGCAAACTACCAACACTTTAACTTACTCGCCGTTCTTTTCACTTGTAAGTGCATTATTATGCACCTGTTTTACACTCTATCGATAGGCCATTCCTAAATGGAATTTCCACCATTCTCTTATTCTTAAGTGCACATTTCTGTATACTCCTTTGTTTAAACCATCCAAAATAACTTTGATCCCCTTTGGATCCCTGCTTTATGATCTCACACATATTCTTCACAAAAGGAATAATTCTCTGCTCTTCCTCTTTTCTTCTCATATACATTTCTTCCACTTCCTCTTTCATCCAGTCCTTTCAAAGGGTTCACTACTTTTGGAACCTCTTCCTGCTATCTAGGCTCCTCTTGTCTACAGTTTTCTCTTTCCTGCTTCCTCTAAAGATTCCTTTGTTGAAATCAGTAAATTGCTAGCTTCACCCATTTTCCCCACCATGGGCATCAACTCAAAGCTTTTCCCATCTTTCAATAATTTATAATTGTTCTCTCCCATAATGCACTGTACTTATATCATACTGCCAAGGTCTTCCCAACAACACATGACATGCATCCATAGCAATCACATCTTATACTACCTCATCTTCGTAGTTCCCAACAATGAAATCTACTGTATGCTTCCCAATCACCACCATTTGATGACCTTTCTGCAACAATGCAACCTTATGTGATTGTGGATGTGGGTTGTATTTGAGACTTAACTTCAGCACCATCTCTGTAGATACCAAATTATCAATACTGTTTCCATCTACCCTTATCTTGCAACACTTGCCTCTAGCATTACACGTGGTTCTTAAGATGCTTCAACTTTGCAATGAGCCTTCACTCTTTTCATTCTTAAACAACTATAAATTCTCATCTATCTCATCTTCAACTATATCCTCTTCTTCAACTTCCTTTGCTTGAGCTACATGAGCTCTTGCCTCACCAGCTCTATTTTCCATATCTTCTAGGCATTCAAATTCCCATTGGCATGCTGAATCTTATGCCTCTTCCTCTTCCTCTTCCTCTTATGTCCTTTTTTCCATGCAATCAATCATCTCTATTACTCTGTCGTGAGGGGCTTGTCTTTGCTTCCTCATATTCTTCATCTTCAACCACTTTATCTCTGCAAAGCCATTTTTGTGTCTTGTTCATCTTACAACATTTTCCTCTTACTTCTTCCTCCTACACTTTGTTGCCTTCTACCCAACTTCTTTTCTGCTCTCAAAGCCATTAATATGCTCCTTCAACTGAATGCAACTTAAACAAACCAAACTCATCTTGATTGGCAATATTAACATTTACGTACCTTACGATTTTCTCTCTACATCATCTTTCATGTGATCTGGTCTTGTGGTCGACTTGTAGAATGCCTCAGTTTACTCCTTCACAAGCATATCCTTTACTCCAAATTCTTTAATTTTCTAAATGAACTCAAATGATAATCAAGAGGTGAAAATTTCCCCTTTAACGCACCGACAATTCTATCCCAAGTCATAAATATTTTCTTTTCCTATAGCTATACATGATCCCACCAAAGAGACACATGCCCTCAACTTCTTGTATGCAAACTTTACTCTTCTTGGGTCTCCTATTTGCTTGTAATTGAAATATTTCTCTAACTATACTATCCAATCTGTCAATTCTTGTGAATTCAAACTTCAAGAGAAATAATGGGTTTGACTTTCTAAGTTCTGCAACAACTTTAATGATTTTCTCAAGTCTGACATCTTCAAAATTTATTGGCTGGTCTTCATATCCCTCTTCATCTTCACTTACATCTGCAACAACTCCTCTCCATTGTGCAGTCTCCATGGCATTCTGATTCAATCTTGCTTGCATCACACTCAAAATCTTTGCAAGACCTACAAATTTTGGTGCTTGCCCTCTTTTTCTTAGAGGTGTTCCTCTATTAGCCATATCTCACCCTTCTTCAATGCAGCTTCAATCTGCAACTTTTACTTTGACACAACTAGTCTCACACAACTCTCACAACAATTCGACTGTACAAGAAGAGGATTTTGTATGTAGGCTAAGGAGGTCTATAGAATATCCTCTTTATTTTTAGAATAAGAAGGGGCCTGTAACATCCCCATTTTAAGATACCAGAACAAGGGAAATTTTTTTTTTTTTTGATAACGTTCTCTGTTATGAATTACAAAATTCAAACACACGTTCAAGTTTTAATAATTGTTCTCTGCCCAAACAACACAGTTTGGATCACACAATTTCTTTTTTAAAACGAATGTTCCCTGTTCACATATTTACAATATGGAACACACATTCAATGCCATTCAATCTTATAACAGATTCTATATGCTGCTGTAAATGACTCGAGGAACTGCCGATCTTCCATTTTCATGGCTCGGAGTTTCAACGATCCTTCATTTCATGACTCGGCAACAACCGATCCTTCATGTTCGTTTATGCATGGTATATTATATATACCTGTTCTCATAACCGTTTCCGTTATCGAAGTGATCCATTTAAGAAGCCTATCTGAATATCTGTTACTGATATTCATCTGACATCCTGCATCTTAAATTAAGTGATAAGGACAACGCAACCAGCAATTGTGATACTTTGGCCAAAGATTTTCACATGCTTTGCATGATCATATTCCTGGATGTGATACACATCAACGGAATACGTCCTTCACTTCACTTCACCTGTTATCTAGAATGGTCTTTCCTGGTTCCTACCAGTCCTCTTCGTTTAAGGTCAGTTTTAAACTTCCAATTACAGTTAGTAATATGAACGAATATAGGAAGGCACTCCCGGTAACTAAAGATACGCAGACATACGGTGTCGTTTCCCCACGACCCCGTGTGTCTAGTTATCTTTAGTATTCCGGAGTCACTCCGTATACCAGATCATACTCCTATCCCCTGTCCACAGTTACACATTCAGCCTATGTATTCTTGATGTTTTAATTCGGGAGGGCATTGCAATATGTCAGCTGCAACAGTGTGTCGTCATGAAGACCCCGTCTTCATGGAGACACCTTGCTGTAGCTGGCGTATGCCAATGTCCTACAGAATTCTCCCGTCGAGAATACACATCCTGCTCAAGTGCTTAGGATACGATTTAATAATTAAAATCAACTTTCAGCATCCACGCTGATCCCTTGATCCTCGTTTCCGTTACAGTTGTATAGGGCTAAGAGGGACTAAATCCGTCCATTATCTTGCAATGCATCTTCTCCTTCGTGTCGAAGGGCTGCATTTCCCTACTTGGTTCTCTTCTTAATCATTGGATTAAGCAGTCCGTACCGACGGACGTGATAAGTTTAACCTATTAAACTTAGCCAAGATTTTCCCAACTGCAACTAAATTCAGAATTCTAGCTTATTAGACGTCATTCATACGAGGTCTAAATTCCGAGAAATGTATTCATTTGTTCTCCTTAACGTTATATAGTTAAGGTCCATTAGTTGTGGATATACTTATCCTATATCCTTAATCTGAATTCAGCATACGAGATCATTAATGGAGTTCGAAAGCGAAGTTCGATTATTCCAAAGTTAATTGATATTCCTTAGCTCCTAAGCTAATCCTGAATACCTTTCGATTATGGAATCATATTCTTCCTAATCCTTTTTAATGTCAATTAAAATTTCATCTTTACCCAAGTATGAACTAATTGCATTTTCAACTTAAAGGTTGCATTTAGGTAAGAATAGAAATCAGTTTCCATTGAACATCCATCCAAGGACAATGAAACAAATCCAAATTAAGAAATAACATTATATTTCCAATTTAGTCAACAATACCAAACTGATATAATTATTAAAATATCACACTTGTAATTGTATTCGACAATCCATGTCATAATCTGTACATTTGCCAATCCAACTAGATGGGCATGGTTTACATAAAACATCCATACAACTCATAGATAGAAGAATATACTTTCTTCTTTTCACAATTCCTCGAAGAGGAATAAAAGCGACAATTACAATACATCATCAATAATCAAGAAGCATCAGAAAACAGCCAAGTCTTCATTCTAATCAAATTCCATCTGCAAAATGAATTGCACGGGTCAGTTCAATGAACTGAGCATATTAAGCACTTATCCTTAAAATAAGGTGCTTCAACTAACTGTCTCAATAAAAGAACCCTGCTTTTATGAAATGACAGTAAAACATCAATCCCGAAAGAGGCACAAAAGAAAGATCAGCAAAACAACTGAACTATCAAAATATCATCACAATCAGCCAAAGAACTGCTGTCCCGTTTTCCACATAACCGTTACAAGTCTCAATTTACAATATTTGTAAAGTTAGGAATACAAGTAGCTTACTGCTGATATAACATACAGTTATCCTTTCCACGCCTTTCATTAATAATAAATGCAAAGGATGAAACTAACTGAAATGTAAATCCATTACTTTCCTTTCAGTTCGTGCATCACATTAGATTCCAAACAATCAAGTACAGACAAGAAAGCGAACAACAATGCATATAGTTGCTCCCATCTAAGCACTATAAAAATTCATTATTCACGAATTACCGATTTCCAACTGAATGAAGGAAGAAAATATCATTTTTCCAAGTCATTCATTCATATCTCTATTTCTTTCCAATTGGCTGTTCTGAAAATGGAATCCAAACGAGACACAATCAAAATAACAGTTCAGAGTGAAACTTACAAAATCCATTCGGAATTCACTTTCCGGCAGCAAGAATAATTTCATTTATAATCCGCTTTAAATGAAAATAGGGAAGAATTCATCATCCATATCCATACTTTATTTGAATCAGGCTCATATGAAAATCCAAAACAGGTTAGTACCTCATTATGATCATCCAGGATCAAACAGTACAAGGATGCAAACCATATTTTTACCATACTAAAAGAAACCATATTTCTTTCACTGTATGCTAAACAGACAAACAACATTTCAATCATGCAGTCAATTAATCACATGATTTCCTAATCCTATGAACGTATCCCGTTCAAAATAACATTTTATTCATTGTTGTTACCTACAGAAATCCAATATTCACATGACTATGAATTTCAACAAGTTAGAACAGCAGACAGAAGATGAATTCATATGCACAGTAAAGCTCCAATGTTATTTTCAGAGTCCAAATAGCAAAAAGAAAAATCCATTTCCCTATAATTTCATTAATGAAACAATCATTTTGTTCAGAATGAAATCAAACATCCAAATCGTGTTTATCTTAGCATGACAGTTCAACTTATAAAGATAACAGAACAATCGTTCTTATTGAAAAGCAAACTCACATAGCCTGTACAGTTTCAATCCAATATACCACGAACAATGAATATCCAATTCGAGTTCTATCTCGATCAACCGTTAGCTCCAAAAACAACATTCTCCATTTACTTAATGAGGTACAGAACTCAAAATATAATATTCGTACATCAATACCTCTATAAAGACAAACCCGCATAGGGTGTTAATTGCGTAAGCTTGGTACAGTCAGGGCAGACTCAGAAAACAAGCTAATTCCCACATTTTCCATTTATTTGTACAGAAATCCAAGTCAAGTTCACATTCACAACAGTTCAGTTCAGAAGGTCAAACCACAACTACAAGACGCAATGGAATCAACTTTCCATCATAGCAAGAAGAAAATATAATCTTTCATTGCACAGAATACAGAACCAATTTGTAACCGTGTCTACAGTCCGAACAGAAGACCGAACAACATCCAAAAAAAAAAAAAAAAAACACAATAAAACCATCTTATCCTCACAGCAAGGGAAACACAATCCATCAATAACCTCAGAAGGAAAAACAGTTAACTTTTTCCTATTTTCACGGATACCAAAGCGTATTCGCTCATTTCCTAAACAAGAAAAGGCACAGCAATGGAAATATTGCTATTACTTCATTCAAATCGAGTTCAATTACTCATAGAAAACCCGAATGCCACTTCCATCAAAATCCAAAACAGTAGAAGGAAGAGAATCTGTTTCCTTAAAAAAAATTTCAATAAGAAACAACTTCAAACAACTATCGTTTCCCTCATTCCAGTTCTTCAACAAAAGAACGATAGTTTCAGTAGTGAGAAGAACTCGAATAACATGTACAGACCCATGATACACAAGACAAATTTCCCATTTCTGTCAAACAACCAGCACGATATGGAGGTGTTACCACTCCATTAAAATGCAAGGACAGTTCCAAACACAGCAGCAAGGAGACGATTACACAGAAGGAGAACATCGCACAAGGCCTGTTCCAATTCATACAGCATGTACAGAGAAAGAAAATGTCTATTTCATTCCACAATACTGTCAACAACCACTACAGTAATTCATATTCCAACTCGATTCGAGCAAAAACACATCAAGGCCGAGCAACCAGAAGCAATTCTTCTTATCATTTCCCAAAGAAAAGAAAGCAAGAACCAACAAAATCCAATTTAAATCGACTCGACAGCAATCGCACAATCCAAACCCAAGAGCAGGGTTGTTTTAATGAAACACTTACTCAAAGCAAAGATTTTTAAAGAGAAGGGCTTAACATGCCTGTAATCTCTTTTCCAGAGCTCGAAGAAAGCTTCGTTTGCCGCGTTATTTCCTCTCCACACAATGACAACACAAACTTCCCAACACTCCTTTCTTCTTCAGGCTTAGCAACAGCCTCGAATCTCCAAGAAAAATGTCAAATTCCAAGAGCTGGTTCGACTGAACCAGACCAGAAAAACCAAATGCAGAGCAACTTTGCAAAAGCCAAATCGAAACAATGAAAAATCAAATTCCCTCATACACTTTCCAAGGCGAACTGGTCGCGAGGACCAAGAATAATCAATGCAATTAAGGCTCTGCCTTTTCCTAGCTTTCCACGCCACCGCCACTTGAGTTGGCGAACTCTAAATTTCAAATTTCCCATGCAAAACTGAATTTGGCTCTATCTCCAAATAGATGCCTCTATTTCCTACCTGCCCCGCCAAAACTGGCGCTGTCCACGTATGGACTTACCAATTAAATGCTAATGAATGCCCTTCCTTCATCCTTATCCTCTCCTTCCAAGGGTCTGCGCGCCCTTTTTAGATTAGGATTAGTTTAGGTTGCATATAGTGTTCAACCTAGGTCTTAGTTTAGCCTTAGGTTTATTTTCCCCTTTTTTTTTTTTGAATTTAAAAATCCACTTAGGATAGTAGTGTAGGATGCATGTTAGGACTTAGGATTAGTTTAGGGTTTTTAATTCATACTAACCACTAACACTAATCAACTCCTAACCCAACCTCTCAGCTAACCCCGTATCTATGCTGTGCAGGACGTTCAGTCCTTTGGATCACGTGTCAAGGCCACCCGTGTCCAGGCATTTCTTGCCTCACGAGGTCCCAAGTTCGACAGTACAGGGTTCAAGAATCGAACCCCTGTCGTTGGCATTTACGTGCCAGCTGCTCATACCTGCAATCAGGCGCTGCACGTCCATAACAATCTCGGGTTCGGTTCAAGTGTGAACCGACACAGTAATCATAGGAAGACCTCAGTATACTTTGGATCAATGAAATTGATTCAAAGTGTGCTGTCAATCAGCAACGAGAGTTTAGCAAGTATACGACAATTTGTCGTCATATCAGCAAACACGCAAGTACAATAAATGCTGTCCTATCAATAAATCACAGCATGCAAGAATCCAAGTTAGAAACACATTCCTTTAAGATCAGAGTTTCTCTTAACATGTTTGCTTTCATTCCAGCAGTTATAACAGCATGAAAAACATTCACCAAGATAATTTGCAAAATCAGAGTGTTATAGGACCATTCTAGGCCCACACACATGAAGATTGTAATCAAGGAGTGCTAATGCCATGGATCTAGAAGACGGTAATCTACCCTCTATCAAAGGCATAGGGTTTTGAAGCCCATGTCTAGGGTAGGGGATGGAGTCTCACTAGTATCTTGATTGTAAATAGATCAATAGATTGTAACGAGCATATAGATATCTAAGCCAGGGTTGTAAACATGGATTGTATAAAGATCGATAGGTTTTAATGCCTAGAGGGCAGGTTGTAAGGCAAGGGCTTATATAGAATAATGCAATCAACAAGATGCTACTCTATCCTAGTTGATGTACATAATATATCAATCAATCAATCAAATCATAAATAACATAAAGGAAAAAGAGGCTAAAGTACCTTACTTTATGCAGACACCATTGGCATATTAACTTCTTCTCAGAGTTAGTGACACCTAAAGAGAGGGTTGATGTGGGGGACCACAAGACGGATAAAAGGAAGAGCCAAGAAAATCACAGTTGGCAACTCCTAAGGCTTGATCTATCTTGCTGCTGCAACTCCTATTCTTGAGTGTCCTAGACCCAATGCTCTAAAAGTAGATCTCCAAAATAAGCAAGACTAACTCCTGAACCTCTAAGACCTCTAAGATCAGCTTAGCGAGCTCAAGCAAACCGAATAACAAATGATGTGATGATGATAAATGCTCACAAATGCTGCCTATAAATAGGTAACATGATTAACTATTATAGCTCCCTATAGTTGATGGCATCAACCATGGGTGATGTAATTGGCCATGAGGAATAACATCCAGATGGTATCGACCATGGTCGATGCCGTTGGCTCTAGGTACTAACATATCACGAGGTCCTAAAAGGAATGCGTAGGAGGTGGAGGAAAACTCTTGAGTTGATAAAAAGTGACTTGATGGAGGTATAAGGGTGTTGTTAGTAGATATGTAGGTGATCGTAATAGAATAGTAAGGTGACGTTGTTGGAGGCTGTAAAAGGATGACTAGGAGATATAAAGGACAAGATAGGATATCTAATGTAACATCAACTGCACATCAAATCCCTCTCACAAGTACCGCCACTAACGAACCCACCCCGCTCCCGATGATGCCCTGCAGGACAACCGTTAGGGGAGGTTAATGTGCTAATGGTGCTGCAAAGAGAAAAAGTCAGTAAGAGTGAAAAATAAGGTGTATACATATGCTCCAATCCGAAGATCGTCGCTTTGCCACAATAGTGGAATAGGAGATGGTCTTCGAGAAAAGAAAATGCAACAATGAAATCAAAATGACTGAAATGAAGCAACAACATAAGTGATAAAAATATGAACTCAACCCAAATGAAATATATTTACCTTTCCGCAACTAGGGGGTGCATGTCATCTCTCATTTCAAATGTGGCAGTGTACAAATCTGCTAAGGAACCTTGAAGATACAAGACTAACAAGGAGAGGAAAACAATGCAAACATATGTAAGTAGTCAATAGGTAGGTATAAAAAATAGGGTAATAAAGCTCATAGGAGATAATAAGGTGCTAGTAGGGAAACTAATCTTCCAATCTAACATGCCCGGAGGTAATAAAAGACGGAAAGGGGTATTCAAAAATTCGTACTAACCGGCGTGTAAATAGATTGGATGGGAAGGGGTAGGTGAGAAACTCGTACTAATTGGCCTACAAATGTATAACATGTAAGGTGTTGGTAAAAAAAATCAACCGAACTAACAAGCTTATAAATAGAGGATGTAAAGTCATGTTAGTCGGGAAAAGGAAACAATTGAACTAACATGCCTATCGGTAAAGGATGTAAAGGTGTTAGTCGGGAAAAGGAAACAATTGAACTAAGATGCCTATAAGTAAAGGATGTAAATGGGTTGCCAAAAAATTCGGGCTAATCGGCTTGTGGATAATGAGTCACCGAGATGTAACACTCGGGATCACTAAAGGTATATAGACGTTTTTGGTCTTACATTTTGGTGAATGGACCTATAGGATGTTGGTTCCTAAAATCACTCACATTGATCTTTCTAAACCGGTTTTTGCCTCACATGATCTCGACATCTTTTGTCGGTGGCATGCTAACATGGGGCACTCTCACGAAAATTGTCATGATCTTCACAAAATCGCATTCGACTTCCTAGGTCCTAACTTTGATCTTCAAGCTGTCATTAAAGAATGCCATGACAAATATCAATCTCTTCTTCAATCTCATAAACATCATCAACAACGAAATTCTAGACCAATCAGTAACCCCGAAAAGGCACCCATGAACAACTTTGTGGGCACCATTGAAGGGTACTATGACCATAATCTTATCAATTCCCAAATGCGAATGTGGCTAAAGTCAACTCTCAACGAGCCCACACATGATCCGGGCTGGTCCAAAAACCTAAAAGGCCTTCTCAAAACGAGATGTCACTTAAAGATACCTCTAATGATCAATCTACTAATGACGAAATCGCACCACCAAAAAGCCTCATCCCAATGAACTTACCCCACCATCTAAGGAAAAGGTCCCTCCCTCTTCTAATCAAATTCCTTCAACTTTCAAATTCCCAACCACTTAGAATTCTTCCCAACCCAAGTACCGTTACGAATCTTACCAAAAATTGCAATGGAACTTCCTTGACAAATTCAATTCCATGCCATGTAAAATTCCTCTAATGGAACTCATGTGTACTTCCCCTCAACACTATAGATTCCTTCTTCAACATCTTCAAGCCTTAGAAGATTGTTCGAAAAACACCCAAAAAGACCCTTCTCTTGAACCTCCTCCCACTTTTGTAATCTATATTATAGAAACTATGACTCCTCAGTCTCTTAAGGCACTTGCCATTGAGTTCCTTGAGAATGACATGGTTAATGACGAAATTCCCTTTCATGCGCCGACGATCCCCATCACCTTATTACATCCTCATACAAGATGTTATGTGAATAAGGAAGATCCTTGTGGACAAATGTTTTAGAATTAATGTTATGTCCTATTGGTTAGTCCAAAACCTTGTAAATTTGTACAAGAACTTAAATGAACATGACTCGTCTGTCGTGTCTTTGACAAAATTCATCAAAAACCCCTTGGTCGCCTTTAGCTCCCCAACACTGTGGAACCAAAAACTGTGCACACCAAGGTCATGGTCTTAGATTGACCTTTCTCTTGTAACCTTGTTCTACACTAGCTATGGATGCATTGCATGAGAGTGGCTTCCTTGTCCACAAGATAATGCCTTATACTCATCCATGCCAATCAAAGTTACAAACATGAGGCTGACCCCAACGCATGGGACAGCCCCATTCCTCATCCTAAACAAACCTTCAAAATTCTGTTACACCAATCGTATGCGTAGTGTCCTGTACCCAAAATTCTACTATTATAGACCAAATTTTACGTCGTACTTGTCGAGTCCAATGATGAGCCTAATAAATTCCAAAATACATTTAACAAAAACATGTTACCCCACTATATTACGTATTGGCTCGCACCTTCTCTCTTACCCGATGATCGCTTTCCACCCATCCTTGAACTGAGATTGAGAAAGACCCTCCTTGTAATGATACTAGTGCCTCTTACAAACTTGAGGAGGATTTTTATGAATACGAGTTTGGAACTGCCAAAATGTTCCAAGAGCATCCATCTCTCTCCCCAGATCTTTTAGTAACCTTGCTGTAGCTGCCAAGGAAGCATCTACATCTTCTCACCACGGTGATTCACAAGCATGTACCATCTTGCCCTCTTATAATGAGGATTACATTGTGTCCCACATTGACGCGAGACACCTTGACGTTCTCCATTATCAAAAGAGTTTGGCTCAAATGCATGCTTTCAATCATGGAGCTAACATGATCACCACTTCTTACAACATTGATCCTTCACATTCCGATACTAGCAACAACGAGCAAAAAAAAACCATACCTGTCCATCCTCCAACTAATCCACCCTTGGAAAACATTAGTTGAGCAATTCAACAAATATCATGATTTATTTCCAAACAAAAAGATGAAACATTTGACAATTTTGTCTGCTGCAATGCTCCAATCTTCAAAAGCTTGATGCCGTGTTAGATAATCTTGCTCTAATAGAATGCATTGGCCCTCCACTTGAGAAACCCAATGTAGCTCTACCAGATCTTGTCATGACCTCTTGCATCAACTAGTTTGATTCTAGCAGGGGTTGAGGCCAATCAAAATCCCCCTCTTGCTTCTTGTGAGCCAACAAAAACCATACTTGACACTCGGGTTAATAGATGTCGGGAAAATCTGATCCCAACAAAGGTGCAACGATAAAAGGTACGTTGACCTTGAAATCAATATTGAATTCAACGGTTCCCTCCCAACATTTGACAATGATGAGGCCATCCTCAAGCTACTCCATGCTCGAGAGGAATGATTACCTCATTAACATCATAAACTTGGTACCTTTACCAAGAAACCTCCTCTTTTCGACAACTTTGTCATTATCTCCACATGATGAAATATCCAAAGTCTCTAAAGGATGGCTATTCTATGCTTGTGGAAGATATCCATTAATGTCCACCATGACGATAATGATGGATCCCATGTAGTTATGATAGGTGACTGCGTCCCTCATCTACAAGCACAATTTCATGACAATCTTATTAAGAACAACGAGAACTTCACTCGGGGTTATTTTGACATGCCCATAATTGATCTAGAGGTTGTTGTGCATAACATGTCACCTACCCCACGATGCCTTGCCCATTTGACAAAATGTTAGGAAATTCCCTTTGGAAATTCCAAACTATGCCAAGGAGCTCGTCAAACTTTTAGATGCCAAATTTATTCGAGCTATTGACTATTCCAAATGGGTCTCCAACATTGTACCCATTTGTAAAAAGTCACCCTAAACATTTCCATTAACATCGATTTTCGCAACCTTAACCTAACTTGTCCTAAGGATAACTTCCTCTACCATATATTGATGCCATAGTCGACGCTACGACTAAACTTGAGTTTATCAGGACAATCAAATTCACATTGTGCCTAAAGATCAACACAAAAATACCTTTACAACTGATTGGGGCACATATTGCTATGTGAAGATGCCCTTCGGCCTTAAAAATGTTGGGGCAACCTATCAACATGCAATGACCCATATCTTCCATGATCCTCATCCATAAAATTGTTGAAGTCTATGTAGATGATCTTCTAGTAAAATCTTGATACGCAAAAGATCACGCTCGTGACCTCAACAAAGCCTTTGAACATCTCCAGAAATACAAGGTCTGCCTCGGCCTCGAAAAGTGCATCTTTCGTGTCATACAAAGTCTTGGGATTCCTCATATCTAAGAGAGAGGAATTCACGTAGATCCTATAAAAATACTAGCCATTCTCAACATGCTTCGTGTTACTTCCATTCTCGACATCGACACCTTCTTATGAAAGCTTAGGGCAACCAATGATTCATTCCCGAACTTTCCTATTAGGCACGTGCTATAAACAATCTCCTAAAACAAGTGCCAAACTGGAATGGAATAAAGATTGTCAACAAGCCTTTGATTCCGTGAAAAAAATCTTACTCAATGTTCCTACACTACGACCCCTAACTTTTGATTGCCCTCTTATCCTACATACTGCGTCTACCCCTGTAACCATTTGGGAAATGTTGGCAGGGGAAGATGAGAAGGGAAACGAACGTGCCATCTACTATATTAGCCGAGCATTCCTCGATGACAAGTGTGCTACACTAGCGTAGAGTGTGTGTGCTTAGCTATATATTTTGCCGCTACTAAGCTAAGACATTATAGGTTATACGGATACCAAATGAATTATGTAACCATTCACACCTATCCCCTTCGTCATGCCTTTTCTACAGTCGTCCTCCCTATAGACTAGATTGGAAAATGGATGACCTTTCTCATGGAGATTGACTTGCGTATCATCACGCCAAAATCAGTCAATGGGCAAGGTATAGCTGATCAACTTGCCTTAGCTCCCATCCCAATCAATCATCATATCATGCTGTCCTACCTGACAATGATGTACTTATTATCGAGGGTATGGGCAGAGCCATCATCCTTAACTAGTATTTTCACTAGTTCACTGCTGATGTCGAGGCCCAAACCCTCAAGTAAGTGAACAAGAGCCTAAACCCAAAAACAAAGGTGTCAAGATCGAAGAGATTGAAGAAACCACCGTTGATCTCCATGAAGATATTTGGATTCTCCACTTTGATGTAGCCAAGTGTTGTGAAGAGTCGGAGTAGGATGTGTTCTTATTGACCCTTCAGATAGATCCTTCCTTTCTCTTTTCACCTTGACTTTGATGTCACTAACAACATGGCTGATTATGAAGACCTCATTTTTGGTATGAAAAGTGGACTGGTTTTCAACGTTGTCTACTTGCGTGCCCAAGGTGATTCCAAACTTGTTTGCTGACAAGTTAGTGGAGAATACCAATGTAGAAGCAAAAATCCTTAAAACCTATCATGAGACAGTTATCGAGTTAGTCACACAGTTTGCCTCTTTCATGATTGAATCTATTGCTTGAGAGCATAACTCCACGTTCGACTCACTAGCTTCCACTTTGCATCTCGCTTTCTACTTGATAAGTCTTTAGGAAGATTGGTTTCATATCCAAATCATAAAGACCCCTTCAATCTTACCTTCCCCTCAAGTCGCTCTCATTCGTCACATCGAAGTTGTCACATAGGAAAATTCCTTGGTATAAGTATGTCATCCAATTCCTTGAAATCCAAACTTATCCTTTGACGCTGATTGTTGACAAAATTTAAAATTCGCAAGAAATATTTTAAATATGTGCTCAAAAATGACATTCTCTATTACCGTAGCTTCGAGGGTACCCTGCTTTGTCGTGTTATTGAGGACGAGGTTCCTCCTCTCCTTGAGCAAGCACATAGAGGCATTTGTAGCGACCACCACCGTAGCAAACACACTACCGCCCACAAATGCCTAAGCATGGGTTATTATTGGCCTACCTTAGAAGTGGATGCACATGCTTTTACTAAAATATGAAAACCTTGCCAACTCCATGACAATCTCACCAATTCTCCTTTGGCTGAGCTCTAAGCCCTTGAAGCTCCCCAACCCTTCACCATGTGGGGACCCAATTGTGTTGGAAAATTACCCCATTCACAAGATGACCATATCTTTATCATCAACGCAATCGAGTACTTCACAAAGTGGGTCGAAGGGATGCGCCTCACTAATGTGAATGGAGCAACAACCAAGTTCATCTTTAATTAGATCATTTGTCGCTTTGGAATCCTAGAAACCATCATCTCGACAACGGTGGGAATTTCAAGTGTAGAGAAATGAAACATCTTTGTGCTAAATTCAAAATTTTGCACTAGTTTCAACTCCCTATCCTCCCCATGGCAATGGCTAAGCATAATCTACCAACAAGATTTTCAATAAAATCCTCTAGAAGACCATTTAACAATCACTTATTGATTGACACCTTAAGTTGTATTCTGCACTTTGGGCACACCGCACTAGTATTCGAACTGCTATTGGGACAAATCCTTTCTATCTAGTCTTCGGCTCTGAGACCGTCCTACCACTAGAAGTTGAGTTGCCTTGCCTTCACATTTCTCTTCATGGGATCATCCCTGACGAGGAACTTTGCGAAGCCCTTCTTCATTCTCTTTATTTGCTGGATGAAAAATGTGTTAATGCTCTCAAACATAGTTGTTAGTATAAAACCCGCAATGCCAAAAAACACAACAAACTTGTAAAATATCGAACTATTCCTGATGTTGGATTACATCCACAATGAAGAGGAAAATAAGCCCAAAATTGGATTCCATACCTCATTAAAGATATAAGAGGATCGTGCACTTATCGACTATAAACAAGCGAAGGCCAAATCTTCAAGGAAATGACAAACACTTAGTTCCCAAGACATATAATTCATTTCATCCTTCTCTTTTTGTATATAGCTTTCCTTTCTTTCTTGTACTTGATTAGATATGTTCATCATGATTTTTCATTTATCTTGTTTTTTATTATAATTTCATGTACTAACACTTTGTATTGATGTCTTATGTTTCCTCTTATAGTATTTCTCATATATCCTATTCTCCTATGCTTTATCACCGTGCTTTTCAACATCTACCTATCTTATATATTTACATGTTTGCTAGTTTGGCCGAGCCCTAACATCCTAGTTAGCACCTTACATCCTATATAATCCTTACAAGTTGGTTAGTACGATTTTTTTGGCTAACCCTTTACATCCTATATTTATAGGCTTGTGTAATGTCACCAAATGGACAATTTTTGCTGTAAATGGATTTTAGGCAAACCTCAACCACTAAATACATTTTATGGCAAATAACTGGAAATGTTATCATACATATCTGAATATTCTAAGGAAATGGCGACTAGGGTTTAGTGAAGAACTCATACAAATCAGCAATAAAACTCATACCCACTCACTTCAAACTGATCCCTATATTTTTAACAACCCATGCATGGATAAAAATACTGATTTTTGAAGGTAAAATAGGCTGCAATAATTTATGAAAGTCTGCAGACTTGCTGCCCTTGAAATTAAATAAAATAATAGCTTCTTGTACATAAAAGAAAATTGTTAAAAATGGAGAATCTGGTATAGAAAAAATATGGAGCAATAACAGCTCTGAATCTGCCCTAGAACATGAAGTATCATCTCCATAGGTGGTCGCTCAAGCTGGACTAAGGCATATAACAATTGATAACAATTTCTCTTCAAACCCCTTTGACCAAAATCTGCAAAATCCCTTTATTCGACTGCTGGAAAATACTAAAAATCTGTGTAAGCTCAATGGAATTCCTTGAGTAGAAATTCCTCACATGCTCTAAGAGGGTTTTCGTCCTCTAGAGGTAATTCCTAAGGGTTTTCATCCTTGGAATAAATTATGCAAAACTCTACTCTTTAGTCATAGAATCGAAATTATAAAATGATCATAATATGCCTCCCAAGCAAGTTGACTTCTCCTTATAAGAAGAGGAGACCCAAAACAACCTCCAAAATATCAATCAGCTCCAAAATTTTTTCTATGCATTTTCCACCCTCCATCCTTTCTAGGCCAAGTCGCATTTTCCTTGGGAGGATAACTTTTGACCCATTTTTGCCACTTTCTCCTCCATCCTTTTTAGAAATAAACAAATGTCCCCTTTTGAGACATTTTAATATTTATTTTTATTTGCCTTGTGTAGTTTAATGTGCACATAGGTTAGTTACTTTTATTTATTTAATTAAAAAATAAATAAAGTGCACATAGTCTTAGTATTAAATATTTTAATGAGAGTTTATGTTTTCCCTCCAAAAGGGAAAGGTCGGTCTTTATTGGATATTGCACCCCTTAGTTCTATAAAAGGGAGGTCACATTTCCTTAGAGGGTTATGTTGGATGAATTATTGATTTCACTCCATGCTTGGAGTAATTGGGATGCATGCCCATTGATGTTTTCCTTCTCTCTCTCTCTCATGGGAGTTTATTGAGTTGGTTATGAATTGAAGTATTTTCATGAGATTTGCAAATCTACTTGTTGTGATTCCCTTTCTAGCTTTGGCGACTTGGTCTTGGGTATGGGCATATTTGTTTGAAGCATAAATCTGCATTTTTGTGAAGGGTTTGATGTACTTTGGTGATTATTATTGCTGTTGCAATTTATTTAGCAAATCGACTTGGTTTGGGGTTTGATCTATCATATTTTGAGGTTGTTTATGCTAGATCTATTTGTTGTGTGTTTAATTAATTATTTCAGAGCAAGGGCTGATTATTTGAATATTTTGGAAGGGGTGTATGAGCTGGAATTAATTTATATGATTTACTCTAACCCTAACGACTTGAAAGCAGATTTTTGGGGTTGTTTTGGCAAGGTTTTAATGCTCAGAAAATTCAGAATCATAGTGCATTGGAAAGACATTGGTTTCTAGTTTGTTTTGCATTTTATTTCATGGAAAAACACTGAGTATTGGATGAGTTATGAATTTTTGAATATTTCAGCTATGTTGTAAGCTATCTGGACATTATTAATTAATATTATTTCAGATCTGCAGTTTTGGGGTCAAGTTAATGTTGGATTTGGTTGTAGAAATTAGGAGGAATAAGGAGGAAGTGATTTCATAATTTTTGGAGTGAATTTGATGCCCTAAATGTGTTGGGCGACCTAATTTTTAGGGCAAAATTAGGTTTTATGTTGGTTGTGCAAAAACTGATTTTGGGACATTGTTCTTCATATTTTTGTGGCCCAAAATCCAAAGTTTGAGAATTTTTGCTTGGATGGTTAAGCGGAAATAATTTTGGAAGATTGCAGCAGTTTGAGTATTTATTTAATTAATTAATTTGCTGCTTTAAAAATCAGATTTGGGTGATATTAGCATTCCAATTAGTTTTCCCATCTAACCCACTACTTTGGCATACTCCAACCCCATTTTGGGTTGTATTATTGCCGACATTGGGTTATTTGAGGTCAAACTAAGAAGATCTAATCTTCCTAGGGTGATCCGGATAATTAATTTTTTTATCATTTAAATAATATCCTAAAAGGGATATTACAGTGGTATCAGAGCAACCTTCTTCCATCCTTGTGGGTTTGTTTGCAGAGTACATCATGGAGCTTGCTAGTGACGGAGGTTTGAGGACCAAGCTCTATAAGCTTGGGAAAAGGCTCAAGAGGCCTTCATTTGAGAAGAGTGTATTGCTCAACACTCTTGAAGAGATAGTGAGTTGTTTATGCTTGATAGAGCAATCAGATTATGGCTCTATGTCTCCAATTTTAGACTCCTTGGTGATGCAGTTGGCTAGGCACGAATTGTTGGATCATGAAGATGGGGAAATAAGAATTATGGTCATCACTTGCATTAGTGAAGTTATGCGGATTGCAGCCCCAAACTTGCCGTATAGTGATGCCATCATGGAAGACATCTTCGAGGTCATGGTGGGAAGTTTCCAAGGCCTTTGGGACCTCACTAGCCCTTGTTTTGGTAAGAGGGTTAGCATTTTGAACACTATGGCAAAGGTAAGATCTTGTGTGGTGATGATAGATCTAGAATGTAATGATCTTATTTCTCACATGTTTGAGGTGTTCTTTGATGTTCGTATAATGATCATACTCAAGAGATAATGGTCTCCATGCAAACCATTATGTCTTTGGTATTAAATGAATATGAGAGTCCCCCAACACAATTTCTATCTATGTTGGAGGAAGGATTGAGTCAAGAGGCATCATGTGTTGCTCATACGCTAGCCCAAGGTGTTCTAGAGCAATGTTCAAGCAAAGTGAAGACTATGATTCTCCAAGGTATGAGTTCTTTGGTGTTTAAGGATAAAAATTTGGTATCTAATACTTGCATGAGAGTTGGCACTTGCACAAAAAATCAAATTTAGTTCAAAGGGAAGAGAAGGAAGAAGAGCCCCTAGATGCAAATAAGCAAGGTAAAGAATTATTGTTGATTGAAGAGGTTTCCTTGCCTTTGTATGATTGCATGCATGTTGATAAAATAATCATGGGAGATGAGCCCAAGAGGGAAGAGAAATCTGATTTGCAAGTTTGCATGGACAAGCAAAATGAGGACAACCAAGAGGTAACTAATGATCATTATTTAGTTGTTACTAATGCTACTTGGATTGGCAATGAATGCAAGGATGAGGGGATGAATGATAGGAAAGAAGAAGAGGCATTTCCGAGCACTTTAGACCATTCTCAGCTTGCTGGTCCGTACGGTACTGTTGTACATGTGCAGCGAAAAATAGTGAAGGAGGAGCAGCCAAGGTCACTATTGAGTGATCAAACACAAGCTTCAAAGGGGCAGCCAAGGGTAGACCTCAATATGGCCCTAAAGAGGTCTATTTCACCATATTTCCCTCCACATAAAAAGCAACCACTTAACAACTACATTGAGGTAATAAATTATTCCAAGTTTGATTTGGCTAGTACTAATGATGAAGTTGTTGATGAGCATGTGCATGCTAAAAAGGAAAATCAGATTTGAAGGATATCATTCACCTTCATCATGAGCCATTTGAAGGACAAGAAGGGAGTATGAGTCTCATGGTTACTCCAAGTCATTTCCTACATGACATGAGCATTGATAAAGGAGAAAAAGGGCTTTGGATGAAGAAAATGATGAAGGAAAGAGCGCTGTCCTAAACTCAGAAATTCTGAGTTTTGTATATGATGGGAACAACCCAAGGTATGGTCTTTCTTATTTTATTTCTCCTCATATGTTGAGCTTTGATGGGTATGTTCATAAGCATGTTAGAGGGATGGATATGAGGTATATTGGTCATATTTTGATTGGTATTTTTGCTCCTAACACTTGGGTGCATGCGGAACATAATGGCAAAGGAGAAAGAGTGATTGATACTCTTTCCCACGGAGGTATGATAAACAGCCCACATAAAGTCATTCCAAGGTATGAAGAGAGTGGATTATGGTTGCATACTTTTCTATCTCAGATTTGTACTTCTAATGAGAGGCATGCAAGTGACAGAGATAAAATGAGGATTAGGAAATGCAAAATGGAGCAAGAAGACTCCTTGGGACAAGATCATGCACATGGGCACTCAAAGGTATGGGAACCAATGATCTTTTCAAAAGAAATCAGATCTGATTTTCTGATTTTTACAGTGGTTTCATGTGTCCAAGTGAAGTTTCAGATTTGAATATGGTGAATAAAGGTGTTGGCAAGCATGTCCTAACATTGGTGGACCCGGAAATCAATGGGAAGGGTACTTTTTGAGTGGTAATAATAATTTTCAGTTTGAAGAACTTGTTAGGACAACCCCTATGGATTTTGTTGTTCATTACTGTGATGGTACACTTGACATGAGCAAGAACAAGTTGTGTTACAGATTGGTTTTCTCTCATTGCATGGTTTGCATTCACTTAGATGGAAAGTTGGCTAGAGTTGGGAGTGAATTTTCAGTCATGATGAAGACATTCTTCTCAACTAGTTTGTTGTTCCTTCACATTGGGATAAAAATTTTTTTGAAGTATGATTACTGTTGTACCGTCATTTCTATGTTTGTCATCACTATTTCCAGCCCTCTTATCACTTCTACAGTTGAGTTTTTAGCCATGAGATGGATGGAATTTTTGTTGGTGATCATTGTTGGCTGGTGCATGGTTACATTGGGATATATACCAGCCACTTTAGTGCGGATTTTTGGGAAGAATACGCACACATACAACAACATTTGGGGTGACATGACAGATTTTGGGGACAACCCATACATGAGGAAGATTTGGGAGCTCTCCATGTCTTGGAGACATGAAGAAGAAACAAGAAAAGTGTTTCTCAACACTTGTTTTTCTAATGAGTTTGCTTCATGTGCAGGATTGAAGACATGTGATGGAAGACTGCTGTCCTATTCATTTCATGAGGGCATTTTTGAGTGGGCAGCCTTGGAGCTTAACAAAACTCATCCTTTTGATGACTCTCTATGCCATGTTGAGGACACCATCTCTTGGAGCACATGTTATGGAGTGATGACCCATCTTTTTGGGTTGACATGAGGGAAATAAATTTGTTCTTTCCAACTCTTCGCCACTTGACAGGACACCGGATCGAGGCTTTGGATGCACCACCCCACATCTTCTCTTTGGGGCATGATGCATGGATCTATGAGCTTGTTATTGCTTGAGGGCAAACAATTTCCGAGAAGGGAGGACTGTAATGTCCCCTTTTTCGGACATTATTAATATTTATTTTTCATTTGCATTGTAACCCCTTGGCATGCCTAGCGCTACAAGTGGGAGTCTCTTTAGTTAGTTTAATGTGCACATAGGTTAGTTACTTTTATTTATTTAATTAAAAATAAATAAAGTGCACATAGTCTTAGTATTAAATATTTTAATGAGAGTTTATGTTTTCCCTCCAAAAGGGAAAGGTCGGTCTTTATTGGATATTGCACCCCTTAGTTCTATAAAAGGGAGGTCATTTCCTTAGAGGGTTATGTTGGATGAATTATTGATTTCACTCCATGCTTGGAGTAATTGGGATGCATGCCCATTGATGTTTTCCTTCTCTCTCTCTTGTGTGGGAGTTTATTGAGTTGGTTATGAATTGAAGTATTTTCATGAGATTTGCAAATCTACTTGTTGGTGATTCCCTTTCTAGCTTTGGCGACTTGGTCTTGGGTATGGGCATATTTGTTTGAAGCATAAATCTGCATTTTTGTGAAGGGTTTGATGTACTTTGGTGATTATTATTGTTGCTGCAATTTATTTAGCAAATCGACTTGGTTTGGGGTTTGATCTATCATATTTTGAGGTTGTTTATGCTAGATCTATTTGCTGTTGTGTTTAATTAATTATTTCAGAGCAAGGGCTGATTATTTGAATATTTTGGAAGGGGTGTATGAGCTGGAATTAATTTATATGATTTACTCTAACCCTAGCGACTTGAAAGCAGATTTCTGAGGTTGTTTTGGCAAGGTTTTAATGCTCAGAAAATTCAGAATCATAGTGCATTGGAAAGACATTGGTTTCTAGTTTGTTTTGCATTTTATTTCATGGAAAAACACTGAGTATTGGATGAGTTATGAATTTTTGAATATTTCAGTTGTCTGCAAGCTATCTGGACATTATTAATTAATATTATTTCAGATCTGCAGTTTTGGGGTCAAGTTAATGTTGGATTTGGTTGTAGAAATTAGGAGGAATAAGGAGGAAGTGATTTCATAATTTTTGGAGTGAATTTGATGCCCTAAATGTGTTGGGCGACCTAATTTTTAGGGCAAAATTAGGGTTTTATGTTGGCTGTGCAAAAACTGATTTTGGGACATTGTTCTTCATATTTTTGTGGCCCAAAATCCAAAGTTTGAGAATTTTTGCTTGGATGGTTAAGCGGAAATAATTTTGGAAGATTGCAATAGTTTGGGTATTTATTTAATTAATTAACTGCTGTTAAAAATCAGATCTGGGTGATATTAGCATTCTAATTAGTTTTCCCATCTAACCCACTACTTTGGCATACTCCAACCCCATTTTGGGTTGTATTATTGCCGACATTGGGTTATTTGAGGTCAAACTAAGAAAATCTAATCTTCCTAGGGTGATCGGGATAATTAATTTTTGCAGATTTAAATAATATTTTTAAGTGCTTTTATAATGTTATATTTATTTTTTGCACTTTATAATAAAATAATAAAACTTAAGTCACCCTTATATGCTTCCCTTAGCCGTCGGGTAGACAAAATAGGCTAAGGGTCTTCGATTGGGAAGGGGATATTACAGTCCTCCCTTCCCAAAATTGCTTGCCCTCAAGCAATTCCAAATTTGTTTTGTCCAAGTGCCATGCACAAGAGACAAAACATGCTGAAGTGTTCCAAGATCCTTGCACTTGTGCCTGTTAGATGAGCTAAAACTTGCCACCATATTTCATTAACAAGTTGCTCATATACACATGGTTGTACCCAAGGCATTACATAATGCAAATTACAGATTTCATCATCTAGATCATCACTTTTTTCAACAAAAAATCTGAATATGCTGCATATATGATGTCAAATTGCTTGTATCATACCTTATGATGTCACCATGGTTCACAAAGGGCTGAAATTCTTCACCAATCAGCTGCTGCAATGTTATACCCCTCTCTTCTACAATCACCTCTTGTGAAATCTGCTCTTCTTTGACAACTCCAATCACACTCTTGGCTGCCATGCAATCATCCGCACTTGTGCACACATGTATGTATCATCCTCATGGCTTGAGCTTGAGTTACCAACCTCATCCTTATGCAAATCTGAATTTTCTACAACACTTTGCCACATACAATCATTAGAAACCAAAGGAACATCAATATATACCAATGAACTTTTACCTTGAGATTCACGTTCCATGATTTCCTTTTTCCTTGCCAAGAATGAAGAGTTCTTTGCCTTAAACTCTTGTAAGTGTTGTTTTGCTTGAGCGGCTATCAACCTAGCAGCTCTAGCTCTACTATTCCATTCCTCACACTTTTTAGAGTTTCCATTACATCCTCCTTGCTTGCATATATGAATTTCTTTTCCTCGCTAAAAGTGGATCCAAACCAATACTTGCACATCTACCAAACTGCTAACTTAAAGACTAACAGTGAGGCTTAGAATGGTATAATCAACTTCCTCAACATTCAATCTTTGAATTGGAATCTCTAATTAGTCCCTTAATGAAGGAATTTCAACACCTTGAACTCCCTAAAAATCTCTTTCAAAAGTTTGTCAGCATGAAGCAATCTCCTAATGAATCAACCCACGATTTTTCATTAAAATATGAAAAAATATGGGAAACAAATCTGACCATACTCTCAATAACCAACATCTCTTCCAAATCTTTCTCAAAGCCTTAAATCCCATTGTCGACATAAGGTCGGTCATTCTCTCCCAACACATTGGAGGAGACCTTCTCGACAAGCTAAAAGGAAAGATAAGATAAGATAAGATAAGAAAATCTCATAAAGGGTTTTCGTCCTTCACAAGTTCCCCAACCAAGGGTTTTTGTCCTTGGATGAGATTCTCGTGGTTCGCTTTTGTTCTTTAGTAGCTCGTGTCTTCTAAATTGTAGCTCGTTTTTTCTGGTTCGTGGCTGTTGCCCGTGGCTCTTTTTCATGACTACAGTTTGCAGCTCGTGGTCGTGGGTTGTTTCTCTGCCTGCATCCACCTTCGCTCTGCCTGCATCCACCTTCGACTCTGTCTGCATCCACCTTCGAGCTGCCTTTCCTGTGTTTGCACTCACGACTTCACCGACTTTCCTCTCGTGAAGTTTCTGGTTCACGTTTTTTCGCTATGTATGTGGCTCTCGTTTTGCTCTCATTGTGGCTCCTCTTCACTGCTCGTGATAATTTCCTTGCCCGTGTTCTTTGAGCTCTGGTTCTTAGCTGTTTCTAACCTGCAACCTACCTTCGTGGCTGTTTTCGGGCTTCCACAATTGCTAATCTTATGCACAGTAATCTAGGCAGGGATTTTGGAGGTTCAACAGACATCCCTCTAATCGTTTCTCCTCTCCAGGCAGTCTACCTAGCTATGATGTCTCCCTCCTCCCCCGCTGCACAGGTGGTTTCTAGTCTTGGGTCAAACGAACAGGATAAGCAGGATGACAACCTTCCTAACATCATTGCAGAACTTCTCAGAAGGCTTGAGACTCTGGAATCATCCAACCAATCCCTCCAGGACCGAGATTTTTGATTTAACCTCTCGGGTGGAAAAGGTTGAAGCTGATAACATCTCCTTGCGAAGACAGACTCACAGACACAACACCTATTGCTAATAATGATCAATTACAGGTTGAGATCTCAGATTTAAAACATAAGCAAGAGGAAATTAGAACTCAGCAGGAAAATCTTCAAAAACAAACCGATTCTTAGGCCCAAGTGGTCAAGGGTAAAGATAAAAATCCTCCTTTAATAGTAGTTGAAGCAGTTGTTCAAGCCAAACTAGCCGAAGAGAGAATCCGACGTTCTGGGAAAGTGAACCTTAAGGTCGGAGGGATTGCCCACTCCTCCCTCTTCCGACCCCCAGCCATTGCTTCGAAGTTCCTCACAGATAACTTGGAGTTGCCTGAGGCTCAGTTGGATAGAGCTTGGTTTGGTCTGGAATCCACTCTCTTTATCCATTTCAAGTTAGTGGTGACCGCCTTAAGGCTCTCAGAGCCAAGCGGAAACTTTTCTCTCTACCCAATAAGGTCTTTCTTGTGAAGATCTTACTAGAGAACAAGTTGCCGAACTCAAGAAATCTCGGGAAATTGTCATGGCAGCCAGAAAAGCAGGGAAATGGGCGGTGATTCGTAACCTCAGGCCAGTGGTTCGGGATTCCTTCCCCCTGGTTGGGCTCCGGATCCAGCTCTAGTTCTAGATGACGGTTCCGGCGGGAGAAGGCTCGGAAGCAGGGCCTCTCCATCGCATGTTGGAATGGAAATGGGTCCTTTTGGTCTTCTCCTGGCCTCCTGCATGATGCTTTAGGTCTCTCGGACCTTCTCTTTGTTACGGAGACACATGCGAGCCCGGTTCGCCCTCTCCCGAACATCAGTGGTTACTACTGGCTTTCTGTTTGCAGACAGGAGACTCGGAGTTCTGGCGGCGTCGAGGGATCCGGCGGGGTTGCTTGTTTAGTCAGAGACACTCTTCGAGCAGGATTTCTATTGTCGCTGAGGATGAGTCTGCCGCTTTCTTTGGGTACGGATCAGACGTAATTCTCCCCTCCTGAGAGACATCTTTATTGCGGTCTGCTACTTCCCTCCAGCTTCCTCTTCATTTGCCATCCACAACGGCCCAGATGGAGACCCCTTCTTTGACCTTTATGCTGGTATATCTCAGTTCTCGGGCTCTGGGGAGGTCATCATCTTAGGGGACTTCAATGCCCGTACCAAAACATGCAGATTCCGAGGCACGACAGGACCGACGATGTACTTTGCACCTCTGAGGTGGATCCAGAGTTGGTTGGTTTCCAGCGTGATTCTGAGGACACGACAGGGCCCCTTGACTTCCTATGGCCGACATTTTCTCCAATTAGGGGAATCTCATGACCTATTGATCTGAATGGCATTCCTCGCTTTCTTGAATCCCGGTTCTTCACCTGCAGACCATTTTGTGGTGGGGCCAGTGTGGTTGATTACGTCATGACTACCCCGACTTGATTCCTTACATACACCACTTTTGTGTCTCCCCCATCCCTCTTGCTGACCATGCGACCCTCTCCTTTTCCCTCCAGGCTATCCCCCCCAGGACCCCACCCCCCTCCCCCTTGCATATCACGTACTATTTGGAAATTTGACACAGGGGATCCCGACACCTTTTCCTCCTGCCTTCGTTTGCTTCTCCCCCATTCCCCACTTCACCTCACTCACCTCGGATCAGATGTTTAATACCCTCTCTGCGCTATTCTTGAGGCGGCCACGAGTTCCTTCCCCCACGTCACCCACTCCACCCTACGCCATGGTACATGCCCTATGAACAAATGGTACGACGAGGAATGCAAAGCCTTCCATCGGAAACTCCGCTTTGCTTTCTGCATGCCCTTCCCTCCTTCCCCTCCCTGAAGTCAGCCTATCGTCGCCTCCTTCGACATAAGAAATACACATTTATCTCTCATAGGCGTCGTGAGCTTCGTCTGTCACTTATCCACTCTCCTAAACATTTCACACCATTCTTCCCCGTCATTCGCCTTTACCCTTGGACCTTGATCCCAATTCCATGTTCACCCACACCTCCACTCTTTATGACTTCCCGGGCCAGCCCCACATCCAGGTTCATTCCCCTCCCTCCCTTTGCCATATTTTCACCCACACCAATGTGAGGAATGCCATTCTTGCTATGAGTTGCGGTAAAGCAGGGGATGAGGAAGGGTTCCATGCGGAATTCTTCAAGTATGGTCGGAAGACGCTCCTCAATTATCTTGTGGACCTCTTCAATCAGGTGGTTTGTACAGGTTTTCCAGTCTCTTGGTCCCACCACATCATCCACCCCATACACAAGTCGGGGCCCACTTCCGACCCCAACAATTACAAGACTATCATGGTGGGTCACACATTCTCCAAGCTCTATGCTCTGTTCTTCACTTGCAGCTTTCTGAGTTCCTCGATCAGTACCATTGTAGAGCTAAGGGGCAGGCGGGCTTCCGACCGACTTACCAGACTACCGACCACATCCTCACTCTTCGGGCTATCATCGAAGAGGCTCGCCACCGCTCTTCCAGAGTTTTCTGTTGTTTCGTGGATTTTCGGAAAGCCTTTGATTCTGTTCCACGGGAAGCCCTTTTCCACAGGCTCAGAGATATAGGCATTTCCGAGATTTTTCTTACAGCCATCACGCGCCTTTATGAGGAGGTCCTTGGCCGCCTTCGCACTTCTGTTGGCTTGTCCGACTTCATCAGGAGTACCATTGGTGTCAAACAGGGGCTGCCCCTCTCTCTACCTTATTTGGGATCTATATCGATGAGCTTGAGGACTTTCTCAGGGATCACATACAGGAAGGTGATGGGTGCCTTCTGCACCAGGTTCTGATTTACATCCTCCTCTTTGCAGATGACGTAGTTCTCCTTGCTTCTTCTTCTTTGAGGGTCTCCGGAGGCAGGCTGACTAGATGCCTTAGCCCTTTTACTGTGATCATCGACAACCGTGTTGTGAATCTTGGGAAAACCAAAGTTATGGTTTTCAATTGTTTGAAGACTTGACCTCCACTTCTTCTTTAAGGGTGTGGAGATTGAGATCACTTGCTCTTATACCTACCTGGGGATTCTTTTCTCTGGGCCTCGTTTTAGCCTTCGTCCTGCTCTCCACCCCGGGTTAATAAGGGCTATGGTTCTTTGGCGATTCTTGAGAGACAATGTTTCTGCCACCACTTTCAGGACATTCCTTCCAAGATGTCCCTCTCCGATTCCTAGTTAGGCCCACGGTTCTGTATGGTTCGGAAGTTTGGGGTCCCTCTCTTTTGGACTCAGATTGGGCCACTATCGAGCGCGTTCAGATCCTCATGCTCAGACGTATTATCAGGTGCAAAGAATTTGTTCCTCACAACATTATCCTTGCTTTGAGTTTGGGGCTCGCCCTTTTCGTTTGGAGACCATCTTCAGCCTTGTGTTGTTGCACCATATTCGGGGGTATTCTAGTTCTTTTGTTGACAGGACATGTACACTTATCTTGCCTACTGCTCCTGAAGCTATTGCATCCTCGGATCACATGAGCGATCTCGCTTGCTTTGGTATGCTGCGTTTTCACGCCTCTTCGAGTCCATTGGCATCCAGATGGACCGTCTCCCACCCTTCAGCTATTCTCTGGATGCCCTTGCCCATCTCCTACCCAACCAACAGGATCTTCACAGGATAATCAGAGATGATATCTACAGACAGTTCATCCAGCACACATGGACCAACCCCAGGGGGTTGCGTTCGAAGATGTCACTCTATGCGGCACACTTTCTCGAGATCCGTGATGGGGTCATTTTCAGACCCATGTACATTTCCCGGCATTGGTTGCAGGCCCTTCGTATCTCTCTTTGGGTCAGTTTAGAGTGGGCTCACATCGACTCCGTATTGAGATTGATCATCACTTAGACCGCTCGGAGCGGACTTGCTTGCTTTGCTCTCTCCAGGAGGTTGAAACCAAAGAACACTTCATTTTCAGGATGTCCTGTTTACTATGAGATTCGTGGGCGATTCCATTGCCTGTTTTGCGGAGCTTCCTTCCTTCACGACTTTCTTCAGATACTATGATCAGAGATGTCTTGCTCTCTACCTTCAGGAGGCCATCAGGCTTCGGGACAGGCTCCTCCATCCTCCCCAGACGGATGGCTACTAGACTGATCACTTCCTTCTTCCCGTTGCTCTCCCCGGTGAGGGGTGCTAAGCGGCATTTGGTCACGTGTCTGGACCCCCAGTCCAGGTCCGTCAAGTCTCGTGACTCCGTTCCTTCCACCCGAGGCTCCCTATCTCAGGCATGTCCCAGGGCCCCTCCACATAGACAGCGATCCACCGGGCCTACTTTGAGGCACCGCCTTCCTCCCGGACGGTTCCTCGTGCAAGCCACGGCTCCCGCATTGCGAGTTAATCCCATTCGGCCTTGAGTCTGTTGGGGATGTTGCTTTCTTGTCGTCGGCGCATTGCGAGTTACTCCCATCCGGCCTTGAGTGTTAGGTGATGTTGTTGGGGATGTTGCTCCTTCTTCCGCTCCCTCCCCACCTTCATCTCTCTCTCTTCTTCGTTTTTGTGGTCATGTCTCTCGGCCTCTAATGTTATTTCTGTTGTGTTTCCTTCTCTTCCTCTGCTCTCTCATGGTTTCAATTTCTCTCTCTATTGTATTTCGGGTGACCCTTTGGGTCCTCTTGCTTGATGTTTGTTTTCTTTGTGACTCCTCTTGACACAAAAGTCCCATTGACCTACTTTTGTGGTCATGTGTTGGACATTAATAACATTTAACGAGCTCCAACATGGCTGATTTTATTTAATAATAATCTGCAGATCTGACTGAGATTACAGTAGTGGAATGAGGGTTTAAAACCCAACAAAATGCTCCCAAAATAGTAGAATAAAATATCTGAAACTCAGCTCCACACAATAGCCACCCAACAACTGATTTTTATCCTCCAAATCTGCCAAAAATTGTCTTCAACTGGGTAGCTCCAATCAGAAAAAATAATGATTCAGAAATCAGATTTCCTCTTGAATCCTCAATACAAAAAGATGAGTTCTAGGAAGAGTTTTTCGTTCATCCTATCACTTTTCCTGAGGGTTTTTGTCCCCAGAAATTGCAGCAGTAATACTCAACTTTACAAGTCAATTTCATAAAAATATAATGATCATAAAATGCCTCCTAAGCAAGTCGACTTCTCCTTGTAAGGAGAGAAGAGACCCAAAACAACCTCCAAAATATCCAATCAGCATACAATGATTTTTTCTATGCATTTTCCACCCTCCATCCTTTCTAGGCCAAGTCGCATTTTCCTTGGGAGGATAACTTTTGACCCATGAACTTTTGCCTTTTTCTATTTTCTTTTTCCTTTTTAGTGCAAGTCGCACTTTTCTAGAAATAAACATTTTTAGTTAAGTGCTTTTATCATTTAGTTCTTTTTCTATTTTATTAAGTCCATTACTTTATTATAAGTGTTTTTATAATGTTATATTTATTTTTTGCACTTTATAATAAAATAATAAAACTTAAGTCACCCTTATATGCTTCCCTTAGCCGTTGGGTAGACAAAATAGGCTAAGGGTCTTTGATTGGGAAGGGGATATTACAACTTGTTAGTTCGGTTGATTCCTTTTACCGACTAACACCTTGCATCCTATCTTACCTATAAGGTGTTTGTTTGGTTGAGTCATTTCCCAACTAGTACCTCATTACCCTTTACGGGATCATGACCCTCTATAGGATTGTTACTTCGATTGATACCTTTTCCCAACTAGCACCTTCTAGCCTTGTTATGCAATTTCATATCACTTTTACCTTTCGGTTTTTTGAGACAACCATGGATTTTCACCTCTCGAATCTGCTACCTACTTGACGATCCAAATTATTATCTCTCTTACCTATCGGTTTATGAGTTTGCATGGTAAGACCTTCTGGGGCCTCCTCACAAGTGTTTATCCACTATGATTACCTACTTGTTATCTTAGGCTCCCTTCTTCAGCTAGGTGTCCTCTTAGAAAGGAATAATAATGGTTGAGATTATCATTTTGGTTCCTCGAGCCAATTGTGCTTGTTATAGCCCAACTCTTGCAATCTACCTACTTGTCTCTCATCCACTTTTTACCCCTCCCTTGTGTCGAAAGCATCAAACATGTCCGTCACTATATCACTCATTTTTACATCATGTTTGGGGCAAAGCAATCATTGCTCATTATCCACCTTTTACATCGCACTTCCTATTGGACCCACTAAGGTTGTTTTTGAGATAACAATCTTTTCATCACATTCAATATGCAAATCTGAAACTGAAAATTGCAGCAGATTGTACACAAAACCAACGACTTATTCTTGCCCAAAAAGATGCCAAAAATACCACAAAACAACACCACACAACTTGCCAATATTTTATATATGATATTTGGAATTTTTAGAAGCCAATATAACCAACAAACACTGAAAACACACTGCTGGAAATGAAATACACATTGGAAATTGCAGCCACGAATTAATTATGAAATATAGATATAGAAGTCTCCAAAAATTATGCAACTCAAGATTCCGGCCTTTAAAAATATGGCAAATAGATTACAAAACCAGATTTATCAAATTCCTTGCCAATGTCTTCAAACCCTACCCTAGGTAGGTCGCTCCACCCTAGAAAAATAGTATAACTGCTGGAAATGCCAAAAAGATCTTCAAATCAGCTTCCTTCTTCAATGCCAAATGGTGATGAAGGGTTTTCGTCCTTCACCCAAGCCAAATGAAGGGTTTTCGTCCTTCAACAAGGCCTCACATGAGGGTTTTCGTCCCCAAGTGGATGACTAAGGAGCAACAAGCTCTCTTTTGCCAAGTATAGAGAAAATACGCCAAGCTAGATGCAAATGAACTCTCTCTTCTCCTTTTATATCTTTCCTTTGGCGCCAAAACTTAATTAGACAAGGCCGACCTGTATAGAACAAAAGAACACTAAAGAAAACATTATAATATTAGATAAAATATATTATAAAGTGCTCAAGGGTCTTCTCCTTCATTTCTTCTTCTTTGCCATGGAGAAGGGATGGCAAGAAGACCAATTTCCAGCTCTTAGGTGGGAAAAAGGGACATTACAGTCCTCCCTCCCCAAAATTGCTTGTCCCCAAGCAATTGCAAACTCATTACATTCGCTGCCCCAATTTCTTCTTCTTCTTCCTTTTGAAGGTCTTCATCCTTCAATGGTGAAGGTGGCATCCTAGACAAGGCATCCACAACCACATTTTGCTTCCACTTCATTTCAATAGTGCAAAAACAACTGTAATCATGCATCTCTCCTCCAAAAATCAGAATGTACAAGTCTGAAAATGATACATCATAATCTGATTTTATTCCTACATTCAGCTGAAATCTTCCTCTCTCAATATTCCATGAAGGAATGCACTCAAAAATGCAAATATACTGCTGCTCGTGGCTGTTAGTGGCAGCCCCAATTCTGATTTTTGCACATTCAATCCTCTAATCATGGTATAACAATTACCAAACTGAAATCTCACAAAGGAAAGCAACCCCGTGAATAAAGTAAGGACTGAAATTTGATTTGCATATTCTGAAAAATTAGGAGCAGCAGGCCCACAATTAAATTCAGCAGTTATCTTGGCCTTAAGTTTGAGAAAATCAGCCTCCCTAACATACCCATGAATTCTGATTTCATCATTTTCCAAGTGGAACTCATACTCCATGTGACTTTTGAAGGCAAGTTCCTCTAATTTTGGATCTCTAGATGCCCCCAAACATTGTATGACTCAGCTGAAATGAAAACAAAATAGTCTAAGCAAAAACCGTACCTCATCATGGGGTCATAGAACTGAAAAATAGAACCATCATTCTCCACTTCGGTGACCATGTGAACAGCTGCAAGTTTACCATAATGGTTTCCCTTTGCCCATACTTCTTTTGGTTCTCTCATTGAATCATGGGTTAACAACCCATAGAGAGAATATACAGAATTCCCTTCAAACTTATGCTTCCTAAAACATATCATGCTAGCATCCTCTTTCATCAAATTCCATAAGCAAGGAGAAAAACTGAAATTCTTACCTTCACCCTTGTTTTGTCTCATGAAGTGGCCCGGATGATCAGCCCATGGAGTATCATGATCAGCCCTCAAGATCCTGTTCTTCACCCATGATTCGAGTACCAAATGGACTCGGTTTTGGTAAGGGATAAGCCCAACCATCACCTTGTATTTTCCCTTACTTATTTCTCCATCAAACACACCATTAGCAAACTTGTTCTTTACATACTCAGCTGAAATTAGGACTTCCAATCTGCTGTAATTTTAGATAAAGAACAGAAATGTGACTCCCATGGAATGGTATCTTCCACCCAATAACAAATTTCAAGTGTTTCCGAAGCATACCTTGCAAGGAGATCTTCTTACCTTTGTCCATGAGGCTTATCTTCATGCTTTGATAATTGAGAGTGAGCTTTCCCAACGAATGCCACCATTGAATTCCAAACACAATACCCAAGTCAGCCATCACATAGAAATCAGCACATACCTTGCTCCTTTGGCTACACCCTTCACCTTTTATCTTCCTTTTTCTTGGCATAGGCTGATCATTAGAACAAATACCCAATAAGAACATGGAAGAGAGCAATGAAATATAATTGTCATACCCTTTTAAAATTGCGAACTGTTTGGGCAAGTTGGGGAGCAATGAATTTGAAATCTTCTTGAGCCATGAGCTGCCCAATCCTCCCAACTCTTCCATTTTTATGGATCCTTGGGTTAGCCACATAAGAAATGAAAAGTTAGGATCACCATTATGACCTCCACACTTCATGATAGAGATTTCTTTCATACTAATTTTAAAATCAGATATTCTTCCCTTGGAAGACTTCATCCTAACACCCATATACCAATTGTGAGAACACCATAAAAATTGAGCCCAAGAGTCTATATGCCCTTTGCAAAGAATAACACTTCTTACCTCTTTACCCCATGAAGTATGATGTGCACAAAGGTGTTCAATCATTAGTGACAAAAGAGGACACATCATATATGAAACATGAGTATTCCTAACCATCCACTCATGGTAAAAAATCTGAAATGATGCATAGGCCAAAACTGAAATACCTCCATGCCAGGGCTGCCCATAACACTCAGAAATTCTGAGTTTAAATCAGCATGCAAACAATATTTCAAAAACACCTTACCTTCATGATCTTTTGCTTTCCGGGTGCTTACCTTCACTATATCTTTGCTTGATGCTTGCTTGACAATTCCCCCATGTCCTTGAGCTTTCATAAGGCTGATATCTCCCTCAAATGACCTTCTTTTTACTGTTGTTATGTACAGATCAACAGCTCCATTTTTTGTGATCCTCGGACCTTCATGGAGAAATTCTTCCTCTCTCCTTGACCATATCAATTTGGGTGAGTGATTTCTAATACATTCACCATTATGATCCCAAAATTCCTTTCTAGGCACATGTATAACAGCTGACATATGAATCAAATGAAAGAAGGAATTGATTATCTTTTCAAACATACCATAGCCTTTGGGAGGGGAAAAGCTCTTCACACCACTCCTTTAGGATCACCCGGATCCCATTCCTTCATGTGCATGCTATTAGGATCTTGCAAGCTTATCATTTCCTTTAGTATCCTCATATCATTACTCAAGACATGTCCCAATAAATGCAAAGATGGAGACAATAATTCGGAAGTGTACATACCAATCCGTGGGCTACCCACCCATTGAAGCCACTTATCTTCAACAATTGGAGCTACCTTTGCCATGCAATCATCCGTACTTTGTACACACATGTGTACCATCCTCATGGCTTGTGCTTGAGTCCCCAACCTCATTCTTTTCATCCTTATGCAAATCTGAATTTTCTTCAACACATTGCCCCATACAATCATTAGAAACCAAAGGAATATCATTAAATACCAATGAACTATTACCTTGGGACTCATCCTTGAAAGCTTGCATATCGAACCTTCCTATGATCTTTTCACTGAAATCATCCAAGAAGCAAACCACATCTTCTCCTTGGGTCTCTATCACATGGTACCACCAATCCCTTGCTATCCCTTCCAAATGACAAGGGATGAATTCCAGGGCATCCTCCACACACATAGGGTTTGACTTGCAAGTATGTCTCCAATTTTGACAACCATGATTTCATTGAAAGTTTGTTAGTGCCATCAAAAATAGAGATCTTACCCTTCCGTGCCATCAATCTTCAAACTTGAAACCCTAGGCCTTTTGAAGATCCGTGCTCTGATACCATTGTAATAACCCTTTTGAGGGTTTTTATCAAATATTATATATGCAAATCTGAAACTGAAAATTGCAGCAGACTGAACACAAAACCAACGACTTATTCTTGCCCAAAAAGATGCCAAAAATACCACAAAACAACACCACACAACTTGCCAATATTTTATATATGATATTTGGAATTTTTAGAAGCCAATATAACCAACAAACACTAAAACACTCTGGAAATGAAATACACACTAGAAATTGCAGCCACAAATTAATTATGAAATATAGATATAGAAGTCTCCAAAAATCATGCAACTCAAGATTCCGGCCTTTAAAAATATGGCAAATAAGATTACAAAACCAAATTTATCAAATTCCTTGCCAATGTCTTCAAACCCTACCCTAGGTAGGTCGCTCCACCCTAGAAAAATAGTATAACTGTTGGAAATGCCAAAAGATCTTCAAATCAGCTTCCTTCTTCAATGCCAAATGGTGATGAAGGGTTTTCGCCCTTCACCCAAGTCAATGAAGGGTTTTCGTCCTTCAACAAGGCCTCACATGAGGGTTTTTGTCCCCAAGTGGATGACTAAGGAGCAACAAGCTCTCTTTTGCCAAGTATAAAGAAAATACGCCAAGCTAGATGCAAATGAACTCTCTCTTCTCCTTTTATATCTTTCCTTTGGCGCCAAAACTTAATTAGACAAGGCCGACCTGTATAGAACAAAAGAACACTAAAGAAAACATTATAATATTAGATAAAATATATTATAAAGTGCTCAAGGGTCTTCTTCTTTGCTTCATTTCTTCTTGTAAGTTCTCTAGTGTTAGTCATCTTTCATACCCATCTGATCAGGGTACCGAATCTATATAGAGGAAGAAAAAAAGCCGAAAGAAAAGTTAAAAAGGGCTATATTATCGAAGAAAATTCAAGCAAAAGGCAACAATAAAAGACAATTATTACAATAAAAAAGTCAATTACAAACAAAAAAGACGTGATATTATTATTGTGGCACACCCCTGTTTTAGTTGAAAGTTCAAACTCCATGATTGGCCTCGTTATAGAGCTTGAGTTCCTTTGGGGTGCGGTAGTTTTTTTCGACTGGGGTAGGAGGTGACAAATCTATCATATAGTGTCCTCCTTTTCACAAGTGCACGATCCTTGTAGTACTCCTATAAATCCTTAAGTGAGGTCTTGAGGAGTGGGAAAAACATTGTTGAAAGGTAGGATACATCCTTTACTATCACAAATCTCATAGCTGATATGGAATATCTTCATACTTCATGAGTTTGCCTTCACAAATACCTACATATTTGGGGTCCTTCACTCCTTATTGGCTAGATTTTATGCATAGCTAAAAACCTAGGCGATTGAGATGTTAATCAATTTAGTAAGGGTGAATCCTAATAACTATTTTAAGGGTTTTGCTTTAATTACTTCAGCTTGTGAACCACAATTGAGCAATTTTGTAGCAAGTAAGCAGCTGTTATGAAATATGTGCAGAAGGGGAAATAATAGGATTTAGGAAAGAAGAAAGGAAGATATGTTGATTTAACCAATAACTTTCAGAGTTGGTCTTATCCACACAAATTAAATAAACAGATAAAACTCACAACATTCAGCAGAAAGGGAAAGGAATAGCTTCTAACCTAGATCTTAGATAACACAAAGTTTACCTAAAACTTCAAATAAAAGTGATGAGCAAAGCACCGTAGACACAAAGTTCTCTAGAAATCTACCTTTTATTCAATCCCCCGGCTTTCACAGAAATAACATCAAGAGTTACAACACAAAGTCACGAACAACTCAAGAATTTTGTGCTAAACAAATGCTGATAAACAAATTGTGATCCATAACCCATAAGCTCTTCCTTTATTTATAATGTATAAAGGGTAAATACAAATAAGAAACAATAAGTGATCTCCCGCATGTGGAAGCTATAAAGGAAACAAGCGCAATCTTTCCCCTAGAATTCCTTTTTACATGACATGCATTCGAAGACTAAATCAAAATTTTGCATGTACATGCCACCTATTCTTATTTAAAAGATCTTTTCAAATAACTTAAAGTAATGGCTTTCAATCAATTACTTTAGTATTACAATTTTGTCTGAGAAAATAAGAAAGAAGAGAAGAAAGAGGAGAAGAAAGAAAATATGCCACTGCTACACTTCACACTTTCCCTTTATTCTGATACTGAATGTACTTGTCAAGCATGTGATTCATTGCTTTCCCATCTGCTTTAGCAATAGCTTCTCTTTCAGTCTTGAACCTCAACAATCCCTGGATAGAATATCAATGCTTGCCTTCACCTTCTCTAAACTGGGTCCAAAATCCTTGATATCTGCATGAAGTCTCACTAGTTTGCCAATTGAATCCAATGTGAAAGGCATGACGGCTTCGTCAATCTTCTTTTGGATGACTAGAAATTCCTCAAGGAAAGCTGACAACTTGTTTGGAATGTACCTTGCATAGTAATGAATACCATCAATTTCCTCATCTGTAGTGAAAGCAATTATGTTCTTTGGCACACCTTCCATCTTGTCCTCTAGCAATTGCATCCTACTCAACATAAGCTTGAGAATCTCCATGTGGAAAGACACTGTCATTTCCAACTGCTTTCCCTTTTCTATTGATCCATCAGGTACAAGCTGTTCTGCAATCAATACACTCTTTGACAGTGAATTTATCTTGGCCAAGATCTCCAAGTGGCTCTCATGAACTGTATTTTCACCCTTTATACCTGTCATCAGTTCTTTGGTGGGACAATGTCTCGTTCATACTTTCCAAGCTAAGCGGGTACTTCCTTGAATTGCTGCTGGTTAATTTGATAACATGCATCGAAATTCTCAAGTCCCGAGCGAGATAATTGATTGAGCAAACATCATGTTTACAGGGTTCCCTCAGATTTTCTAACTCCACGACGAAGAAGGAAAGAGCAAGCTGCGAGAAAATGCGAAAAAAGTTGCGGAAAGACAGGCTCGGGCCGAGAAAAATCACGAAAAATGGCTAAGTCCTTGTCTAGGACAATGTGGGACATTTGGGACGCCTTGAGCGCGCGCGGATCGGCCGAAAAGCTGCGAGGCGGCCCAAGCGTGAAAGGGACAAGGTGGGACAAAAGAGAATCGGCGGATCGGGCGGAGCCGGCGAAAGAATTTGTCCCACGAAGCAACTGGGACATTTGGGACAAATGGGCCTTGAACGAGCGGTTCGGCCGAAGCAGAAGAAAGTTAAATCTTGGGACATCCGGGGCGAAGGGGCCTTGAGGCGCGGATCGCCGAAGGAGCCGAAGGCCAATCAAAAACGCCACGTGTCATCGACCAAATGAGGGACGAGGAAGCCCATTTCGGGCGGATCGGAAGTTTTAGCCCAAGCGATTTGAGACATCAAGGACATAAAGGCGAAGGGCGCGAAGGTGCGAAAGGGCGAGAACAATCGAATCGCGACACGTGTCGCGGGGAAAGAGTCCAAAGGTCAAAGGGTGAATTTTGAGGGTCAGCCAGAGCCAATCAAAGAGGACACGTGTCTATGGAGCGGGAATGCGGAGCTCGGGAAGGAGTTAGAATTTGGCATGAGTTTTGGCCAAAAGCTAAAAGCCAAGAGCCGCCCCAATGGCCGGCCAATCAATGCATGCCACGTGTCCAAGTTTAAGGGGCCCACAGGAAATTTCAAAAGAAAGCCCGCCGAAAGGTAGGAGGAGAGAGAATCACGCGACCATCAATGCGTGCCACGTGTCATCCAGGTGTGGCGGCGCGGAAAGATTTCAAAACACGTTTTGCTGTTTTGTGCCCTAAAACTTGAGACCTCCATAACTTTTGATCCAGAGCTCGGATTTGCACGTTCTTTATATCAGCGGAAAGCTTATGAAATTCTCTACATGATTCTGATCAATCTCGAATTTTGGTGCATCTGGAGAGAGAAAATGAGAAACGGCTCGACGCGTGGTAATGCCGAAGCGACGTTTCAATGACCGATTTTAATGCACATGGGTCGCATTCTTCTTGACATGGCGAAGTGATGTCTCGACCACCGATTTTAATGAAGAATGCGTTTTGGTCAATGGTTGGGCTAGTTTACACGTTTTCCTATGTTTTCTCTCTGGGCTCGACCCATGTATTGTATAAAGCGATTTGGCTCATTTTAAAAGAGATAACAAGTTGTTCATCTTTTCTGCTCTGCCCTCCCTTCTTTTCTTCTCTAGGGTTGAAAATGGAGTTCGAACCTCCTCCTTGCTCTGTAATGGCGTTTTTGCCTTTTACTATTGAAATGATGTTACATGCAAACTTACGAGCAGCAAAAAACGTGTTTTGTGATGCATCTGTCCATCCTTGCTCGTTTTTTTGCTTTTCTCTTCTTGCCTCTCTTCATTGCAGTATTTGTGCATGTTTGAATGTTCATTGCGGTTTGGAGTTGTGTTCATGGAGTTTTGGGACATTTTACGTGTGAAATCTATCCTTGGGCTGTGATGATGCATCTGTCCATCCTTCCCATTGCTCACCTCTCTTTGTCCCATGGCAGTTTTGATAGATGTCCAACATTCTCCTTCTCTGGTGTATCACCGTTTTAGTGTAGGCTTTTGTTCTTTTCCTTTCTCTCTCTCTCTCTCTCTCTCTCTGTCTCCTTGGCATTGTTAGATTAGGATTAGATTAGCTTGCCTGCACTGGAATAGCTTGTGGCAGGTAGTTTAGGAGCAGGAACCAGCCTTCTCTGGAGATTCCTCTCTCAGTTTCACAAGTCCCACGCTTGGAGAGAGGTTTCCATGTTGTGCAATCACCTGGATGCACAGGTGATCAACCTAGAAGCTTTGATCTGCATCCGGGGAGTCTTTGTGATTTTGCACTAACTTGGTTTTGGCACGCCGGTGGGACCTTAGAGGTCTTCCACTTCATCTTTTGCGAGGTTGGTGTGTTCTGTGAAGATTTCAGCCTTTGGAGGCACTTGCAAACACATCTGGCGACTCCATCTGGTCAACAACCCATCTCTGAAGTTGCAGACCTTCCTTTCCATTCATTTTCATTCTTTTTCTATCCATTCTTCCTTCCATCTCTTCCATCATTCTCTCATTCTATGAAGTTGTGCAATCATGACTTCATTTCCATCATGGAATTCACATCAACAACAGCAGTATATTCCACCTCCAACATGTTTTACAAATCCTCCAAATCAACATTTTGAGCAGATTCAAGATCAGTATGCATACCCATATGAGCAGCAGTGCCAAAGTCAGTTTGGCTATGGAGCCTTCCAAGAGCAAGAGTATGCATACAATGAAGACCATCGAGATGCGAGATGCTGATGCATTGGAGAAGATCAAAAGATGGAGGTAAACATAGTGCGCATCAGGGGCTCGAGCACAAATGAAAGCATTTGGAATCGGTTGCAGAGCACCTTGTCCATGGGTGGGACCTTTTCCAAGGCATTACAGCCCTCAGGAGAAGCTTGACTTCATGATTGCAATGCTGCCTTTGCTTGCAAAGTGGATTGAAGAAATAGAGGTGTATGAGAGGAGTATTCAACAACCTTGTCAACGGGTAAGCACACCTTCTCATGCCTTTTCTTTTCCTCTTTCCCAATCTGTTTCATCTCAGCAGTGTCAAGCTTTAAACTCTCCATCTGCTGTCCCAAATGTCGATCCCATGTCTCCACCTCTCAGTCTTCCACCACACCTCAATTCTTCTTTCCTTTTTCCTTCCAAACAGTCATCCTCTCCACAAGAGCTAAATGAAATACCTCCCACTCCAAAGAAACAAGAGGTTTCACCTCCTCATACCACAAAAAAATGTCAAATCGGTTGAGTTCTGACCCATCCCTCCTCTTGCATTCCCAAATCCATGTTGGGAGGATGAAAATCAGAATGCCAGTCAAGGAAAACAACAGCAAAAAGAGAAGCCAAACAAAGATGAAGAAATTCAAAGTCTGAAGAGTTGGGCTCTTAGATTTGGGATGACAAAGATCCCCTTGATGGTTAAACCTACAGAAGAGGCTAAGGTTGAACAAATGGTGGCCAGGGCTGATTTTGTTGCAGCAGAAGAAGAAGATCTTGCAGTCCCAACTTGTCCTCTAGAGCAGCAGATTGAAGAGTTTGACTTGACAAACTTCATGCTGGAGGAAGAGTTCAATCAAGAGCAAGATTGTCTTCAAACATTGGAGGAAGGAGAAGCTGCTCCAAATCCAAAAGAAGAGGAGCACATTCCAGGTGTGGGGAAAAATTGCAGATCAGAGCTCGAGCACACAAGCGAGGCTACGGGAGAACCTTCGATTCTTCTTTCTACTTCACCTCTCTCAAGTTCCGTCTTTGAAGAGAGTTTGACCTCTCAAACTCAATGTTGAAGGAGAAAGAAACCATGGTGGTCAAGTTCTGAGATCGAGAAGACACCATGGAGGAAGTTGAATATTTGCGGCGGGACAGCAATAAAGGCGGTTTATATCATCCGATTTGGAGAACTGTTTTGATGGAGAAGAGCCGGTTGAGTTTCCACCTTTCTCTCTTTCATCATCCACACTCCAAACACTTGAGTCTGCTTTGTCATGAAGGAGGGCATTCATTTACAACAGCCAACATCTTATAATAGCTCTTCGGAATCAAGATTGGAAGATTTTAATCTTTCACGTTCTTCATTGGAGGAAGAGAAAGGACAGAGGAATTTCACCATTTCTTCCACACCATCCATTCGAAGGTCTCTGAAGACTCCATTCTTGGGGTTGAAAATCACGAAATGGGCATACTCGAAGGACCATACCTTGCCCGATCAGGTATTTGGCTTCATTGGAGCCAAAGGAGAAGTCCACACCAGTCATGCTTTCTTGAGCATGAGGGTGAGCTCAAAGTACCAGGATCAGCTGCCATACCTCTTGATCAAATGCGAGCAACTAAAAGAGGTATTGGATTTGTTTTCGATTGATACTTTGATGATTTGGATAGAAGACCAGCTTCTTGTTGATTTTCCATCCATCGAAACAGCCATGATCGATGCGAATCAATTGCATGGCTGCCACTTTTGAAAAGGAAGCTATTTCTCACACCAATTGCGAGGGTTTGTTTAGCTTGCTTTTGCTTCGATTAGAGTAGAGTAGGTAGGTTTGCTTTGATGAGAAGAAGTGCTTGTGCACACTCTGCATGTTCCATTTGGGACATGTATGATTTTCAGATTTTGTACATAGTTTTGGTGTTGTTGGTTACTGCTCTTGCCGATTCGTTTGATGGCATCTTGGTGAGAACACTCCGAGTTGATGGGTTTAGTGGCTCGGAGGAAGTTTTCAAAGTTCGAGATCGATTTGCGGGTTCTGACTCGGGACTCCATGCCCATGGATGCTTGAAGCATTGTAACTTCATCTAGCGGCGAGATGACCCATTTGAGTCGCCAAATTGTTATCCAAAATTCACCCCCAGGGTTAATTTGATAACATGCATCAGAATTCTCAAGTCCCAGGCTAGATAATTGATTCAGAGCAAACATCATGTTTCTGGGGTTCCCTCAGATTTTTTCTAACTCCCCTGACCAAAGAAGGAAAGAGCAAGCTCTGAGAAAATGTGAAAAAAGTTGCAGAAGACAGGCTCAGGCCAGAAAAAATCACGAAAAATGGCTAAGTCCTTGTCCTAGGACAATGTGGGACATTTGGGACGCCTTGGCGCGGATCGGCGAAAAGCTGCGGGCGGCCCAAGTGGGACAAGAGTGCGCGAAGGGGACATGTGGGACAAAAAGGCGAATCGGCCGGATCGGGCGAGCCGGAAGAATTTGTCCATTTGGCGACAAAAATTGGGACATTTGGGACAAATGGGCCTTGAATGGGCCGGCCGGCGCGAAGCGAAAAGAAAGTTTGTCCCGGGATTTGGACATCGGGACGAAGGGGCGCGGGCGCGGATCGCGAAGGAAATCGGGCCGAGGGCCGCGGCCAATCAAACAACGCCACGCAGTCATCGTGTCATCGACCAAATGAGGGACGAGGAAGCCCATTTCGGGCGGATCGGAAGTTTTGCCCAAGCGATTTGAGACATCAGGGACATAAAGGCGAAGGGCGCGAAGGTGCCGAAAGGGCGAGAACCAATCGAATCGACACGTGTCGCGGGAAAAGAGTCCAAGGTCAAAGGGTGAATTTTGAGGGGTCGGCCGAGCCAATCAAAAAGAGGACACGTGTCTATGGAGCAGGGAATGCGGAGCTCGGGAAGGAGTTAGAGAATTTGGCATGAGTTTTGGCGAAAAGCTAAAAGCCAAGGCGAGCCCGCGCCCTGTCGGCCAATCAATGCATGCCACGTGTCCAAGTTTAAGGGGCCTGAGAAATTTCAAAGAAAGCCCGCCGAAAGGTAGAGGAGAGAGAATCACGCGACCAATCAATGCGTGCCACGTGTCATCCGGTGGCGGAGCGGGAAAGATTTCAAAACACGTTTTCACTGTTTTGTGCCCTAAAACTTGAGACCTCCATAACTTTCGATCGAGCTCGATTTGCACGTTCTTTATATCAGCGGAAAGCTTATGAAATTCTCTACATGATTAGGGATCAATCTCGAATTTTGGTGCGAGTCTGGAGAGAAAATTGAAAACGGCTCGACGCGCGTGGTAATGCGAGAAGCGGCGTTTGACAACCGGTTTTAATGCACATGGGTCGCATTCTTCTTGACATGGCGAAGTGATGTCTCGACCACCGATTTTAATGAAGAATGTGTTTTGGTCAATGGTTGGGCTTCTTTACACGTTTTCCTATGTTTTACATCTCTCACAGGCTCGACCCATGCATTGTATAAAGCCAGATTTGGCTCATTTTAAAAGAGATAACAAGTTGTTCATCTTTTCTGCTCTGCCCTCCCTTCTTTTCTTCTCTAGGGTTGAAAATGGAGTTCGAACCTCCTCCCTTGCTCTGTAATGGCATTTTTGCCTTTTCTTATTGAAATGATGTTACTGTGCAAACTACGGAGCAACAAAACGTGTTTTGTGATGCATCTGTCCATCCTTGCTCGTTTTTGCTTGTTTCTCTTCTTGCCTCTCTTCATTGCAGGTATTTGTGCATGTTTGAATGTTCATTGCAGGTTTGGAGCTGTGTTCATGGAGTTTTGGGACATTTTCATGTGAAATCTATCCTTGGGCCTGTGATGCATCTGTCCATCCTTCCCATTGCTCACCTCTCTTTGTCCCATGGCAGTTTTGATAGATGTCCAACATTCTCCTTCTCTGGTGTATCACCGTTTTAGTGTAGGCTTTTGTTCTTTTCCTTTCTCTCTCTCTCTCTCTGTCTCCTTGGCATTGTTAGATTAGGATTAGATTAGCTTGCCTGCACTGGAATAGCTTGTGGCGGTAGTTGTTAATTAGCCTTGAAGTCACTTTGGCATCTTTAGACCTTTTTCCTTTTCCTCCCAAGATCACAAGCGAGTTATAGGTCTTCCTCTTCTAGATTAACCACTTCTCTTACCTCTGGAATCTGTTTAAAGCTAACCGGGATGAGAAGTTTCTCTCAGGGATGAGAAGTTACTCTCTGGGGAATGAGAAGCCTCCGTGTGTACCACCATTTCATGCTCGGGTTCTGTTGCATCTGAATTCACCACCGTATTATGGCTGTCTTCTCTTGTGCCATCTAAGGATAGTGCCCTCTCAAACTCGCCATCTGTGCTCTCAATTTCTCTGTAGGAGGAGGTGAAGAACTGGGTGGCTGAGGAGTAAATATGAATGATCTTTGGATTCAAAGGCGGAGTAACTATCTCAGTGGAGGTGTTGGAACTGCTTTGAAGTCTTTGTGAGTTGATGCAGGAGAAGCTTCGTCTATAAGCGACACTTGATATAATAGATGAAGACTTGCCTTTCTCCAATGCCTGAGACTTTTTGTGCACTTTTAGCTTCTTCGGTCTTCTGCTTTACTCTCACCATCATGCTTTCTTTTGTTGAGATTCCTTGTGGTAAAGTTCCTGTGATCTGGTTCATCAAAGCCTCATCCAAGCAATATCCTTTTGTTAACAACCAATTTGAGGTGTTAACCAGGATTCTTTGAAGACCTCTCCTCAATTGTTTGGCTGCCACCTACACTGGCTTGAAGAGCAGCTTTATCTCCTCCCATTTGATGATATGTGTCAAGTACCACATGCCCATCATCTGAAAGATTTGCAGGTATCCTTGCTAGACCAAAGTCGAAACCTGTTGAGCTGATAATCTGCTGAAATCCCTTTTTCTGACTTCGTATTCACTCCTGCACTGCATCCAAAAATCCTCCAATGAGGGGATGTGTGAGTATTCCTGGGAGACTGTCTTCCTTGCTATTCCATAAGGATCAAAATTCATTCGAGCTAGGAAGGACTCGTGCTCGTAGCAAAGAAACATTTAAGCTCCGATGCCTCTGGCTTTGTAAATTGTCTGACAACCTGTGATCGGGAAGCTAATTGTAGGTCTATGCTGCTTTGATTGTAGGTCCTGTAACTCTACGAGCTGCCTACATAACTCCATGATAATCCACTTATCATTAGGGTACCTTGGCAGCTTGACTGGTTCACCTGAAAAGCCACTAACCCTGAGATACGTGAAGTCAGCAAACTGGATGAAGATACAACCGTATTGAGAGACAGCTTCCCAAGCCTCTTTGCTTACTCTGTTAGCTTTTAGATCAACGTTTAGCCTGCAAATGAATCCATAGAAGAAATCATCATTCACTGCCTTGTAACCCTTGTAGCACTCAGGAACCACCAGCTGTGGGTAACACTCATAAATAGGATCCTTTGAAAGAATCCCTCTTCTAGTCTAATTTGGAGAATACTCCTTGTGAGGCTGCAACATACACAAGGTATGAAGTCATTTTAAAACCGAATGTCTGCCTCACACTTCTGAGCTGTTCACTAATGTTGCTGCTAATGATCTCTGCCCAATTGATCATAGAATTAGCCCTATTGATCTCGATTGTCCGCACGAAGTAATACATCCATGGATAAAAGTTCTTCGTGTTACTTTCTCCATTGATTCTGCTCAACAACCGAGTGATATCATCAACCTCCTGTATCAGATTAGATCTAGGAAGAGCTCGTGGAAATTTGGATGGCTTCTGGATTTCCTCATATAGCTTTTATTCACAATACCTATGCAATCCATTGTGCTTTGTTCTTCCACCAATTAATAGCCTCTTGCATGTTGATTGCAATCACTTTGGATTTGGAGGGAATTTTGAGGCAATAGTTGATGTACTGAGTATCCAGTCTCACCACCACCTTTCTGTTGTATCTTTGACTATTCTGGATAAAGGATGATAGAATTTGGCACATTCCAAAACAAACTTAGGCAATTGGGCAGTAGCCGGAAATGCTGCAGCTTGGATAATTCCACTGTCCCTGATAGCCCACATGAAGGAAGTCCTGCAGTTTTCCTTGTATCTGTCAATCAAATCCTTGATAGGTTCATGCCCCATGTTCATGTCACTAACCTCAGCAAGCCTGGATGATATGCATGATTTCGCTTATCATCACCCTTCATTCTGCTGAATCAACCTTTGTCTGAGATTTTCTTTTTTATTTTCTCTTGGAAGCTTTTGCCATTGTGAGAGCCAGATCCATTTGTGTAGAAGCTGCAATTGCTTCCCCTGACTCTGAAGATATATTCAATGTATCAGATATTGACTCCCATCAATGAAGTTATGTGTTGCTCCCCCATCAATCAAAATTGTGATCCTTTGCCCAAGAAGATCACCCTTACATGGAATGCATAAAAACTAGGCAAAACGTTAGTGCTGCTAAGGTAGCAATCTTTTCATCATCATTTGCTTTACCTTTTGGATCAGCATCATCATCATCTTCTTCTTCATCAATAACTTCAATATAATGAACGGAGCCCTTACCTTTGCAATGATGATTGGGTGTCCATGGTTCCTTGCAATCATAGCACAACCTCTTCCTCCTTAGCTCCCTTCTTTCCTCGATTTCAGCCTTGTTTTTCTCCCATTCTAGTGCTCTAATGGGCTGCCCACCAACTGCTGCACCTTGCCTATCATTTTGGGGTGCTATAGGCTGCTCACATATGTTCTTTTGCTGCTGTAATGGTGTTGTTCGCTGCTGCAGATTTTTCCCTTTTGGCATAGAGCTCTCCAAGTCAAGTGCCTTCTTAATAGCTCCTTGAAGAGAGGGAGGATTAAAGGCTTTGACAAGACCCTTTAATGGCTCTCCTAACCCTTCAATAAACAACAAAACAAGTCTTTTTCACTAATGTCAGGAACCATAACTGAAATTCTTTGGAAATCAGAAATATACTTATCTACGGTGCCATCCTGTTTGAGTTGGGCAAGCTCCCTGAAGTACAAATCTGGATCCATCCGATCAAACCTCTCGGTCAAGCATCTACTGAATTCTTCAAGTGATGTAATAGAGCCATGTCCTTGAGTAATGATGCCATGATACCACCACTCATGTGCCACACCATCCAAATGTAGTGTTGCAAACTTAAGTGCTTCATCTTCATACATGGGATTTAGAGAAAGATAGGTATCTAATTTTTGCAACCATGATCTAGCAGAGCACTTATCTGTACCATCAAATGAAGGGAGGGTTACCTTACCCAATCTTTGTTGAATGTCTCTCTCGAGGTGTCTCTTGATGGGCTCTTCTGCTTCTTCCATGTACCCTTGTTATTCTTCAACTGGCAGAAGTCTCTAAAAGGTAGCATATCTCTAACTCGAAGGCTTAACTTGCATGTACTCATCACCATATGCCTCTACATCATCAACATCATTTTGTGCCACTTCTTCAATTGTGGTGTCACTCAGATTTCACCCTGAAATCTGCGACTACCCTATCTGAAATTTTTTTCGTACTTTTAAAATAATGGGTCGTTTGTTGTTTTTATTGCACGAAAGTTCTTGTATTGCGTCAAGATAATCCCGAAGAGCCATTTTAGCCTTTTTCGCCAAATACCCGGATGTCCAAAAATTGTTTTATTACTATTCGTCGGGATTTGTCTGCATGGGAAATTTGTATTTAATTATTTTGAGCCCGTATGAGGCTATTTGCGCTCTGTTTTTAACTCTATTATGAGCGAATATGTTATTATTCCTATGTGCACGAAAGGATTTTAACTTATTTTAAGTTTTGGGCTTTATTTGTAACTTTTGGCAATTTTTCGTGTTTTTGTGGTGTCCCATTTGTTTTACGTGAAATTTCTCTGGAATAATTCCTCACCGGGTAAGCCCGATTTTGGCACAGAGCGGTTGGAAAACATATACGCACATTATGCCCGGAGGAAGTCGCCATCGGAGGTGCGGATCAGCGGGAAAAAGCGAAGTCGTGCACGAAAAAGCCCTGCGAGGGATGGGCGCATTTTGGAAAACAAAGGATTTAAGGCTGCGATGGGAAAAATATAAGCCGCGAGGGGTGGGAATTGTATACACTTGCGGTAGGGTACTTTTTCCCGTGTTATAAAAGTCACTTAAGCTGCAGTGGGAAAAATAGAGGCTGCAGGCAGGTGGGAATTTATTGCCTGCCTTGCAGGGTAAAAATTCCCATGATATAATAAAAGGAAAGTGACTTAAGTGAAATCATGGGATTTTAGTGCCTGCCTTGCAGGGTAAATAATCCCATTGTCAAAGTCAAATCACTTAAGTGGATCACGGGATTTTGGTGCCTGCCTTGCAGGGTAAAGAATCCCATTATGAAAAAATTCTTAAAAATAGAATTACATGTGCAAAAAAGTGCGCCCCCTTTGGTGAGAGATTAAAAGGATTAAATTTGATTATTTTTATTAATCTTTCTTCTCAAAAAGTGCGCCCAAGCTTGGAGGAGGTCAACAAGTCAAAGATGGAATAAAAGAAAGGGATTAAATGCATTAAATTTAATTTATTTAATGGCTGCCCTCTTCCTCTCAAAAAGTGCGCCCCATTTGGGTATTATTTAATGTTTTTTAAGGCATTAAAACATTAAATTAATTTCTATTTTCAGTGGCTATGGTCAAAGCACACTGTGGAGCTTGAGTGAAGTGCTGTGTGAAGGATTAAATTGGATTAATTTAATTTATTGGATGGCTGTCCTTAAACATGCTATTTTTAAAAGAGAAAAGCATGATTTTTAATTAATTAATTGCCTTTAATTGTTAGGGCAATTATTAATTATAGAATTGTGAAGGTTATATAAGCATGGGCAGCCATATGGGTGAATAATTTAATTCACAGGTAAAGAATTGCAGCCGGGAGGAAAAAAGTGTGCCCCCATTAGAGGAAGGATTTTGTTCGACAAAGTGCTAACAAGGCTAAAAGCTTCCAGATTTGGCGCATGCTTTGGAGGAGGTTGATCTTTGTCTGCATAGTTGTTTTCACGGGTGTTACGAGAGCTCGGTGTTGATTGAAAGGATTCATGCTCTCTTTATGTGCAAATTAAACACCAATTTTTGGGGCAGCAGGCTTGAAAAGTGCAGATTTTTATAATTTAAATTCACTATTCATGCTCCGGTGGCCATTTTTGTCTGAATAAATTGCAGGAATTCATTACAGGTGCTTTACAAAAGAAAAGAGTTTTTATCAATGTCAAATACATTGCAAATATCCTCCGAATCTGAAGAATTGTCCAGATCTGCACCAGTATTGAAGAAATCCGGCCAAGTTAGAAGAAAAAGAATTATTCAGACAAGATAGACAAAGCCATGGCGAAAGGAGATGAAAAAGAGAGCACGATGGATTCATGCATTGCTTCCAAACTTGTAGACATAGGAGACACGGATCTAGGCCCAGAACCTCTTTCTGATTTGATTGATAGATCCAGAGGGAAAGACTTCACTCATGCGTGCGGTCAAAAGTAGTGGAATTATCAGTGCGGCTTTCCCATGTACAGCCCAATTGCCAGAGTTCGTGATGGAGTGTGCTAGATCTTATCATCCTTCATCCAGATCAGTGCGTGATGTTGCGGGAAAGACAATAATTCGTTTGGATGCGGAGTTCATCAATTATTGTCTGAAGATTCCAGTGCGAAAGGTGGTGACTTCTATTAGCATTCAGGATGCTTAGTGGTAGATGGGAAAAACATAGAGCTGATTGCGTGAGCATAATGAACAGCCGGTTCATGAAGAAGCCTAGATCCCCTTCAAAGTTCCCGAGAACTCTTCCACGGTCCAATTTGGTGCAGGAGGCAGATGATGTCGTCAAATTGCTATGCAGGTTGAATGGCGAAGCGAATGCCTACACTTTCCGTACATGGATGTATGCTTTCATCAGGACCATTGAAATCAACAAGGTTGATTCTATAATCAATTGGTCGGAAATTATTAGCAGCAACATCGGTGAGCAACTTCGGAACGTGAAGCGTACTTTGACTTCAGATGACTTCATACTTGGTGTATCTTTGCGGCTTCACGGGGTGTCTTTTCCAAGTTTGGATAGATGTGGTGTTCTTTCGAGGACCCCATTTTGAGTGCTACCCACGACTTCTTGTACTGCTGCGTGCGAGAAGGACTTGAAAGTGATCAATGATGACTTCTTCTACGATTTCATCTGCGCAGGCTAGACAAAGACTTGAAGACTCACGGGGTAGCGAAGCGTGGGAAGCGGTGTCAAGATTGGCGATTTATTCATCCGGTTTGCGATTTCACATACCTCGGGGTTACGGGCTTTTTGGAGAACCTATAAAGATGCCCGGTATCCGAGTGATAGATTGATCGCCATGGAGCCGAGCGAGCAACTTGTGGAGTTACACGACCTTGATTGAAAGCGGCACAAGTCTACGGGCTTCTTCCCAATCAACTGGGATATTACAGTTGCATCGGCATTCACGAGGCTCGAGGATGGAAGCGCAAATGTTATCCGAATATGAGCAAGAGTTCTTCCTGCACGGCTTAACTTCGATCCATTTGGAGTAGCGGGAAGACAATCTCCCGAGAGTACGCACATGTGCCTTCGTTAGAAGATTTACGGATGAAGTGCGAAGTGAGTACGAGGTTAGAAAGAAAGATTTCAGCGAGGCTATCAATGAAGCAAGTGTTCGACTTTGGACTAGCGCGGATACTGCGGATCTTAAAGATGATGGGAACGTGGTACTTGACACTTACCATCAAATGGGAGGAGATAAAGCTATACTGCAGGATAACATTGGAGGCTGCCATTCAATTGAAGAAAGATCTGGAGCTGTGTTGGTGAATACTTCGAACTGGCTGCTGACGAAGGGATACTGCCTTGATGAAGTATTGATGAATCAAATCACGGGCAACTTCGGCGCAGGAGATTCCCTCAAGCGAAAGCATGAAGGAGAAAGCGTGCGAAGGTCGAAGTTGAAAGTACACGAGAAGATCTCAAGAGAAAGAAGACCACTTCTCGACGACCATAGCTTTGACTCGACTTCTCCAGTACCCAGAAGATCACCAACTATTGCACCGCAGCAGCAGGATGCTTCCATGCCTTCATTGAATCCGGCGACGTTCGTTTTCTCTCCGCAGCCACTTCGTTCATCACCCGTTCCAGAGGAGATGTTGAAGCTGCAGATGACGGAGTTCGAAAGAGCTTTGTCCTTGGATGTTTCAGAAGATGGCAGCCATGACACTGTGGCACTTTCTGATGGAGAGGATGCAGAGCGAGAGATGGTAGTGCACTCAGCGACTTCTTACTCCCCGAGAAGTAACTTCTCGGAATGGTTAGCTTTGCAGTTGGTTCCGGAAGCAAGAGTAGAGATGAACTTAGAGGAGCATGACTTGCAGCTACTTCAGGATCTGAGCAGAAGAGACAGAAGGCCTAAAGTTGCTAAAGCAACTTCTAGGTTGATCATCAAGGATTCGGGAGAGAAGTTTGCTGAGATATCAATTCCGGCGGAAGGAAAGATAGAAGAGGAGCTCACGGCAGAAGATGTGACGGTGACCAAAATACCACTCGGTCGGCCACTACCCGAAGGATTGAAGCGGGACACGCGAGACATTGATGGATGCTTTGTTTCTTAGGCTTGAGCGGTGAAAAGGCGGAGAAAGAAGAGGCTGCGAGAAGCAAATATCTCAATTATGTGAGATCATAGCCAAGGTCTTTAAACCTTCCATTCAGCCCATTTCGGAGCGGTGAGTGATCATCTTATGCGGGAAATGGAAGATCTGGCAATCAAGTAAAAGCTATTGTGAAATGGAAGGATCGATTATTAAATCGTCAAGCTTACGTGCACTTGGGGAAGTGCCGACCCGCTTTAAAGGTTATGAGCGATGCGTGAAAATCAACTAAAGCAATGATGGAAAGCATAGAAGGCATGAATACGATTGCGAGAGTAACCTGAGTATTTTGGCCAAGATCAACAAGGCTGTAGGAGATGTATTGGTTGCGAGAACAAATTGTGCTGGGATGGATCGGTCGAGAAGGGAAGCGGCTAGAGTTTGCGGTATCTTTCCGTTTGGAGATCTGCGAGTTTCTTTGAAAAGGATGCGGCGCTTGAGAGTAGAACATCAGATTTACCAGACAGTATCATTTCTTTCACTGAGGAAAGAGTGGATGGAGGTGTTACTTCATACGTGCGGATTGTTTCTAACGAGGTGCATGATTCCCTGGAAGGTTCTCTTCTGATGGTGCAAAAGAGAATTGATAAAGCTACCAAGCCTTTCACGATGAATTCTATCAATGTAGATTGGTGGCGCTGCAGGCAGACATTGCGAGGTTTGGGCCGAGTTTGGAAGAGGTGGAAGCATGCAGCAAAGTGTTGAATGAAGGGTTGTTGCAGTTCAGGACAGAGAAGGAAGCAGTGGCTAAAACAGATGGAAGGATGCTGAATTATATGTTCGACAAGTATATCAGATATCAGAACAAGAAGAAGATGTAAACATTACAGCTGGCATGACTTCTATTCTTTCTTCTTCTATTTTCTATGTTCCTAGATGAAATTGTAAAACTTCTAAGTTATTGGTTTTGCAACCATTACTTGAAGTCATGTGGAACCATTCTATTAGTTAAGTGATACATGTGTCACTTAAGAAGAAGTTAGTTGAGGATGATTGCCAAATGTCATCTTTACTTGTTGTTCATACTTTAGTTCAGTTTGAGTCTTCTATTTGTACTTTCCCTCCTACATTCTATAAGTAGGAGAAGAACCTCCGGGTTAATGATGAATCAGAATTTGTAAGCAATCTTGTGTTTTAGACTTTGTCTTTGAACCCACGAGAGCCACTTGTAGCAGAGGAATACAAAGAAGCAGGTTTCCGGAGAACTTTGTGTCACGGTGTACTGTGTTTCTTGCTTTTAAATCTTAGATCTTTTAAGTAAACTTTGTGTTATTTTAGATCTGGATCTAGAGCTGCCTTTGCTTTATAATTCTGTGTGTTCAAATCTATTAAGTTTCTTCTATGTGCATGCAATTAGCTCTGCTATCTACTAATTGGGATGCACATCTTCCTCATTTCTTCTCTGTAATTCCTTTACTTTCTTCTTCTATAATTTTCCTTTCTTAAACAGCTGCTTACTTGCTGCAGAACTTCTTAGTTATGGTTCATGAACTAAGTGGTTAAAGTAAAACCCCTGATAGATAAAAACACATTTATATTGACAAATCTGACACGGGAGCCTCACCGGTTAAATGAGGGAGATTTATCTCATGACTGCCTAGGTTTGATGCTATGCAGAAAATCTAGCCAACAAATTGGTTCCTCTCTTTGGAGAAACTTAGCTCTGAAAATTTGTTGAGTAGGCTTGGGAGAAGTCCTCATTGGTCCTGTTGAGCTTCCTTCTCCATTGTTGGTTGCTCCTTGATTGATGGCTGCCATATTTCCTTGTAGAACCATAGCCAACTCCCGAATGGAACTAGTGAATGTGTCACGTAGTTCCCTTTGGTTCTCCCTCATCGTTTGCTGCAGCTCTCTCTGAGTTTTGGTCATGACTTCATTCATATAGCTGAGAGTGTCATCTGGAGGTGGTCTTCCACGTTCATCCATTGTCTTCTTTGGAGTCCCTCTTCTTTGATAGACTATGTGAGCTTTTGCTGATTGCATGCAAGTCTGATTTCTGCAGATTGCCCTCACAGGATGGGAGGAAAACTAGCTGATACCCTGTAATGTCCTCTATTGGGTCTTTTTGAATTCTGAGTGGATTAGAATCAATTCCAACACTAAATGCAAATCAATAGAGAAACAGTCCAATGCTAATGTCTACAGATCTGAATTTTAATCAGGCCCAACGACTAGTTTATAGAGAGACCCATACAATCGTGCATGACAACAAGATACACCACAACTCTTAACGGATTTCAGGAGGTTTGTAAGTGACTCTAACAAGTGATGGAGAGATAGTATAACTCAGTTTGAAACTGCTGTATTTATTCCCAGAAATGGTGACTAGGGGTATGAAGCAAAACCCTTGCAAAACATTAGTTAATAAACATTTTTTCTTTATAATTGTGTAGTATAAATTTTAGCAATCTCAAGATGGAGAAAACAGAAATTGCAGCCACTAATACACCTGAATATTTGCCCAGAATGCTGCAGAGATTTAGGGTCTAAACAACCTGTATTTCCTTCAATAAAATTCTGAAAATAATACGTTTGAAGCCCAAAATACAGAATGAGTGAAGACAATTAAAATCAGACCTGGAAATGGTCCTCAAACACCATGATCTCACCAAAAATTGGGTCGCTCCATATGAATAAACTGCAATAACACTGCTGTCATAAATCCTCCAGGCCTTTATTGCCAAAATAACAGCTGAATTCCTTTGAAGCACAATAAGATTCCCTGTATGGAAATCTGTCTTCTTCTATATGAGGGTTTTCATCCTCTAGAGTAATTTTGCAAAGCTCAAAGCTTAGACAAAAGTCAGATTTTTATAAAATGAGAATGAGATGCTCTCCTCTAAGTCGACCTCTCCTTTAAATAGGCAAAGTGACCCAAAGGAGCCTTTTTAATCTCCAATCAGCTTGCAATACATACATTTCTCTATGCAAATTTTCCCCATTAGGCCTAGTCGCATTTTTTGCCTAGGAAAATACAAAATGGTTACGGGCTTTTCCTTCTAGACAACTCTTCTTGATTCTCTAGGGAGGATAAATATAATATAAGACCCTATGCACTTACCTAGAGATTACAACAATTATTTATAGGTGCATTCCTATACTAAGTCAAATAAATAATTATAAGTGCTTTAATATTTTTCTTTTTTTCTTTTCTCAAATAGGCACTGGCAATAGGTTTTCAAATTTAAGTCATAATATGACAAAGTCACCTTGCACACATTCCTTTGGCAAAGTCGGGTAGACAAAATGGGCCAAAGGTCTTTGTGTCATTATTAAAAAAGAGGGACATTTCATAGTCCCATTTCGGGGTGAAATCTTGGGGACACCACTCCTGACGTGAAAAATCCTAGTCTTGCAAACTAGGTTACGTGTCTTGTTTACGTAAAGAACTTGTTTTTTCCTTTGTGGCACCCATCTTTCCCCCCCCATTACATTGTTATATCCCATATGTCACATAATGGGTTAGATTCTAAGTCTTTCTCATCTTCCTTGTAGCCTTTTCGCCACCTCTTTTGAGACATGTTAGCATTGTGACAAGCATTAGGGTTTAAGGACATTCCCTTAAACCATTCCTACTTGAGTATCTTTTGCATCTCTTGGTGTTCACAATGTTCTCTTTCGATCATTGCTATCTTCTCTCTTAGATTTCTCCTAGCTTCCTTAGGGATCTTGAGTGTTGTATCCAGGAGGACTTCGTTATCCATAGCATCCAGATTTAGCTTGAATTTATTTGGCTACCCCTTTACATCCTTTATTTATATGCAGCTGAGAGTTACTTGAAGTTGATTCCTTTTACCAACTAACACCTTTCATCCAATATATTTGACTGGTCTAGTTTCAAGTTCTCGGCTACCTTTTTACATCCTATATATTTACAAGCCAGTTAGTACAAATTTTTCAGCCACCCCTTTACATTTATATTACCTCCAGGCTTGCTAGATTGGTTGATTAGTTTCCCTACTACCACCTTATAATTTCCTATGAGCATTTTACCCCTATTTCTTGTATACCTACCTATTTTACTACACGCACACGTATGCATTGTTTTCCTCCCTTTGTTAGTCTTGTATTTTAAGGTTCCTTAGCAAATCTCTGCCTGCCATGGGAAAGATGAGAGATGACATGCACGCCTAGTTGCAAAAAGGTTAGTATGAGATAAGTATTTTTCATTTGGGTTGAGTTCATATTTTTATCACTTATGTTGTTGCTGCGTCATTTCAGCCTTTTTGATTTTGGTGTTGCATGTTTTTTCTCGAAGACCATCTCATGTTGCACTATTGTGACATGCGTTGATTTTGGTTTGGGGCATATGTTACACACCTTATTTTTCACTCTGTATGCACCATTGGCACATTAACTTCCTAGAGCGATGTCCTACGGGACATCACCAGGGGGTGAACTAGTTAGTGACTGTACTTGTGAGAGAGAGCTTTGATGTGTAGTCGATGTTACCTTAGATATCCTATCCTACCCTTTACATCTCCTAGTCATCTTTTTACAGCCTCCCATCCTTTATGATTGCCTACATGTCTACTTATGACACCTTGTATCTCCCTCACATCACTTTTTATCAGCTATAGAGTCTTCCTCCACCTCTTGAGCCTTCCTTGAGGAACCCATGATCTGTTATTACTTAGAGTCGAACATCGAAAATGGTCTATACCGTCTAGATGTTATTCCTCGTAGCTCAAGTGCATCGATCATGGTTGATGTCATTTCTATAGGAACTATAATAGATATCCATGATCCCTATTTATAGGCAGTGTTTGACCGACCAAATCATCATCACATATTCGTCATTCGGTATGCTTGTGCTTAAGATGAAACTCCTCTTAAGGTCTTAGAGGTTTAGGAGTTAGTCTTGCCATATTTCATGGGTGTCTATCTTTGGAGCATTGGATGCAGAGACACTCGAGAATAGGAGTTGCACTAGCGAGGTACATCAAGTGTTTGGACTTCCCAACCGCGGGATCTACATAAAAATCTTCTTTCATCTCTTGTGGTCCCCCACATCAACTCTCTTATAAGGTGATGCTAACCCCGGAGTGATAATACGCTAATGGTGTTTTCATAAAGGTAAGTGTCTCTAACCTCCTTTCCTTTATTTTATTCCGATTTAAATTACCAATTGATTGATGTATCATGTACATAGACTAGGATAGAGTAGCATATTCTTGTTTATTACATTATTTTACATCTGCCCTTGCCTTACAATCCACCCCTCGGGCATTGCAACGTATCTTTCTCAACAATCCATATTTACAATCTATTGATCCATTTACAATTAAGATACTAGTAAGACGCCATACCCTATCTTAGACCTAGGCCATAATATAAACTATACGCCTATGTAAAGAGTTGATTACCATCTTCTAGATCCACAGAGAACTAGCACCTCTTGGTTACTGATCTTGTGTGTGGCCAAAAACCCCCTTCTTATCTTAATCTATATTATCAAGAAGAGAAAGATGATATTCTATTTACCTTCTTAGCCAACATACATACATGAGGTTGAAGAAGAGATTGATATTTGTCTTGGTGTTCTTTAATGATGGCTTGAAGATCAAAGTTAGGACCTAAGAAGAAGTCAAAGAAATTATTTTGTAATGAAGATCACTTCACAATTTTCATGAGAGTGCCTCACATTAGCATTGGTGTGTCACTCAGTTTCACCTGAAATCTGTGACTACCCTATCCGAAAAAAAATTTCGTACTTTTAAAATAATGGGTCGTTTGTTGTTTTATTGCACGAAAGTTCTTGTATTGCGTCAAAATAATCCCAAAGAGCCATATTAGCCTTTTTTCGCCAAATACCCGGATGCCCAAAATTGTTATATTCCGTAAGTCGGGATTTGTCTGGGGAAATTTGTATTTAATTATTTTGAGCCCCGTATGAGGCTATTTGCGCTCCGTTTTAACTCTATTATGAGCGAATATGTTATTATTCCTATGTGCCAGAAGGGTTTTAACTTGGAATAAGTTTTGGGCTTTATTTGTAACTTTTGGCAATTTTTCGTGTTTTTGTGGTGTCCCGTTTCGTTTTCTGTGAAATTTCTCTGGAACAATTCCTTTGCCGGGTAAGCCCGATTTTTGGCCTGAGCAGCTGGAAAACATATACGCACATTATGCCCGGAGGAAGTCGCCATCGGAGGTCTGGATCACTGGGAAAAAGCGAAGTCGTGCACAGAAAAGCCCCTGCGGGGATGGGTGCATTTTTGGAAAACAAAGGATTTAAGCTGCAATGGGAAAAATAGAAGCCGCAGGCATGATGGGAATTTTATACACTTGGCAGGGTACTTTTTCCCATGTTATAAAATTCACTTAAGTTGCAGTGGGAAAAATAGAAGCGACGAGGCGGTGGGATTTTATTGCACACGCCTTGCGTACTTTTTCCCGTGATAGATAAAAATTCACTTAAGGCTGCGATGGGAAAAATAGAAGCAACGAGTGTGGGAATTTTGTACCTGCTTGCAGGTACTTTTTCCGTGATATAAAATTCACTTAAGGCTGCAGTGGGAAAAATAGAAGCGTGAGCGGCGGCGGAATTTATTGCCTGCCTTGCAGGGTAAAAATTCCCATGGTGAAATAAAAGAAAAGTGACTTAAGTGAAATCACGGGATTTTATTGTCTGCCTTGCAGGGTAAATAATCCCATTGTCAAAGTCAAATCACTTAAGTGGATCATGGGATTTCGGGGCTGCCTTGCAGGGTAAAAAATCCCATTGTCAAAAATTCTTAAAAATAGAATTCTATTATGCAAAAAAGTGCGACCCACCTTGGGTGAATAATAATGCATTAAATAAATATTTGTTAATATTTATTCACCCAATTTTGGCACCCAGGCTTGTGGAAAAGTCAACAAAAGCAAAGGGGAATAAATCAATTGGAAATAGAATTCTAAAATTAAATAAATTTAATTTATTTAATGCAGCCCCTTTTGAGAAGGAATTAATACTTTTAAAAGTATTAAATGATTATATTAATTCCTATTTTCAGTGGCTATGGTCAAAGCACACTGTGAAGCTTAAGTGAAGTGATGTGTGAAGGATTAAATTGGATTAATTTAATTTATTGGATGGTTGTCCTTAAACATGCTATTTTTAAAAGAGAAGAGCATGATTTTTAATTAATTAATTGCCTTTAATTGTTAGGGCAATTATTAATTATAGAATTGTGAAGGTTATATAAGCATGGGCAGCCATATGGGTGAATTATTTAATTCACAGGTAAAGAATTGCAGCCAAGAGGAAAAGTGCGCCCCATTTGAAGAAAGATTTTGCTCAGGCAAGGTGGAAACAAGGCATTTGAAGAAGGATTTTGCTCAGGCAAGGTGGAAACAAGGCTAAAAGCTTCCAAATTTGGCGCATGCTTTGAAGGAGGTTGATCTTTGTCTGCATAATTGTTTGCACAGGTGTTACAGGAGCTCAGGTGTTTTTGAAAGGATTCATGCTCTCTTTATGTGCAAATTAAACACCATTTTTTGGGGCAGCAGGCTTGAAAAGTGCAGATTTTTACAATTAAAATTCACTATTCATGCTCCGGTGGCCATTTTTGTCTGAATAAATTGCAGGAATTCATTACAAGTGCTTTACAAAGGAAAATGAACTTTTATCAATGTCCAATACATTGCATATATCCTCCAATCGAAGAATTGTCCAGATCTGCACTAGTATTGAAGAAATCCGGCCAAATAAGAAGAAAAAGAATTATTCAGACGAAGATAGACAAAGCTATGGCGAAGAAAGATGAAAAAGAAAGCACAACGGAGTCATGCATCACTTCTAAATTTGTAGATATTGGAGACACGGATCTAGGCTCGAAACCTCTTGCTGAATTGATAGACAAATCCAGAGCAGGAAAAACTTCACTCATGCGTGCAGGAGAAACTTCACTCATGCGTGCAGATTAAAAGCAGTGGAATTATTCGAGTTGCAGCTTTTCCATCCATAGCCCGATTGCCAAGTTTGTTATGCAGTGCGAGATCCATATCCGAGATGCGAGATGCGAGATGCATGGAAATCCATATGCGAGATCCGATCCAGATCTCATAGTTGCAAAAGCTTAAGCACAAAGGCTTCATCCTCTTGTTTGAATGCACGGCCAGTGAAGAAGTCGGTGCGTGGAAAATTCCTTCCAAGATCTTGTGCATGTGCTCTCATCTTTTAGATTGAAGCCTTCATTGAATTTTCATTCATCTGGAGTGCTTTCGAAATTTTTAATTGCTCATATGCGATTAAAAATAAGGATGATGAGTTATCTACGGCAAACATTGCATTGATGCATGTGCGAGAAGAAGCTGCAAAAGTTCAGGATAAAAGAGAAGACAAGGCGAAGGAAAAATCCAGCTTGCTTCCAGTCACTTCCGAGATCTAGCTTGCTTCCGATCTAGCTTGTTTCCAGATCCACTTGCTTCGAGATCAAAGTTTGAATCTCTTCCTACGAGCAGACATGAAAAAGGACAAAGTCAGCTTTCCTCTTCCTTCTTCTTTCCTTTGGCAAAGTAATTGAGCGATCAATTCAATTACACAGCTTAAGTGATTGGTTTAAAATCCATTACTTGAAGAAGTCAACTACTTGGAGATAGGTGGCACGTGCAAAGAGTAGAAGGTTCTATTTTCGATTCTGAAATCATACATGTCATGCAAAGAGAGAATTCCGGAGGAAGATTGCCAGTTGTTCCTTTTCCGACTTCCACATGTGCCGATTGACTAAAGCTTCTAACTTGTAATTGCCCCTCTACATTCTATAAGTAGAGGAAGAACCTTCGGGTTAATAGATCATAATTTGTGTGCGATCTTGTGTTCTAGACTTTGTGTTGAACCCCTGAGAGCCACTTGTAGCAGAGGAATACAAAGAAGCAGGTTTCCGGAGAACTTTGTGTCACGGTGTACTGTGTTTCTTGCTTTTAAATCTTAGATCTTTTAAGTAAACTTTGTGTTATTTTAGATCTGGATCTAGAGCTGCCTTTGCTTTATAATTCTGTGTGTTCAAATCTATTAAGTTTCTTCTATGTGCATGCAATTAGCTCTGCTATCTACTAATTGGGATGCACATCTTCCCCATTTCTTCTCTGTAATTCCTTTACTTCCTTCTTCTATAATTTTCCTTTCTTAAACAGCTGCTTACTTGCTGCAGAACTTCTTAGTTATGGTTCATGAACTAAGTGGTTAAAGTAAAACCCCTGATAGATAATAACACATTTTTATTGACAAATCTGACACGGGAGCCTCACCGGTTAAATGAGGGAGATTTATCTTATGAGATAGGTTTGATGCTTGTACAGAAAATCTAGCCAACAAGCATCTCACCAACAAAAGAGGTTGGGGTCATACAAGGCGGCGGGCATCGGTTTAAAAGGATCAATGTGAGTGATTTTAGGAATAGGCATGATTTGTTGGAGTTCTTGATAACTCAAGGGTGGGTGGTGAGGGTTTGATTGAATGGCTGAAGTACTTGTATTAGAATTGGAAGAAGAAAACATGGTAGATTTTCCCTTAAAGGGTCTTGATTTCGAGAAGGATCAATAGCATTAGTGGTTAATTTGAGAGGATCTTTGATTGGTTTTTGAGGTGGTTCAAATTCCCTCGGAAGGTAGTCTTTCCTTTTAGCTTGTTAGAAGGCCTCCTCCAATGTGTTGGGAGAGAATGACTCGACCTTATGTTGACAATGGGATTCAAGGCTTTGAGAAAGATTCGGAAGAGATGTTGGTTATTGAGAGTATGGTCATATTTGTTTCCCATATTTTTCTATATTTTAATGAAAAATCGTGGGTTGATTCATTAGGAGATTGCTTCATGTTGACAAACTTTTGAAAGAGATTTTTAGGGAATTCAAGGTGTTGAAATTCCTTCATTAAGGGACTAATTAGAGATTCCAATTCAGAGATTGAATGTTGAGGAAGTTGATTATACCATTCTAAGCCTCACTGTTAGTCTTTAAGTTAGCGGTTTGGTAGATGTGCGGGTATTGGTTTGGATCCACTTTTTGTAGAGTTTTCCATAAGTCTTAAGATGAAAAATATGTTTGGTTGACCCGTTATAAGAGATAGATGGTGAAATCCCCTCTAGATCCATCAAAGTGGTGTAAAGAGCCAGGGGTTCATTTTGTGATAATTGTAAAACCTTGTTGTGATTGGAGATTGAGGAATTGGGTTCCCAGAGGCATCCAAAGGAAACAAAGGTGTAGAAGAATGATTAGTAAGTCCTAGAATGATTTGCATAGGTTAGGATGCCATTTGCAAAATTTGATTTTGCATTTAGGTCATGTTTTGATCAGTCATTGTTTGTGTACGAGCCATTTGATCCAACAATTTGACCATCATGAGATTGGTGTCAATTGGTGGAGTTTGGTTTGTAGCGAGGAAGATGACAGGTAGTATTCTTGATTGGATTTGGAGAATTTTCGAGAGGATTGTCAAAGAGAGTGTTAAAAGACTTGAATAGAGGATTTGCAATGATGTTAATTCCTTTGGAACTTCGTTTGGGTAACTTGGATATATGAGCCATCCTTGAAAGGAGTGACAAGATTTCTAGTATCCAAGTCCTTGAAGAGAAATTTGGGATTTACTTGATCTATTTGGAATTTTGGACGGCATTGCATTGAATGGTTGGAGAAGGTTGTGATTGTGAAAAAGTACACCATGAACGATTGCCTTCGATGGTGGATATAGGAGGGAGAAAGGAGCAACCCATATAGAATCTAAATGGGTTCGAGGCTCATTAAAAAACCTAAGAGGTGAAGAAGACATGATCATAAGATAGGATTGAAAATAGAGATGAGTGTGAATATGGCTCACTCAATGGTGGAGTAAGATTCATGTCGATTCACCAAAATGCATGTAGGCTAACAAGTTCTATAGAATATCCTCTTTCTCTTCTCAAAAATATAGATTAAGATAAGAAGGGGACCATTCTAGGGCCACACACGAGAAGATTGTAATCAATGAGTGTTAATGCCATGGATCTAGAAGATGGTAATCCAATCTTTATCAAAGGTGTAGGGTTTCGAAGCCTATGTCTAAGATAGGGGTTGATGTCTTGCTAGTATCCCATTTGTAAATAGATCAATAGATTGTGAGGACCGTTTACATATCTAAGATAGGGTTGTAAACATGGATTATATAGAGATTGATAAGTTGTAATGCCCAAAGGGTGGATTGTAAGGCAAGGGCTGATATAGAATAATGTAATAGACAAAAATATGCTACTCTATCTTAGTCTATGTACATGATACATCAATCAATCAAATTAGAAATAACATAAAGGAAAAGGAGGTTAGAGATACTTACCTTTATATAGACACCATTGGTGCATTAACTTCCCCCAGGGTTAGCAACACCTTATGAGAGAGTTGATGTGGGGACCACAAGATGGATAGAAGGAAGACCTAAGTAGATCAAAGTGAGGACTCCAAAGACTTGATGTACCTCGTTAGTACAACTCCTATTCTTGAGTGTCCTAGACCCAGTGCTCCAAAAGTAGACCTCCGAAGATAAGCAAGACTAACTCCTAAACCTTTAAGAGCAACTTGATGAGCGCAAGCAGACCGAATGACAAATGATGTAATGATGACAAATCCTCTCAAATGCCTATGAATAGGGAACATTACTTGCTATTATAGTTCCCTATAGCCAACAATGACATTGACCATCGGGAAGAACAACCAAATGGTATTGAGTCTATTGACCATGGTCAATGCCGTCGGTTCTAGGTAATAAATGATCATGGGGTTGTAAAAGGAAATCCCAGCGGTAGAGGAAGACTCGGAGCCAATAAAAAAATGATATGATGGAGTTATAAGGGTGCCGTAAATAGATATGTAGGTAATCATAAGAGGATAATAACGTGATGTCATAGGAGGTTGTAAAAGGATGACTAGGAGATGTAAAAGATATGATTGGATTTTTAAGGTAACATCGACCGCACATAAAAACTCTCTCACAAGTATTGCCACTAATCAGTCAACCAGCTCCCCTGAAGATGCCCATTAGGACATCACTTAGGGGAGGATAATGCGTCAATGGTGCTTGTAAAGAGACAAAGTAAGAGAAAATAAGTTATATACAGATTCCACCTCCTTTCCCTCCTTTCTTGTACTCAACTCATCTATGTAGGGCTCACAACCTGCTATACTCTTCAACTCCTCTCAACAACTCACAAAAATAGGATTTTATTCCTCTTCTTTCTCTCACACTCAACTTAGCAATGCAGACCATTATAACTTGCTTATCCCTGCATAGCATTCTTTTTTCTCTCAACACTCAACTAGGAGTGCCAACTTGTTCTTATCTCTCTCTTTCTTAACACTCTATGCCGGATTCTAACCTTCTACACTCCACTCAACTCTATCACAATGGAAGAATCACTACTTGCAACATTCTCACTATATCTCACAACTACACAAGAATCTATAACCTTCTCTCAATACTCAACTGAACTCTCAACAACTCACTAACGCAAGATTTTACTTGCTCTGGTACCAAATAATGTAGGAGGATCCAGGGTTAAATGAACAACTGTCAACCCACTGCTGATCAGAGTGCATAACATAAGCGACACATGGGAAAACATGTGATTATTCATTGTCGAAGAAAATGCATTACATCACTCTTACGACTCTAAGACATTACAATTTTGGTCTGCATGGGCCTTTGTCGACTTCACAAAAGTATCTACTTTTAAACACATTTTATTCCTAAACACAATCCCTATCAAAATTTTGAATTATGGACTTTCCTAGAAATTATCTTGCTAACTGCACTCACTCACATCCTTGCAAGCTCCTCCCCTTTTCATCTTACTCTCTACCCAAACCAACTCCAAAATCCCGCTCTTTGACATCCTATCACTATCTCGACTGATGGACATTTTTGGCATTCAATTGCAAGTTACAGCCACTCACCATCTTGCAAGACCCTCTCTTTTCCAGATTAGTCTCTACCCAAACCAAGTCCAAAAATCCCCTATCACTAATTTGGACCGAATATTTAACTTCATGGTTCTTGTCCTTCATAAGATAAAAGAATAAACAATGGGGAAGATGAAACAAGTCACCTTACAACTGTTACAAGATACTGGATGCTGAGATGAAACACTTCAAAATAACAACTGGATATAGATGAAATGAGGTACATGTCTAATCTAGCATCTTGACATGTGTCCGACCATCAGTATGTGACATGTGGTATACCTTTGTAGGTGAAAATCAATTTGCTAAAGTGTTAATGAACTGACTCTTGTGAAGGGACAATTGGTGAATAAAACCTGGCATGATTATCTTTGACAGATTATCTTCGACAAATGTTAATCTTCTCACACTTAGGAATTTGTCATGGTCTCACTGCTGCGATGCCATAAAATGATCATTTTGTCAGCCATCTCATGATGTACAAGTTGGACCAATATTTGTGCATTGCAATTACTGTTGTTGCTAGACCATAAAGTTGGTGTTGTCTGTGCAAAACCACACAACTATCTATGTAGAGGTCTCATTGCAGCAATATCTGCAATTGGTCTTCTTTGGTGTCCGCAATACCCCACAATTTTCTGCATAGAGGTGTTGCCACAGTAATACTTCAAAAATGATCTTTGGCATTTGCAATACCACCCAAAACACCTTCCAGAAGGTGTAGCCTAGGTGATAACCTTATATAATGGATTTGACTCAATCATTGAAGCCCTCTTGGAAAAAGACATGAAATAAAAAACATTTCCTCGATTTGGAGTCATTATGATGAAGTTATGGTCTTGGAAAAATATCTCTGTTGTGATATCCTAAGCCATCACATTCAAATTTGTGTTTGAATTCATGGACAATAAAATTTGCAAGAAATTCGTGGCTATAAAAAACAGAGATGAAATTGTTATTAAATCATTTTAGTATACTTGTAATTTCACATTTCGTATAAGTAAACATGTCGAAACAGATTTATAACATTATCATAGATTGATTGAAAAACATGTTGAATAACAATATTAAAAATGCTTTCAAAAAGTGATAGATCATATTCTTCACGTCCTACTCCTCAGTTCTGAATCACTACTTTATAGGCTTATAGCTTCACGGTGTCTACACTTTACAGCTTCACAGCGTCAATGCGTCATGGATTTCGTGCTTCATGAGGTTTATAATGTCAATGTTTCATGTATTTATGGTGCAAACAAGGATTTGCAACAAGGGTTTACTTTTTTTCGGCGCTCAACAACCTAATAGACACATTATACATCAAGGGATTGACTTTCAAATAAACCCTAAAATGAATCAACCACGATTGTAAATTATTGTAAACATGATTTTTTTATTATATTCATCCTTGAAATTTGTTATCTGAACGGTTAGAATTAACTTGCGAATTAGGGCAATTTTTTTAAAAGAGGTTAGAGATTTGGTGAGTTTCAAAAATTTAGCTTGAAATTTTCCAAATGCAGTGAATTAGGACTGATATCACACTATTTGCCTCAATCAGGTGTCGCATGGGCGATACCTCACCTAATTGAAATATGATGGCATAATTGGATTCCTCTTGAAAAATTATATTAATTAAAAAACGAGACTTTGGAGTCTGTATGAAGTTATGATATTGCTGTTGGGATATCACATTGTTTGCTTCAATCAGGTGTTGCCTGGGCTATACCTCACCCAATATGCAATATGATGGCATCTTTGGATCCCTCTTGAAAAATGATATGATTTTAAAAGAACGACACTCAATTCCGAGTTCGCATGACAAAGTTATGGCCTCTGCAAATCTCATGTCTTTGAAAAAAATTATCTCGTGGGCATCTCAAGATGATTTCAATAATGCTCCTCTCAAAATACAGTAGAATGGTCTCAAAAAGTTGTTGCATTGGAGAGAACCCAAAATTCATTGAAACATATAAGATCATGTTACTTTCCTGGGATGCTCTTGCATCAAAATTCTAGCTCACTTTCTTCACACAGATTGGCTGCAAAAGTTCTCCACCACTTTGCTGTGGACTTAATTTCCTCATCATCATCCACCGATGCATTTTAGCCTTCTGTCTTCCTCCTTGGAAGTGTTTGTTAATTTTTCAGCACCTTCATCCTTGAAGATTGGATTTTGTATCTTTTTCATCTCTCTCTATAACAAACAGTATTTTTAACTATTTGACAAGTAAGATTTAACAGTTTTGTGTTTTCGTTTTTGGCAAGAACCTATAAAATTCTCGAATTGAAAAAACAAGGCATTATATTTTGACAGGTGAATGTCTTCTGCTTGCCTTTTTATTTATTTATTCCCATTGGATGACAATGGTCCCAAATGTTGGGGTTGAGTTCATAATAAACACTATTAGGCTTGTGCAGATGGAAATTTAAACATACATACGCATGCATTTCTTTATTCAATTATCTATTCTATTAGCATCCATAAAAGAAATACAAAAGGAAAGTACTGCATCTTTACGTCTGTAATTAGTAACTACAGAGAAACCCATTGGAAGATGGAAAATGATTCAATTATTCCTTGCCAACCTCTATGTGGGTGATATATGAAAATCGGAATGCAACATAAAAGTGTATGGAGAGGATGATGGATCCCTTCCCAATGTAATAATTGTTCAGAAATTAAACTTTATCCCATTGACTCATAAAATTATGACGTAAGATAATTCTCATGTAAGGTTAAATGGGACCATACAATTTATATCAAAGTTATGTTTTTGTTGACATGATAAAATATCACATGATGTCATCGCCTAGGTTACACCTACAGTCAGTGATACCCATGGGTTAGGAACTAACATGGGTAAAACCAAATTTATGACTTTTAACATGTTCAAGAAGGAATCTTGCGAAGCTAGTTTCTGGTACAAAAGGAAGAAAATGAATTTCTAACCTTGTACATGCACATAAGAGTCCTCTTGACTGGACCCTCTCTTAGTCTGCTTGTAGCTCAAACAAGATTGGGAAAGGGTTCTGATGCTCACAGTGGAATCGAAAGACAACACTTCCAGCTTTAGTAGCAATATCAAAACAAAATGCAAAGCTTTGACTGTTTGTTATTTAGTCTATGACACTTAAGGTTTGATAGACATCAAAGCAGTTACTATTTTCAATGTTTCCCAAAACCGTTCGTGTGAAGAAAGTGGCTCCATCATATGCACTTTGGCAGTATATTATGTAATCATCATGCTTCACAGGCTCTGATGCATGCAGTACAAACCACTTTGAACACGGGGTCATATTTAGTGCTTCATTCTTTTGTAAAACTAACTAATTAGGGTCTGTAATGGTTGATAAACACAAATTATTTCTTTACCTGTCACTTTGGGTTCAAGATTTTGAGAGAAATCTACCACTTTTATTTATTAGTATCCAATATCTAATCAAGAAAAATATTAGCAGGGGTATTTGTGAAGATATTTACTGAACATACCTGAAAATCACATGAAATAAACACATGAGTCTGGATCCCCAGATTACCATCTCTATAGATGGAAAAAATAGTATCATATCCATTTTGAGATACAACAGATCTATTATCTATGATTTGATGATTCATTTAGAGCAGCTAAGGGTCTATTCTCACTAAGGTAGGGTTGAGATTGACCATCACCTACCAAGAGACAAGTGGATCAACAAACTTTGTATCATGGAGCCACACATAGAATATCATTTCATCTTTAATTCTGATCTACCACGAGATTAAGAAGATATCACTGTCTCTGGAAGACACAATCCTCGTTTTAAACCTTGGTGCATTATGATGAACAAATATGTGTGCATCTGTTTATTTGTGAATTAAATCAGCATTAGAGGAGATTACTTAATAGGGTCAAGAGGGTCTGGATCCACTCAGTGATGCCATGCCTTTCTCATCACTTCAATGAAATCTTATAGCTTATAAGAGTTTATGTTGTGAGCAGTATTATGACTAGCCTTCTTTTAGTAGGTTGATCCAGTGCCAGAGCACATAAAGGCGCCTGTATTATACCTTCGGAGTTCAAATTAAATTAATGATCTTGAACTTTAAAGTTTAAGCTATCTTATTTCTGTCCCACTTGGTCCATTTATTTTCTTTTGGGGTTTCACTCAGCACTGCTTTGTATTTTTTTGCGATCTCTCTACAGGCCCATTTTTACACGGTAACTAAACAAATTTAATTGCAAGACCATTAAATCTTCCGTTTCTCAAAAGAACCACCTTTTTCCATGTTAATGAAGATATTGATTCATGTCATTTTGAAGCAGTATGTTCTAGAATACTCCAAGCACCATATCACATCATATAGATGTTGTTATCAAGAAGATATTATTATCTCTTTCTTCACGCCTTAGAGAATCATGTTAATGGGGATTTTTCTGCACAATGGATGGAATCAAATGGTTCATTTTACTACTATATGCAAACAGATTGTAATCAAGAAAGGCTTCTAGCTATATACCATACCACAATGGAGTAAATGTGTGCTATGTGGTCACAATCTACTGTACTATTAGACATTAAATTTGTGAACACATACAACAAACTCACACATGCACTTTAAAATAGAGTTGTCCTCAGTTGTGAAAGGATTGAACCATAACAGCCAAGTATCCAACTTATTATATTTGTAAAAACTTTCATGAAATCCGTGCTGACAAAGACTAGATAATGACCATGGCCTATATCTTGAATCCAAACCATCTTTAGACTCTATATATTAGGTTTCCAAGTTGCAGATTATCTTTCACTGAAATATCTTTCATAGTCATACCTAACAATCTATACCTGTGTGTTGGTCTGATATTGTAAGCTCAACTTTGGAGCTTGTCTGCATCTTGTATACTAATATCTAGCAACTCAAAGCTACAATATTTAGATGCCATCCACTAGGAATTGAGCTCTTTGGTTTCCAGGCCTCGGTATATAACCTCCATCTAATCAACCTTTAGAGGTATGGGACACTATAGCCAGAAAACATTCAGTAAAACGAAGACTTTTAATTTAGTGATTATTTTTCTATTATAAATAAGCTCGATCGAGACAAACATATGGATCTGTGTACATGTACATGGTTGATAGGGATGGTCATTGAGTGTATGCATTCGCTATTTCAAGTGGAGAAGTTTGAATTTTACCCTCTTTGCTGATATGTGCATGTCTTGATTATATTTTCTTCCACAGGGTAAGAGACTTGTTTTTGTGACAAATAACTCAACTAAGTCCCGAAAGCAATATGGGAAGAAATTCGAGACACTTGGTCTCTCGGTTGGAGAGGTCAGTTGATTGTGTGATTATTTCTGAGATGAAGAGAAACTCCTTAGCCAGACTCATCCTATTTTTGTGATTGTTTGTAGCAGATAAGAAATAATACTAATCTTATCATATTTATGCAGGAAGAGATTTTTGCTTCATCTTTTGCTGCAGCAGCATATTTAAAGTCAATTGATTTCCCTCAGGAGAAAAATGTATGTTCAAAAAGAAATAAAATTTGTACTTTATTTTGACGAGCCCGTGTATGTAGGTGGAAAGAACTTATAATCAAATGGTAAATGTTTGAACTCTGAAGGGGTTGTAGGGGTGTAGAACAATTTTACTTTTCTGGATGTCTTATTGAAAGTATGCGCATTACTAAAATCTAATTCCAATATATCCAGTTATTGATATACTGAAGGGATAAAAGCCAGTTATTGATATACAACGTGAATTGTTTTTCCCAGTCCACAAAGTGCACGTGTTGATTTCTTCATATTCTGAGGCAAATAATTTGACACCTCTTATGTGTAAGCAAACAACAACATGCATGGTTGTTTAAGCATACTTCAGCTGTGCTGGTACAAAGCACTCTATATATTGTATACCAAACAAGATGCACGATCTGTTGGCTTATTCATATCTTTATTTGCGTCATATAGAAAATAACCAAAGAGGTAACAACTCCGTGTACTTTATCCTACTGAAGAATAAACAAAACCTGAAGCTGTTTTTCACCTGCACCATGCCAAATATATCAAGTATCTAATCTATATGACAATGTTTCCTATGGCATATTGACAGGTTCACCACCACGGAAGCCATCTGTGCATCATGAAGGAATTCTGTGACTGATAAAGAGGGATTGGCTGTTGCTGTATGGATGAAAGCTAAATTCCTAGCTTGATTGAACCTTGTTATTTTCGAAATTTGTTACCCCAGAATTCTCTGCATTCAAGCGCTTCAATGGGAGTGAGTGGGCAAAGCCTTCCCACTTAAGTAGGAGTGGCTTCCTTTATTTGGTCAATGAATATTATACTGTACAAAATATGTATCAATAAACTACAGTATGATACAACATGCACATTTGTGCTGTAAAGTGTAAGAGGGAAATTGATCACCTTGGGTATCTACCAAGGAGACCAAATCTCTCTACCTTACCCACTGTAATCAGCCAACAAGTGACTGACAACAGTGATTTGGGGTGACCAAAGGGTAAGCTAGGAAACATGGGAAAAAACCTAAAACTGAGGAAAAATGGACAAGCAAAAGGCTATAGGCTAAAAAGGATTTGTAAAGGCAATATAATTTTCTGACAATCAGAAACAGAAAGGGAAATATGGAAATCTAAATGTTAGATTTTGGGCAAGAAAGAAGGAAAAGCAATGATGAAACTACTAAAGGTGCAAAGGCGTATGGCACTGGAAGTGAGAAAGTGAAATGGCTTTTCAATAAATGTAAACTAATTAATCTGAATTGAAACATCCTCTTTTTAGAAATAAGAAAGTGGAAAGTTAAATTGAGATTTAAATCAATCCCACCTGATAATTTTACTCTCCCCACATTATTCTGGGTTTGAGAGAGAAGAAATGCCAAGGAAAGCTTCAGCCTTTCACTTCTGAAGCAAATGAAGCGAGATATAAAACCAAACCTGCAAATCGAACTCACAGAGAACACTAGAGAATCTGTGACCTAAGATATCTAGATTTGAAACTATTTAATGTAATAATGAAGCCCTTGGCTTGATCTGTGGTGTCCTCCAACCAATTCAACTGTGGGGAGAACACAAACAAGAGCATTCCTTGAGCCTCTGAGCCAAGATCTGCTCCACAGATGGTGTGATGGTGCAATACACTGGTTTTGATCCTTCATATCAGGATCGCTGACTGACAGTGTAATAATTACGGAGATAGGGCAATCAGGAACAAAAGGTCAAAAGAGCAAGGAGGGACAGTAAGGCAGCTGTAAAGAAAGAAGAATTCGGACTTGTTGCCCATAATTTTCCCCCATTCCTTTTCTGCGCAGAAGGATAAAAGCCCAAGGAGTCCTTGCACCAAGACAAGAAATAGAGCAATTCACCACTTATGCTGGCATATTCAACTATGCACAAGTAGAGATCTTGCCCAAAGCACAAGCGAGAGATCTCTGGGAACCTCGTAATGAGAGTTATACAATGACCAAGATCACATATTGCATAGATGAAATATCAAACCTTAACTCAACAGAAAGGAAATTAACAATAAACATATAAACCCTTGTGAGAAAAATACCATAACATCATCTACATAAACAAAATGTACTACAACATTCATGAACGCTTCTAAATTTCATTGAAACCCTGACCAGGATACACAATGTGTATACACACACCTCACACAAAGCCATACTTCTCATATATTAGCTCAAAGCTCAATTACATTATTACAATAACGTGCCTTGTGCCATACAGTGTACAAATACAAAGCTATAACTACTCGTGCTGATACAATGCACAAAGCCTAATACTCGAATTAACCTGCACAGAAATAGCTGTGAATCCTCCGCTGCTTCGTCCTACCCTAGTGCTAAATATCTCACATCTAAGAATCTCAAGCCTATCAAGTCTTCTTACTATTTCAATGTGAGCCCATGGGATGTACTTATAGGATTTCTGGAACCCCTTGGATTTGCCAGTTGGCAAGGGAATATACTTTGATGCCTTTTGGATATGCTGGAGGATGTTTGATTGTTTCTGAGCTGTTATGTACTCCAGGTATCCTGAAGCTTCCCCATGTACTTCCTTGTTCTTCCTTCCTCTGCTTCAATCCCTACCATCCACAACCTTGCGCTAGTTCAGGACACTGTCAGCTTGTGCGTCATTGATTCATATGCCTTTGACCTTGGGAATTTACCTCCACTGACATACCAGCAATCCATTTTCCTTAGGTTTGAGAACTTCCCACGCACGACCTCTTGTTTCCTTCTGCATGCACAGCCAAGTCTTAAGTTCTCACACATTGCACTTGTGTGGCATGTACACTTGGACCTCTCCATAAGAAAGGACTTAGTGCCTTTTCCTACGGTAAACATTATTTCATACGTGACAGATCTAGAAATCCAGTGAAGAAGAATAGAACTGAGAAAATGGAAGAATTTGACAAGGAGAGCAGATTTGAGGACTGAAATAGCAAAATTTTGGCAAAAACACTTGTTCTTCAATAAGATAGTCTTTAGGTGAAATTGGAGAGCTCCCATAAGTTCAAGGTCCCAAGCCAAGACTAGAAATTAAATATTTATGGGAAAATTTTGGGCCTTGCCAAATTTCAGTTCTACATGTCCAAGGCAAAACCTGTGAGACCTTTCAGGGTCCTGAAATAGTTGACAAGTTAAAATTTGATTTTTATGGCAGGTCCATGGTTTTGAGGGTAAAATCGTGACTTCATCTCCAAGTTGCCAGTGTGACATGATGGCTAAATTTTGAGAGAAATTTGGCAATCAGAGAACTATTTTTAAATTTTAACCTTGAAAGTTAAAGAGAAAACCTCCCACATCAGAATTTTTGGTGAATGTTTCAAGTTCATTTGGCTTCAAATTGGAAAACTGAGCTTATTTTTCATTTTTCAACACAAGCAAAAACAAGAATGATGGTCCTGAAACCTAGGCAAATGGTATGGTTACGGGAACCTGGTACAGTAATTTTTTGGGGGCTTGGGTAGAGCTTTGGGTACTGCCGTACAAAAAAATAAAAATGATTAGAAATATTAAAAAAGAAGAAGCTAAATAAGCAAATTAACCATATAATATGCATAGAGCAAACAAAATAAGCTGACTACAAAACATAATGATAATTCAATGCCAAACGGTCATGATATTCATTGGTCAAACCTAGAATAAGTACATTCTGCAAATGTTACAATGTATACACAAAATTCAAGACGAATCAGCATATTCATTGTTTTCATAACCATCATGCTCTCCAGTATATTAAGCGAGAGCATAATCAGAACCATCATGCAGTTTATTAGAAAAATAATAAATATGCATTGTGTGGTAAATGTGTTGTTTAAAGACTTTGGGGGTGTATTTTAGGGTCAGGGTTTGTTTTTTATGTTTGAAAAGTTGTTTTTGAATTTATTTTGACCAAAAAAGGAAAAAATGTTTTTATGGCGGGTATGCAGCAGAAATGCCAGGGATACGCACCCTTGTAAGGCCGTACCTGGCTAGCTAGCCTGAAACAGTAAAATAGGGACGGTGGGGCTGAATTAAGGCCATAATTAGGCACCTAAGGCAAAATCAAATGGGACCCTATGATCTAAAGGAAATGTTTTTCATTTATATTGATTTGCACACCTTAGTTAGAGTTTTTCATCATCGGGCATTATCATTTTCCCCATGGAGTTCAATTTCATGTGTGTACAATAAGTATATAATTTTTCGGGTTTTTCTATTCAAGTAGAACTGAAAAATAAAAGAAGAGAGAGCTGAACGAAAATACGAGGAATACACACATATAATGCCTACAAGAAGCAATATAATGCTAGAATTAGTGAGGTATAGAGGAGTTGGGCACATGTTTGGAAGAAAGTCTAAGCATTATTCAAAATTCAGGTGTAGAAAGAGGCATAGCCAGCAAATCACAGCCATAGCAAATCAATAAAGGTAGGTTTTACTGAGAAATAAATAATTAAATTATATTATCCACAGATGATCAAAAGTAGGTCAATGGGACTCAAAATTATATTGAGTTACAATAGAAAAATACTAGGGTTAAAAGACTCTAGGTTATGAAAAGTAACTAAACACTAAGCACTAAAGAAATGTACACATAACAAGAGGGGTGAACCTAAAGAAGTTAAACTCCAAAATAGAGAGCCCGAGAATAGCACTATGAGGGATTATTTGTAGCATGGATAAGCAAGGATCCCTAAATGAAGGATTAAGAAGGGAGCTAAGGAACGTTAGATATTTGTAGCAAGGGTTGGTCTAGGAAAGGCAACAACATCTTCTATCATTGTGAAAGGGCCAATATAGTATTTAAAAATATTTGTAGGGAAATGTCTAGGACTAAGGGAGGTATATTGGACCTTTGGTTTCGGGAAAATCTAATGCGTGTCTACCTAAGTGAATCAATTTGTGGGCAAGGGAAAGGCCCTCGGCGCCAAAATGAAGCAGATCCACTTTACCTAGAATGAGACTTGGTGTCACTCAGATTTCACCCTGAAATCTGCGACTACCCTATCCGAAAATTTTTCGTACTTTTAAAATAATGGGTCATTTGTTGTTTTTATTGCCTGAAAGTTCTTGTATTGCGTCAAGATAATCCCAAAGAGCCATATTAGCCCTTTTCGCCAAATACCCAGATGCCCAAAATTGTTTTATTCTGTCGCCGGGATTTGTCTGCAGAAATTTGTATTTAATTATTTTGAGCCCCGTATGAGGCTATTTGCGCTCTGTTTTAACTCTATTATGAGCGAATATGTTATTATTCCTATGTGCCAGAAGGATTTTAACTTATTTTAAGTTTTGGGCTTTATTTGTAACTTTTGGCAATTTTTCGTGTTTTTGTGGTGTCCCGTTTTGTTTTCGTGAAAATTTCTCTGAGCAATTCCCTTCGCCGGTAAGCCCGATTTTTGGCCCTGGAGCAGCTGGAAAACATATACGCACATTATGCCCGGAGGAAGTCGCCATCGGAGGTCTGGATCACTGGGAAAAAGCGAAGTCGTGCACGGAAAAGCCCCTGCGGGGATGGGCGCATTTTTGGAAAACAAAGGATTTAAGCTGCAATGGGAAAAATAGAAGCCGCAGGCATGATGGGAATTTTATACCTGCCTAGCAGGGTACTTTTTCCCATGTTATAAAATTCACTTAAGCTGCAGTGGGAAAAATAGAAGCAGCAGGCAGGTGGGATTTTATTGCCTGCCTTGCAGGGTACTTTTTCCCGTGATAGAAAATTCACTTAAGCTGCAGTGGGAAAAATAGAAGCAGCAGGCAGGTGGGAATTTTATACCTGCTTAGCAGGGTACTTTTTCCCGTGATATAAAATTCACTTAAGCTGCAGTGGGAAAGTTAGAGGCTGCAGGCAGGCGGGAATTTATTGCTTGCCTTGCAGGTAAAAATTTCCATGGTGAAATAAAAGAAAAGTGACTTAAGTGAAATCACGGGATTTTATTGCCTGCCTTGCAGGGTAAATAATCCCATTGTCAAAGTCAAATCACTTAAGTGGATCATGGGATTTCCGGGGCTGCCTTGCAGGGTAAAAAATCTCATTGTCAGAAATTCTTAAAAATAGAATTCTATTATGCAAAAAAGTGCGACCCACCTTGGGTGAATAATAATGCATTAAATAAATATTTGTTAATATTTATTCACCCAATTTTGGCACCTAGGCTTGTGGAAAAGTCAACAAAAGCAAAGGGGAATAAATCAATTGGAAATAGAATTCCAAAATTAAATAAATTTAATTTATTTAATGCAGCCCCTTTTGAGAAGGAATTAATACTTTTTAAAGTATTAAAAGATTATATTAAATTCTATTTTCAGTGGCTATGGTCAAAGCACACTGTGGAGCTTGAGTGAAGTGATGTGTGAAGGATTAAATTGGATTAATTTAATTTATTGGATGGCTGTCCTTAAACATGCTATTTTTAAAAGAGAAAAACATGATTTTTAATTAATTAATTGCCTTTAATTGTTAGGGCAATTATTAATTATAGAATTGTGAAGGTTATATAAGCATGGGCAGCCATATGGGTGAATAATTTAATTCACAGGTAAAGAATTGCAGCCAGGAGGAAAAGTGCGCCCCATTAGAGGAAGGATTTTGTTCAGACAAAGTGCTAACAAGGCTAAAAGCTTCCAGATTTGGCGCATGCTTTGAAGGAGGTTGATCTTTGTCTGCATAATTGTTTACACAGGAATTCATTACAGGTGCTTTACAAAAGAAAAGGAGCTTTTATCAATGTCCAATACATTGCATATATCCTCCGAATCTGAAGAATTGTCCAGATCTGCACCAATTTTGAAGAATTCCAGTTAAATAAGAAGAAAAAGAATTATTCAGACAAAGATAGACAAAGCTATGGCGAAGAAAGATGAAGAAGAAAGCACAACGGAGTCATGCATCACTTCTAAATTTACGAGATATTGAGACACGGATCTAGGCTCGAACCTCTTGCTTAATTGATAGACAAATCCAAAACTCAGGTGCGGGAGAAACTTCACTCATGCGTGCGATTAAAAGCAAAGATGGAATTATTCAAGTCAGCGCAGCTTTTCCATCCATAGCCCAATTGCGAGAATTTGTTATGCGAGTGCAGATCCATATCTAGATGCAGATGCGGATGCAAATCCATATGCAGATCCAGATCCAAATCTTATAGTTACAAAAGCTTCTAACACAAAGGCTTCATCCTCTTGTTTCGAATGCAGCCCATGAAGAAGACAGTGCGTGGAAAATTCCTTCCAAGATCTTGTGCATGTGCTCTCATCTTCCAGTTGAAGCCTTCATTGAATTTTCATTCACCCTGAGTGCTTTCCAGAATTTTTAATTGCTCATATGCAATTAAAAATAAGGATGATGAGTTATCTACGGCCAACCTTGCACTGATGCATGTACAACAGAAGAACTACAAAAGCTTCAAGGATAAAAGAGAAGACAATGCGAAGGCAAAATTCCAACTTGCTTCCAATTCCAACTGCTTGCAATTCCAGCTTGTTTCCAGATTCCAACTCCTTGCCGAATTCCAAAAAAGATCCGTTTTTGAAGATCCAACTAATTCCAGCTTGTTTCCAGATCCAGTTTGAATCAGCTGCATGCAGACATGAAAAAAGACAAAGTTAGCTTTCCTCTTCCTTCTTCTTTCCTTCGACAAAGTAATTGAGCGATCAATTCAATTATACAACTTAAGTGATTGGTTTAAAAGCCATTACTTGAAGAAGTCAACTACTTGGAGATAGGTGGCGGACGTGCAAAATAGAAGGTTCTATTTTCAGTTGCAAATCATACATGTCATGCAAAGAGGAATTCCAGGAAGGAGATTGCCAGCTGTTTCTTTTTCGACTTCCACGTGTGCCAGTTCAACTAAAGCTTCCAGCTTGTAATTGCCCCTCTACATTCTATAAGTAGAGGAAGAACCTTCGGGTTAATGATCGATCAGAATTTGTAAGAAGCAATCTTGTGTTCTAGACTTTGTGCTGAACCCCTGAGAGCCACTTGTTGCAGAGGAATACAAAGAAGCAGGTTTCCGGAGAACTTTGTGTCACGGCGTACTGTGTTTCTTGCTTTTAAATCTTTAGATCTTTTAAGTAAACTTTGTGTTATTGTAGATCTGGATCTAGAGCTGCCTTTGCTTTATAATTCTGTGTGTTCAAATCTATTAAGTTTCTTCTATGTGCATGCAATTAGCTCTGCTATCTACTAATTGGGATGCACATCTTCCTTATTTCTTCTCTGTAATTCCTTTACTTTCTTCTTCTATAATTTTCCTTTCTTAAAACAGTTGCTTACTTGCTGCAGAACTTCTTAGTTATGGTTCATGAACTAAGTGGTTAAAGTAAAACCCCTGATAGATAAAAACACATTTATATTGACAAATCTGACACGGGAGCCTCACCGGTTAAATGAGGGAGATTTATCTCATGACTGCCTAGGTTTGATGCTATGCAGAAAATCTAGTCAACAAGATCAAGGGCCCAAGACACTCCACTAGTAATACACAGAGGAATGTTGTCTCACTGTTATGTCGAATGAGACTGAAGGGCCCAAGACACTCCACTAGTAATACACAGAGGAATGTCGTCTCACTGTTTTGTAGAATGAGACTGAACGGCCCAAGACACTCCACTAGTAATACACGCAGGAATGTTGTCTCTCTGTTTTGTCTATGTGTGAATTGGCTATATCCATCGGGCACTTACCACCCATAGTATCTATAGTGGGTTGTTAGAAGGATGTAACTAACTTGAAAACGCTAGGGTTCCCCTATAAGGATGTACATCTGCGAGTGATAGTGTTTGTCAGAAAAATAGCAAGTACCTTTGATAAAAGAAAGTGGATAAAGAGTCATTCGAGTCTCTATATAGACTATATGTCTCCCTTGAATCTCGGAGAAGATAGGACACCAGAAAATAAAGTGGTCCTCGGTCTGCATTCCTTGGAGGGGAAAAACTGCAGATCCTATTTCCCTATAGAATATGGTTGTCAGTTACTCTTAACTGGTGGGGGCGCAACCTCAGTTGTCCATCGGAAATATTTTAATAATTCAAGAAACCTTAAGAACCTTTATCTGAAAATTCATTTCCTTCTTGATATTACAAGCTATACCTCTTGTTAGTCTTAGTAAGTACCTATTGATATCTGAAATTTGGGATTCCTTGTGTTCCCAAGTTTCCACAAGTAAAATAAGGTTGACATAATGTGAGATCAATCTTAATATAAGATCCTCTCTCTTTTTTTCTTGGATGAATACTTTTTATGTTCTTAATTATTGCTTTATTTTCCCACTGATTTTTTGAACCCTGTTTCACAATTTTTCTTGGTCTCGAGGCATGAAATCTGTGCTTAAGAATACGCCAAAGCCTTTTAATATTAGAGACTTTGTTTAGAATATCAATATATGTTTGTTATCCATGTGTTCCATCTTTATGTGGATCAGACGATTCTTTTTTTTCCAATTATCTTACAGATGTTTTTTAACTTTTTATTCTTTGAGATCCCTAAAGCATCAGTCTGCAGTTCTGGAGTTCAGTTATCTTAGTTCGCATCTTCTCATTGGTATTTTCTTCTATTAATTACTTTAATTAAAAGTACAATATATTATTAGTAAAAAAATATTATACAATAAGAAGAATTCTTCAAGGATGAAGCTCAAGAACACTACAAAATTTCATAGAAGACTGGATCAGAAAGATCAAACGAAACGAGGAACCAGTGGCATAGAGACTATGAACAATATGAACTTCAGCAGAGAGATACACGGTTGCAGTTTGCATGAGGCAAAGAAAAAGAAAGTTGGCTTCCCTCAAGGGCACAACTTGCTGCTGATGAAACTCCTAGTATCCTTGAAATCATGAACAGCGTGTTACAAATCAAGGGATCTACTACACCAACCATCCAGGAAAACCCAGGGAAACAGCCCACCCCAATGACAGCCTATTGATGGATCCTCTCATGGAATACTCACGGTTTGGGCTCTACCGATCAGTGCTGTTTCTTACAGATCTTGTCCAGCCAGAAGATAAGTATATAATATATGTATTTATGTATGCATGAGGATGTACCATTAATAACTGATTTTTCATTTTCACAGGGTCTACTTGCTTCTTATTCTTTTAGTCTTTCTGAAGAAGCTTCTCAGCTTTTAGTTCCATGAATTGGTATTAGTCCATAAAAAGTGAAATCTTATATTTTATCATGTGTCTGGAAATTCCATTCACAAAGACTGTAGTTGTTTTGTTTATCAAATCAACAGCCACCACCGTGATATTCATATCATGGTTTGTTAAATTGTTTTCCCTTTAAACCTTAATCTTAGACAATTACCTTCGCTCAACTTGAAATATTATTCTTATAATATTATTCAACCTTAGTTATACTTTGTTGTTTGCATTAAATATAGGTTAGTTACCATTAATCAAAATTTTCACAGGGCTATCTTTTGAGTGCAATATAAACAATATAATGAGCTTGAGAAAATTAAGCAGCAGGCTAAGTAATTTTTTCAACCACTGCAGCAGTTTTGAAGAAAATGTCAACCAAGTACACAGGCATTTCAATACTATGTCGAAGTGTTGACAAAAAACATGAAACAGCACCGAGACAAAAATAAGTGCATCTATGGAAGACGATGACTCTTGATACAGACAGAGGAATACAAAGAAGCAACCAAAGCAAACAACACCACAAAGAATCATCAATATAACAACATTAGCTCTATGCATGTGATGAACTTATTGTTGAGAATGGAATATTAAATTCTCTATAGAAGTTATCTTATATGAGGCCCTACATTTTTCTCAGCAATTGGAGTTGAAGAAATTTACATCTATTCTGCATCAAATTTTGCTCAACATTTCATTCCTAACTTGTGTCAAGTATACAACAGTAAATTCAAATGAAAAATTCCTCGGTCCTAAAGTACTTTCTTCAGTTTCAGACCTAAATTAATCTATCTCGTTGAAAAAATCTCATAAATTCTGACAATCACGTTTATGGTCCAGGCTAGGATTGACTTGTGTCAATTGAGGAAGTTGTTTCCATTTCATCTTGAGGTTTGAAGCTTTTCAAGAAGGGGGAGACATGTTTTCGAACTACTGTATATTATGACGGTTATAATATATAGATGAAGAATATATAGACATCAAGGAGGTGTGACAGAGCAACAAAATTTCCCAGGTTGTGCTCAGAGGGCCATTTTGACATGGTTATCAAAAAGGAAGTGAAAGTCAAATTTGTGACAGCCAAGTTACAAAAAACCACTAAAATCAGGAAAACCATGGCGAAATGGAGGTGTGGAGCCTCTTTGAGTGGCTCAAACCACTTGGTTCCAATTTCAAAGCGGGGTCATAACAGTAATCGGAGCAATAATGTAAGAGTTTTTGTCCTGACAATTTGACCATCCAATACTACGTTCTGATAGCATTTCCAACTCATCCTCAACTCAATTTATACTCTGGACTGCAACGGACAAGTAGCCAATCATTTTGGAAGTACAATTCATATTCTGGGCTGCAAAGGGCGAGCAGTTCATTGCTAGATCATGCCAACAACAAATGGGAGGTCCTAGGTTCAAGTCGTAGCTGGTCCACAGAAAATTTAACATGGTATCTGAGCTAGGCTAGAGTCCTGAGTGCCAAACCATGGTTTGAAGGGTGATATTGGAAGAATGATCCACATGTCAGACAGAGGAGGACAAGTAGCTCAGCGGTAGAGCACCCCGGCAGAAAATGGGAGGTCCTAGTTTTGAGTCATAGCTGGTATATGGAAAATTTAACATGCTAACCTTTTAGTAATGATAGAAGATGAAGCATTTCATCTTCCACTGGTATTTTCAGTTTATACCCTACATAATTGTATAAAGTTGCATTGCCCTATGGTGCAAATTCAGGGAGTCACAACTTCACATCACTTCTGAGGTATATTATATGTAATTATCATATGAAGACACTTTCTAATTCAGCAACTGTTATTGATATTGTTTTCTTAAGGTGTTGAACGATTGCATTTATCTTTATTGCTCTACATTGTTTTCATGATTTAATTTCTGCTATGGCGCATTAGGTTTAGCAATTTAATGTGTTGTCCACTGGATTGCTCCTAAAATCCGGATCACTTATAGTATCGCACCCTTTTCTATAATAGAATTTATACTTTTTCTTCATTTATAGATTGGAAGCATTATAGTGAGCATGTTCAATTGCATTTCAAACCTGATCAAATGGTTATAAAAGCTTGAGCTTATTGTACTAGCATGTGTAGTATCTATTGCGAAGTCATTAGTCCAAGGATCATTGCAAACTTGTAATATATTAATGATTGGTATAAGCGAGCGACATGGTTTCGAGGAAACAGAAAACTATTGATCCTTGTGTTATGGCATGTAATTTGGCTTTACAACTGTGTGGGCATCTCACATGGAAACCATATCCACTCAAGAGAAAAGGATGCAAATAGAAGTATTGAATGTAGAAGTATCCATGCGTTAACTGAGAGAAACAAGTTAAACTTTGTTGGGAATTTTATGAATGATTGGTCAGGTTCGAAGAAGACGAGTCTACAACTTGGCCATTATGATGCCTATGCTGGGTATGAATAGATAACTTTATGCAAGCTTTTACTAGTGTTTTATAGTAGTTAACTGAGAGAAACAAGTTAAACTTTGTTGGAGTTCCTACGAATGATTGGTCAGGTTTGAACAAGATGACTCAGCAACTTGGTCATTATGATGCATGTGCTGGGTATGAAGAGATAAATTTATATATGTTTTTAGTAGTGTTTTATAATAGGAGGTGGCTAGAATGTCATTGGGAGGAAATTGTGGTTCTAGAGGAAATCAATAATCATTGGCACATTAATTCTATCTGGTTTTGCAACTGATTAATGCCAAGCTACTGTAAGAACTAATTTTGTTCAGTGACATTTTCTAGAGGTATTCAGGACATTTGTCTTGAAAGATGGATACATGGTAGCCTCATCAAGGATTCTGAATGTTGCTTACAATCATCTTGCTGGCTGAATAATCAGTAGTCTTTCGAAGGATCACAAATATAACTTAAAAGTTCCTCTTCTTTCTTATGGTGATTTAATTTCGATAGATATTAATGTCAATTGTTCAAGAATGCTGTGCTAGGATTAAGTTTTGAGCAACACCAGAGTAATGGTTTGGATTCAATTTATTTATATTGGTGTTTGGGTATGTATGCAATAGACTGTCAAAAGATGATATAAAGATCTGGCGGTAATCAGTAGGTGAAAGATAGTTTTTGTCATTGATGACTGTAAAATTTGTGGATTGGATCTATGGAATTGTTTAGTATTGGATGATTATCAAGGGATTGCAATCACAAATGTATTGAACACCATATTTCTGTCGTATCTTTATGGATTGGTTCCTTCCTTGGATAGGCAATCTTCAAAGTTTAAGAGGGGGAAATGAAACATGGTAGTCTTCCACTGTTCTACATTTGGGTTTAGAAGTGGAGTCTAGCAGATTGAGGTTTTCTATGCATGAAAACTCATCTCAAGTTGCTTTGCAAAGTTTTGATGCTATAGTGTTTGCCTATGGTTTATTTTTGGATGGACATCAATGGATGTTGTCCACTCAAACCACCGCCACTCACATGATTAGCTTCCCTGTTTTCCTGTAGAAATTATTCGATTGTTAGGACTACTGATACTTATTGATATCATATATCATTATTTTTGGGATTAATCGCGTAGAGTCTTTGATATTTGAGTCATTCCTTTGATGACCATCTTTCATGAGTTATTCACAAGAGTCCATCTGTCATGAGCTTGAATGGTCCACACATAACTCATTGTGTCAAGAGATGCTCACAAAGGTGGAGAGGTTGATTTGAAACTTGTAAAGATAAAGGTGCAGAGGTTGGATTGAAACAAGTGAAATGAATCTTTACATAATTTCAATCGTCACCCCCAGAACTGACACCTAGAAACTAGGGTTTCAAGATCACCATCCCAATACAATTTCAGATCAAGTGTGTGTAACCGTCAAGTTTTCCCCACAATCAGGCCTGCTTAGCTTGCTACCTCATTTCAAAATCTTTAACAAGTATTGCACCTTATGAACCATTCATGTTCAATGTCCCTAGATCTTTCATTACATGAATCAATTATTGATATTGTTAAGTTATGCAATACAATTGGTAGGTTGCAAATCCTTGAAATCAACTTGTTATCCTCACGTGAGGGATGTAACATTAATAATTGATTTTTCATTTTTTTGAGAAGGAATTAAGAATGAAAAATAATGTGTTATTGAAGAACTGAAAATGTAAAAACAACAATTTTTTTTTGCAAATGAGAGTGTTTACAAAGAGACAATGCTTCCACCACCACTTCCAGGACATCTCTTCGAAGATGTCTCTCTCGAATTCTCTTGTGAGGCCCACAGTTTCTATGGCTCTCGAGGTTTGGGGGCCATCCTTGCTTGATTCTAATTGGGCTACTGTTGAGCGAGTCCAGATCCTCATGCTCAGACGCATCATCAAGTGCAAAGAGACAGTTCCACACAATATCCTCTTGGCTGAGTTCGGGGCTCGCCCCTTTAGACTGGAGACTATTTTTGGCCTTGTTTCGCTTTTGCATCGCATTCGGGACTTTCAGATTCTTTTGCAGGCAAGGATAGGTATCTCTACCTCGCCTACCATTCCTCCGAGGCTATTGCTCTTTCGACCACAGTGGCTGTTCCCACTGCTGGTACACCAGAGTCTCACGTCTTCTTGGCTCTATCGATTTAGATGGATCACCTCCCACCATACAGATACTCCCTGACGCTCCTGCCCATCTCCTACCGAGTAAGCAAGATCTGCACAAAAATATCAGAGACAACATTTACAGGCAGTTCATCCAACACACTTGGATCAGCCCTCCGGGTGGATTATGCCCTAAGATGGCTTTCTATGCTGCACATTTCCTTGAGGTCAATGATGGGCTTATTAGCCGACCTACGTATATCTCCCAACATTGGTTGCAGGCACTCCGCATATCCCTAGGCCAGTTCAAAGTGGGCTCTCATAGACTTCGTGTGGAGGACCACCAATTGGACCGCTCGAGAGGATTTGCTAGCTTTGTTCTCTCTAGGAGGTCGAAATGGAGGAACACTTCATTTTTAGGTGCCCCATCTACTATGAGATCAGAGGGAGATTCTATTTCCTATTCCGAGAGCATCCGTCATTTACGGATTTCTTCACTATTACGATTAGAGGTGTCTTGCTCTCTACCTACAGGAGGCTCTCAGGCTTCGGAATGAGACCCTTCGGTCCCCTTCCAAATAGGTTGCTACTCGACAGATCACATCTTTCTTTACGGTGATCCCAGCAGAGAGGGGCACCAAGTGACACCTTGACACCAGTATGGATTCCCAGACTAGATCCGTTAGGACCCGGGATGCCACCTCCCAGTTTAGAGGCTTTCATGATTGCACTCGGTTAGGCCCCCCATAGATCACGGTCAACTAGGAGGATATAGAGGGCTCGTCTTGCTCGTCCTTCTCCTAGAAACCGACATTCCAGACTCTCCATGGTTTTAACTATAGGATATAGGCATATCGGCAACTACTTTTAGTCGGCCTCAGATGCTAGATGACAGTGTCGGAGATGGGGCTTTTCCGCCCCCCTCTTCTTCGGCTCCATCCATCTGCACTCTTGTAGCCATTGTGGCCCTTGCTTCTCCTTTCTTTTCTCTTCTCTCTTTTCTTGTTGTTCGGATGACCCTTTCGGGTCTCCCTTTGGTTCTTTTTGGCATTGTACTGTGCAGTCCCGTTGACCTACTTTTGTGGTCATTCGTTGGACATTAATATAATTATCTTATCTTATCTTATATGCATACCTTGAACTCTGCATTCTTCATTCCATACTATCAACTTTATAGCTATACAATGCAGAAACTGAAAGTTATTAAAAATACTGAATGAAGCGTTTTGAATGGGAACCAAAGGGTCACCCACATGCAGATGACATGTATCCGCTGTAGAAGTGGAATGAATGGCCAAAAGTGGACAAATAGATGAATTTTGGTTGATGACATTACTATTTTAGTAGTGCCACTTGTTGGGTTCATATCTCCTTGTCCATTGAATTAGTTTAATTGCCATTAATACATTCCTAAGTAAAGTATATAGGGCAACCAAGAAAAGTTCAAGGCCAAATTGCAAATTGAAGGGCCTTGAAAATGAGAGTAAAAAATGTAGAAAAATTTGAAAAATAAAATTTCATTTTTTTCAGAATTCTGCTCTAAATAGCCATTTGGATCACTTGTTCTTAAGAAAAATGCTTCTCATTGTCTTTGTGGGAAAGCATAATAGTATGTCCCACTTTGGGGCAAAAGAATAAAATAAAATATATCAAAAGATACTTAACAAACTTCAATTTATTTTGAGAAATGCGAATGCACTGCTTGACATATATCTAAGCTAAAAAATTTACAGTAGAAAACTAAAGTGAAGCTTTATTATCTAGAACACTTCGTTGTTTATGGCCCCAAGCTGCAAAAGAAGTGGGATACTATTATGTTGTCACCCTTCTAGCTTTTGGACCGAGTGTGGAAATGTTTTCTGAATTTGGTTCATGATGTTTCCTTGGTGTGCCAACTTCCTTCCCTTCACCACCCTATAGAGCAGGATTTGTTGATGTATCATTTCTTTGATCACTCTATCATTGATCTAATCAATATTCATTGGTGTGATTAGTTTGGGTTTAGCTTTTTCTCTGCAACTACTCACCAACATCTAATGTGTCCAAGAGTGGCAAAAGTATGGGTAAAGAAACCATTCATTGAACACCGAATGCAACCTTGAGGTATAGTGGCAAGTTGATCTCAAATTAGTTGCTGCCCATTTGTTTGACAATGGTGTATGGTGCATATCGCAGAGGTTTGAGCTTCTTGTTTGGACCCTTGAGCCACTCCTAAATATGCAACCAAACTTTGTGGCCCACATGGAATTGATGGGGAATGCGATGTTGATCAATGATGTCGCTTGTACTTCTCACCAGTTTTATGTAGAATTTCATCAATTTGTTGTTGAATGTGAGGAATTTGTGTAATATCCCCTTCCCAATCAAAGACCCTTAGCCCATTTTGTCTCCCCGACGGCTAAGGAATGAACACAAGGGGGACTTAAGTTATAATAATTTATTATAAAGTGCAAATACAAAAAAGAAAATATTATAAAGCACTTATAATAAAATATTATGAACTTAATGATAAAATCGAATTAAAAATAGAAAAGAAAATATAAAGTGATAAAGTAAAATAAGAAAAAGGGAAATATCACTTTATGTTTATTATTCTCCCCTAGGAGAAAATGCGACCCCTTTGGAGGATGAAAAAGGTGGAAAAAAACATTAAATGCAAGGGGTGAAATCTGATTGGAAGTTGGGGAGGCTATTTGGCCCATTACATCTATAAAAGCAAGTTTACTTGCTTGTAGAAGGCATGCTTTTCTATTTTACACAAATCTGATTTTTGTCTGAGCCTAGAGCTTTTACAAAATATTTCTAAGGACGAAAACCTTTAGAAATAATCTCTTGAGGATGAAAACCCTCTAAGGGATCTAGTAGAAGGACAAAACCCTTCTAGTTGAGAGGATTCTCCACATAGGGGTTTCCATTGCATATCAAGAAGTTATTTGATTTTCCAAAGAGTTTTCCAAAGAGTATTTGAGGGCTTTCCAAGAGGGGCGAATGATTGTTGTTGATTTCGGGTACAACTAGGGTTTCATCTTCACATTTTCAAATTTCCGAGCTTGTTTTGGGTGCCTTCCACCCATCGGAAAATTCTGATTTTGGTATCATTGGAAAGCTGGTAATTTTAGCTTCAATTTGAGCTATCATTTGTCCAAAATTATTGGGTATTTTATGAGTTATTAATTTATGAAGTTTCGGCTGATTTTCTGCAATTAAAAATCAGATTTTCAGTTTTTTGGAAAAATATAAGTATTTTCAGATTTGATAGTTTAAGGGCAAGCTACAAATTTAATTTCATAATTTTTGAAGGTGTTTTGAGGCTACTTTCATCTCCTATGCAAGTCGCCATGCATGTATAAAATTCAGATCTGCATTATAAGATTGACGACAAGATCCAAGCGAGATATAGAATGGAATGATGACGATGCACCCATCTCTATATATCTGACGAATGGATATGGGTCTTGTAATCCAACCCCCGAGATGGCTATATAGGCATCACCCGGGCTGATATTTAATAATTTTATAAATTATTTAGAAATTGTTCTTTGGATTGGGGTTTTGCCTAAAATCCATTTGGGGGTAAAAATTGTCCATTTGGGGACACTACAATTTGTTCGACAAATTGTGTTTTCTTATCCATTTCTTTCTCGAACATGGAGTGATGCTTCCTCTAGTGCAATGGACAATGCTACATCATTGGGGAAAGTCGTCAAAAGCCGAAACATACCTGAAATGGGCTGTCTTGTGGAGCCATGAAGAGAACGATTGTCGATGTGTTAGACATATGGAAGACCCATCCCATGTGTGTGGATGTTTTGAATGGTACATTGGAAGAAGATGCACAATCACACGGTTGCCAATCTATGTCTAACAATAGAATGCGGTGGACTTGTTTAATTTTGTGTCCACCATGGACCATAGTGTAAACCAAAAGATATTGAAAAACCCACCATCTCTATCTCGATACACTATTTTGTAGCAACCCAAAATAAATCCACACATGTTCGAAGAAGAGATTGGAAATCTCCTCCACCGACATCCCCTTTTGTAAGGTGTTCTAACTTTGCCATCGTTGAGAACTTGTTGACCACCCAAAAAAACAATCATGAGCATTCCTTGTTGTGGGTAGACGACATGAAATACATTGAGACAGACTCCCAAGGTTTTCCCCGAATCGATAGAGATGTGTACGGGCCATGTTTCGATTTGATGACTTTGCAATTGCGTAGGTTATGCTAGAATCGATGTATCTGGTGACATCATGATGAAGCTTTGGCCAATAAAAATACTTCGCAAAGTTGTCACTATTTTCTGTTCTCAAAAGTGATTTGTCACCGACTGTAATGAGTCTTCCAAATCATTTTTCGACACTCCCCTACAATTACTCAAAGGTATCCTATGTAGCTCATAAGCCCCTCCTGCAAATGATAGTTTGGAACATGTCCGCTTCGCCAGCCTTTGGTATATGTTAGAGAAGGTAGAGTTTATTTCATACAATTGAGTCCACCTTGATGTCACATGTCCACGAGTCAAGAATCATTGCTAGAGCTGCGATTTGGGGGTCGACTTGGACAACCACTAACTTGGTTGGAACTTCCCTTGTGTTGGATGTCGAGAATTGTTGTAGATAGGTGGATCAACTTTGATGACTAATATTCTTCAACTTGCCTTGGGTCTTCTCGAATTGTAGAGTATTATGATCTATGTGCATTGTGTATGATGGTCTCTTTGCCAAAACTATTGTGTTATTTTTTTGCATGCTTGCACAATGGCATGCAACTCCTTGTCAGAAGTTAGATACTGCAAATTGTGTTGGAGAAGGTATTGTTGTGGTATGGAGCTAGGTTCTAATGGTAGTGAGGACCATGCCGAGTGCATACTTTGGGGCATCTATCTTGAACTCAAAAGATTGTTCCAAATCCCACAAGACAAGGACCAACATTGAACAAAGTCTTTCCTTCAATTGTGCAAATGCCTAATGTAATGTCACTGTCCATGCAAATTTTGATTTCGATCATGCTTTGGTTTCTAGATCGAGGCCTTGCAATGTGAGGGAACTCAAGCATGAACTCCGTGGTTGAAGTTGGCTCGTCCCAAGAAACTTTAGAGTTCAAGAAGAGCCTTTGGGCTAGCTAGTCCCCGATGACTGGATCTTCTTGGGTCAATGTGCACATTTTCATTGTTGATGATGTAGCCTAGGTATTGGATACTCTCCACTTGAAGGAACACTTCTTACATTGGTGTAGAGGTTATGTTGATGCAAGTTTGTGAAGAACTTGTTGAACATGTTGCATGTTTTCATCCCCAATCTTGTTCAAGACAAGGATGTCGCCCAAGTAGACAACTAAAATAGAATCTATGAAGGGTCCTAATACATCATTTGTTAGCCTCATGAATGTTGCTAGTCTGTTGGATAGATGGATGACATGGCTAGCCACTCTAACAAGCCCTCATTGGATTTTAAGGTGGTGTTCCCGATATTAGTTGGCTCAATGAGTGCTTAGCGATACCTTGATGTCATATTGATAATATTGAAAAATTTAGCTCCCCTGAGCTGGTCTAAGAGGCCCTCAATCCGTGGAAGTGGATATCGGTTCTTGACAACAATCTTGTTTTGGCCTTGATAATCAATGTAGAGTTTCCATGTTTCATCCTTATTTTTCGGTGAGTACAATTAGGTTCCAGCAAGTGAGGCGCTTGGCCGGATGTGGCCCTTTTGAATCAGCTCTTGAATTTGACACTTGATCTCATCATTCTCGAGCACGAAACCCGTACTGATGGTATGTTTGGTAGTGGAGTTCTAGGGACCAAGTCAATTAGGCATTTCACTTGATAGTGTAGAGGTATGGCGGTCGATGAGGTAAAGACATCTTTGTATTCGACAACATTTGGTCTATTTGCTTTTGTTGTGTTATTTTTCTTGTTGTAGTGGCATGTGTGGTTGCTTTATAACCTTCAAATTCTCATTACGAATGATCATATATAGGACAAATGTCTTAGTAAGAGCAATCACATGTCTGCACTACTGGCACCGATTAGGGCTTTTGACCAAGTAGGGCCAACTCTAGTATTTGATAATGCTTATCACCTGAGAGTGATGATGACACTCCTAGGCCCAACCTCATAGACATCGTGGTGCATCCACATGTAGGGCTACTCTAGAAGCATATTGCAAACATCCAAGAGTTCCATGTCACATACCACCTCATACTTGAATGGTGTGATGAAATAGGGTTGGGAATTGTCAACTAATGTCGATGTATTTTCTCAATTAATGCATCTAACACATTTCGATTCTCGGGTGAGGTGTTGTCAAATTTAGTCTCTCGATTGCTTTGCAAGGATCAAATTCTTCCGACTCTTGTTGTCCACGATGAAGTGTAGAGCCTTTCCGTGTATCCACATTTGTGAGTGAAATAGAACTTCTCATCCTTCGTGGTGGTGCCACTCAAGGTTGGGGCCATTGTCATTTGTGATGAAATATGGTTGGGGGCATTATCAACTACCGTTGATGTATTTTCCTAATTGATGCATTGATTTTGGGTGAGGTGTTGTCAAATTTAATCTCTTGATCGCTTTAGCAAGGATCAAATTCTTCGACTCTCGTTGTCCACGATGAAGTGCAGAGCCTTTCCATGTATCCACATTTGTGAGTGGAACAGAACTTCTCATCCTTCTCAGGTGGTGCCACTCATGTAGTGGCGATAACGGGAATGGATTTGCATCCACTTTTTTCGCTTCCCTTCTCTGTGTGCATGGAGTTGTGGTAGTGGATGTAGAGGTTTTTGTTGTGTCTAGATCCCACAACTCGCCAAAAGGGTTTTGTTATTGGCTCAAAAGTCTCTTACACAACATGGAAGGGTCTTTATGTGGCTTTTCCTTTGATATTTGATTGTTGTCTTTCCCGTATTGCGCTGGCATATTTTCGTTGTGCCTTAGTGCCAACCTTCCCTTTCTTTGATGCGACTTGTCACCAAAATAAGATTATTTCGTTCCTCTATGATTGAATTTTTCCACAATCTTGATGTAATTAGTAGGCTTCTCCTAATGTTCCAATGTCTCAAACTCCATCTCTTCCTAGATGTAATATCGCAAGCCACTTTAGTATATGAGAATTCTATGCTTATCATTATCACATGTACCAACTTTTGCTACCAAGGCATGAAATTCATTGGTGTAGCCTTCCATTGTCTAGTCTCAACGCTGGAACAAATGATGCAACTTTTTGACCTGGTTAGCATATTTTTTTACCGAATGGTATTCTTTTTTGATAGATTTTACACGAACCAAAACCTCCCAGGTTCCCCTACATGACAGGACAGATGATGCTCTTTGTACCTCAGAGGTGGACTTGGTTTCAGTTGGTCTTCAAAGAGTTTCAGACGATGTGATAGGGCCCTTGACAACTTATGGACAACACCTTTTACATATGGGGGAATCCCATGATTTGTTGATCCTTAATGGCATATCTTGCATCCCGGATTCCTAGTTCTTTACATGCAGACCTCACGGTGGTGGCGTGAGTGTGGTTGATTACGTCATGACTACCCCCATCTTAATTCCTTATGTTCACCACTTTTCCGTCTCCCCCATCCCCCTTGACTGCCTCTCCTTTTTCTTGAAACTACCCCCTAGACCCCTAACCTCCCCCATTGCCCTTCACGTACCACCCTGAGATTCGACGACGGTAGTCCCATTGCCTTCTCCTTTCACCTCTGTCGCCTTCTTCCCCCTTGCCCTATTTTATGCTGCTTCCTACTCACAGGATGTACGACCTTCTTGCCTCTGCCATACATGAGGCAGCCTTGTTCTCATACCCCCATTCCACCTCTAGACCAATGGTATGATGACGACTGCAAAAACCTTCACCGCCTGCTCCGCCTCGCCTTTTCCTAGGGCCTCCCATCTTTCCCTTCCCTCAAAAATGCCTATCGTCATCTCCTTCGTCACAAAAAATGTACCTTCATTGCCCGAAGGAGGAGGGAGCTCTACACCTCACTTATGCACTCCCCAAACACATTTGGCGTACCATCATTCCTCGGTGCCCCCCTCTGCCTCTGGATCTTGATCCCCACACTATGTTTACCCATACTTCCATCCTCTCGTGATATCCCAGGTCAGCCCCATATTCGGTCAGTGTCGCCACCGCTCTACTTGCCACATCTTCACCTACACAAATGTCAAGAAGGCCATCTCAGTTCTGAATTGCAGCAAAGCGGTGGATGAGGAGGGCTTCCAGGCAGAGTTTTTCAAGCATGGGATTAGCACTATCATCAGCTATCTAGTAGAACTTATCAATCAGGTGGTGTGTACTGGTTTTCCGTAGTCTTGGTCCCACCATATTATCCACCCTATTCATAAACTCTGGTCCTACTTCTGATCCGAATAACTACAGAACGATTATGGTGGGTCACACCTCGAAGCCGTATGCCACAGTTCTCCACATGTAGCTTTACAAGTTTCTAGAGCAGCACCAGCGTAGGGCTAGGAGACAGCAGGGTTCCAGACAACTCACCAGACTATTGATCACATTCTCACCCTTCGTGCTATCATTGAGGAAGCACGTCATCGTTCATCTAGAGTCTTCTGTTGCTTTGTGGACTTTCGGAAAGCCTTTGACTCTGTTCCGCAGGAAGCTCTTTTTGTAGACTTAGAGACATTGGCATTTCCGAAACCCTTCTTGCCGCCATCACTCGGTTATATGAGGAGGTCTTGGGCCACCTGCGTACTATTGCTGGGCTTTTCGACTTCATCAGGAGCACCATTGGGGTCAAACAGGGCTGCCCCCTCTCTCCTACTCTGTTTGGTATTTACATTGATGAGCTGGAGGAGTTTCTCAGGGACCATATTCAGGACGGGGACGGCTGTCTTCTTCACCAGGTTTTGATCTACATCCTTCTATTCGCAGACGATGTGGTTCTTTTGGCTTCTTCTGCGGAGGGGTTACAGAGACAATGGATGCCTTAGCCCTCTTCTGTGATCATAGACAACTGACAGTTAACCTTGGTAAAACCAAGGTTATGATTTTCAATGGCCTAAAGACCTCGGACTTCCATTTCTTCTACAGGGGGAGGAGTTGGAGATCACCAACTCCTACACTTATCTGGGAGTTCTCTTCTTTGGACCTCGTTTCAGTTTACGTCCGGCTATTCAACCCTGGGACACATTGTCCAAGATGTGCCTCTTTGACTCTCTCTCGAGGCCCACGATTCTCTATGGTTCTAAGGTTTGGGGTCCCTCCCTTCTCGAGTTGGATTGGGCTGCTATTGAGCGAGTTCAGATCCTTATGCTTAGACGGATCATTAGGTGTAACAAAACTATTCCCCACAATATCATCCTCGCCGAAGCCTGGGGCTCACCCTTTCAGATTGGAGGTCATCTTTGGTCTCATCTCACTCTTGCACTGCATTTAGAGACTGTTAGATTCTTCCACAGGCAAAGACAGGTACACGTATCTTGCCTACCGTTCTTTAGAGGCCATTGCTCAATCTGACCATAGTGTTCGCACTCGGTGTTGGTACGCTTGGGTTTCCCGCCTCCCGGGATCCATCAGTATCAACATGGACCTGCCTCCCCCATTTAGCTACTCCATGGATGCTCCCACACACCTTCTACCGAGTAAGCGGGACTCGCACGTAATCATCAACACTTGCACAGAATCATCAGGGACGACATCTACAGATAGTTTATCCAGATCACTTGGACCAAACCCCGGGTGAGCTACGTTTGAAAATGGCCTTCTACGCCAATCACTTCCTTGAGATCAACAAGGTACTAATCACTCGTCCCACCTATATTTCCCGCCATTGGATGCATGCTCTTTGCATATTTCTCGAGTCGGCCTTCGAGTTGGCTCCCACAGCTTCGAGTTGAGAGCGATCACTAGTTGGACCGGTCCGAGAGGATTTGCCAACTTTGCTCCCTCTAGGAGATTGAGATAGAGGAACACTTCATTTTCAGGTGCCCCATCTACTATGAGATCAGAGGGAGGTTTCACTGTCTTTTCCGTGAACGCCCAACTTTCACGAGGTTCTTCAGATATTATGATCAGAGGTGTCTCGCCCTCTATTTACAGGAAGCTTTTAAGCTTTGCGACGAGATCCTCCACCCCCTTCCAGGGAGACTACTATTCGGTAGATCACCTCCTACTTTGTTGTGCTCCCCAGTGAGAGGGGCATCAAGTGGGGGTTCCCCAGTAGAGAACCCTAGACCAGATCTGTCAGGACCAGGGGGGCTACTTCCCAGACTAGAGGCATCCGGACTCAGACTCGGCCAAGAGCCCCCATAGGCGGCAATTTACCAGGCCTAATCAGAGAGCTAGACTTTCCGTAGGGCGTATGTGTTCCAGGCTTCTTCCAGCTCCTGACACCAGACATCAGCATATCACCAGATTTTCTAGCCAGCTTTAGATGACAGTTGAGAGGGTTGGTGTTGAGGATCCTCCCTCCACCCCCTCTCCTTCTTTGTACACTCTTTTCTTCTGCATTCTCCCATCCCTTCGGCCCGGGCTTCTTCTCTTTTTCTTGTTGTTTTCTGGGACCTTTTTCGGTTCCCTTGCTGCTTCTTCATTGCATTGTATGGCACAGTCCCATTGACCTACTTTGTGGTTAATTGTTGGACATTTAATATACTTGTCTTATCTACAAAATTGTCCCATGTTTTGTCGTGCTACCTTGAGTGAAAATTCACTATTGTCTTCATTTCCAAGTTCCCACCATTTTTGACATGCAAGGAACTTTTCAAGAGTGTGATGGTTATCTTTTTGTTAGAGAAATTATTCATAGAGAAATATGATTGCAAGTGATCAAGTCTTTTATCCAATTTGGGTGGTAGTACCTTGGCCATACTAGATCGATAAATGGTTGCAAGTTGCAACAATCCCAATCTTGATCAATAGTTGGGCTTGGCTAGGCTGGGCCAGGCCAATCACCATACCAATATTGTCAGGTTGTAGGTGGTGGCACCAATCACAATTAATAGAAACCAATCCCAGTCAATCAATCAATAGCTATTAGGTGTAGGCAAGTGGGCCTTGACTTCGCCGATCGATATTTACTTATTTCCTTTCACTTGTTGCTTCTAATAAGGTCTCTGTTTATTTCCTGAGCATCGATTTTTCCTTCTATTAAGTTCATAAGGTAAAGTTATAATGGTCATACTAGTCTTAGTGATAAGCTTAGTTATATAGACTATGAATTTAGTTTGCTCTAGCAAATAAGGTAAACACGGCTTAACATTCACCTAAGTCATTTTAGGGTTAGGGCTTGTGCCATCCATATATTAGGGTTTGCATTGTTGCTTGCCTATAAAGTGACAGCTGTGCTTTCAATAATATATCCAAGAAGTATTTCCTTTTCAAAACTTTTCTCTTGTGCTTTTGCTTTTGCTTTGCTTATGTGTGTTTGGTTTTTGTAATATTGTATTAGAGCCGCGATGAGGAGAAGATGGGAAGTAGCGGGTGAAGGCATACGGACTGTTAGATCAGTGATGGACTGAGGGACAGCTCAAACACACACAATTTGACAAAAAGAACCAGCAAAAATCTGTACAAAAGTTAGGGTTTTTGCTAATCCATACAACAAAAATCTGTACAGCAGTTAAAACTCTTTTTTTGCCAATCTGTACAGCTGTTAGGATTTCTTCTAAATATACTTGTCAGAAATCAGTACTGTACATCATAAATCAGTTTTTTTGGAAATTCTAGATCACAGATTTTCAGCAATATTCTGCAGCTATTTAATGCAATTTTCAGTTGTTTCAGCATAATCATCAGTTTTAAGAAAGGATCTTTCTGTTTTTTTCCGGAGTACACAGAGTTTTAACTTTTGACTAAGTCTCCTTGCATAGTACAGCATATAGGCTGTTTTTTTGGGTAAAACATGGCTAGTTTGGCCCATATAATGTCGGAGGGTAACCAAATGTACTGGGAAAAAAATGTTAGCCATTTCTGCATACAAATGCTTAGATTAGATTGTTTTAGGGAAGGAATCTTGACCTGCAATAACAAGAAAAGACTAGGACAAGTTTGATGAGCAGAATAGAGAAGCAATGATGCTGATAAAGATATCTGTTATTGATGAAATGTTACCAGAAGTGTAGACTGGCAAATGTCATGCTAGGCATTTGGAAGCAGCTGAAGAAGTTGCATGAAATATCCGATAAAGGTGGTCTTCTTCATTAAGAATATATAGTTTTCTATTAAAATGGATGAAAGTGAGTCTTTACAAGATCATTAGGTAAAGATAAAGAATATTAGAGAATAATTGAATGCCATTGGGCGGAAGATGTAAGAAGAACATATGGTGGTAATCACTCTAAATTTAGAGTTTATCAAATTTATTTGGGCATTTTATTGAAACCCTAAATATACTGCTATTGACATTGACCTGATGTTTGAAGAGTTGAACACTAAATTCTTGCAGCATGACAAGTGGAAATAGTAGTTTGGCAGTGACAACAGGACTGCGGATTCAGAGATGGCTTCGGTAGCAAACTTTAAGGGGAAGGGCAAGGGCGAGTTTGCTAAGCAAAAATATAGCAGAAGCCAGAAACAGAGAGGGCAACAACAAGACAGAGAATTCAGGTATCAGAATACCAAAACCTTCATAATGCTTGTATTGTGGAAACCTAGGTCATAAAAGAAAATTATGTAGGAAACGGTTATGGGATGACAAAAATAAACAAGAGCCTAAGAAGAAGGCCTATATAGCATAACATAAAGAACATGATGGTTTTTTTTTATGTTTTTATGGCCAGAGATAATAGAGATTGCATGAACAAGACTAACAGATATAAAAATTGTAGTGCCACCAAACATTTCATGAACAAGAGAGATTGATGTCATGACTTTGTATCAGAGACATTACTTCTAACTCTGTGATTTTTGGTGGAGGAGAGGAATATAAGGTTGAAGGCAAAGGAAATGTGCAAATAACATTGAGAGGTAAAAAGTTGCTCTTCATGAATGTCTTCTATGTTCCTGGTTTGGAAAAAAATCTACTTTCAGTCAATGAGAGTATGAACCACAATCCTAATTTGAATGTGATTTTCAGCAATAATAAATGTCATATTGTCAGTAAGGTCAGAAAGAAGAAAATTGGTTTTGGTATTACTTTTCAAACTGATTGATACTACGGACGAAAAAGTGCATTCTTTGATGGCCAAGAGTGGTCAAGACAGCAGCACACTTTGGCATCAAAAGTATGGGCATTTCAATTTGCGATGCATTTCTTATTTGGCTAAAGAAAGTATGGTTGCTGGCCTTCTAGAGATTCAAAATCTGCAAGGAGGTTGTGGTGTGTGCTGGTCTGGGAAGCAACACAGGGTTACATTTAGTGAAGGAGAAGCTTTGAGAGCCAAGGAGGTCCTTTAGTTTATCCATGCAGACATTTATGGCCATATATATGAAGCCAGCATCGATTTCAGGTGCTAGATATGTTTTGATATTTGTAGATGCCTTTTCAAGAAAAATGCAGGTGTATTTGTTAAAGCAAAAATCAGATGCTTTCTGTGAGTTCAAAATTTCAAGGCCATGGTAGACAAACAATCATGGAAGAGTATCAAAATCCTTGGATCAAATAATTGAGGTGAGTTTTGCTCTAGAAATTCCCTTGATTTTTGTACTCAAGAGGGCATCCGGAGACAGTACACAACTAAATGCAATAGTAGAGAGATGGAATCGTACCATTATGAACATGACAATATGTATGTTAGAGAACAAGTTTGTTCCTAATAACTATTTTGGGAAATATAGTACACACATCAGTGTATCTACTTGGTTTCCAACAAAAGTGATACACAACAAAAGTCCAGAAGAAGCATGATCTGGACAAAAACCGTAAGTCAGTCATCCAAGTTTTTGGTTCATCTGTATATGCATAGGTTCGTGATGAAAAACAAACCAAACCAGATAGAAAGTGCAAGGAATTGACGCTCACAGGGTACAAGGACCACCGCAAAGCATATAGGTTAGTAACTTAGTTGATTTGGAAACTAACAAAGGATCCTGTAGTTGGGATCTTAGTGATGAGAATTCAGGGCCATTCCAGATAAAAACTGAACAAAAATCAGATCAGAAAGTTGCTGCAAATACAGGTGATATGACTGAGTTTCCATGCTAGATGGAAAGGGATAGTCAGCATGAGAAGGAGGCCCCCGAGTATGAATCCTGAGAAAATTTCAGCCAAGGTGCAGATGCTAGTTCCTTAAAATAGCAAGACACAGTGCTGATTTGGAGGGAAAGGAACAAAAGAAGAGACCAAAAGGGTGGCGCAACACCTATGACGATGTTTGGATAGATGAGCTCCCTTTTACAAGAAAGGAAGGCCAGCTAAAAAGAGGTATGACATTTGATATTGTGAATTATGCTTTGATGGCTAACCTTCCACATTATTTTGAACCTGAAGTATATGAAGAGGTCAAAGGAAAATGAGAAAGGGAGAAAGCTATGCAAGCCGAACATAAAACTTTGATAAAGAACTGAACGTGGGTTTTATAAGAGCTATTTTCTGGGAAGAAACTCATTGGCTGCAAATGGGTATATAAGGTCAAGTATAAAGAAGATGGCACACTTGACAAATATAAATCAAAGGAAGGGATTGACAATGAGGAGACATTTGCACCTACTGCAAAAATGAACACAATTGGTTTCTAGCCATGGCAGCATAGTTTGGTTGAAAAGTACATCAGAAGGACGTGAAGAGCGCCTCCTGTGGAAAGCTAGAGGAAGAAGTATACATGAACCAACGGTAGGGATTTCAGGTTCTAGGAAAAAAACATATGGCTTGCAGATTGAAGAAAGATCTCTGTTACCAGGACACGCCTGGGACCCTCACATTTCAGGTCTGAAACGTTTCCGGTACGGAAATGTGGTTCGAAACGTTGAGGAAACGCTGGACGATTCCGCTGGAATTTTCAGTTTTTAAAGCTTCAAAACTTTAAAACAAAAAGTATTTCTGCTCAGAGAATTTTCCAAACCCAGGTTTAAGTTACAGTGTGCTCAGCTGTAAAGTCTTATAACATTAAAACTATACTAACAAGGAGGCACATTAAACAAGCCTAAAGATAGTTTGGGTCAGAATAGTAATCCAAAGAAAGTAGGAAGAATCTAGTAGAAACCAAGAAATGCCAGGCTAGAAAGCAGGTTTTGACTCGGTGTATTACTGCTCCTTAGAATAGAATTTTCAATTGGAATCCTCAATCAAATGAATACAATGAAGTGGGTTACAACAATAATTTTTGAAACATGGATGCATGACAAATGATTATGAAGAAAATCTAGATGATATATTCTAGAATCTAGATTATAATCATGTATATATGAAACATTGAAATTGTAACCATGTTGAATGATGAATCTTTAGAACTTCAATGAATACAAAATATTTTGAGTGTTTTATCTCTTATGGTCCATGGACTAAAATTTTGAAAATGAGTACTATGCATATATATATATATATATAAATATATTTATATTTTTAATTTTTTTATAATATATTGTACGGACGTTTCCCGTAACGTTTCGTACCCAAGGTTTTTTGAAAATCGGTGTTTCCGCATTTCGAACCCATACCCATACTTGTTTTCATTTCCCCAACAACATAGAGAAAGATTTATATGGGCTAAACCAGGCTCCTAGGGCACAGTACATCAAAATTGATAGGTATTTGGGAGAACAGGGATTTAAAAGAAGTCCTTTTGACCCCAATCTCTACATCAAAAGCGAGAATGGTGATGTGGTGATTCTAGTGGTATATGTTGATGACATCATCATAGCTAGTAGTTAGGTTGGAGCTATTGAAAAGGTAGATTCAAAGTTATATTCAACTTTTGACATGATAGACATAGCTCTCCTACTTTGCTATTTAGCTGTGTAAGTTTGGAAAAGTGAAACATAATTTTGCTTCTGAAACAAAAATATGCAACAAGTTTGTTAGATAGGTTCAGGATGACTGATTGTAAAATCTCATCCACACCTATGAAGGTCAGATGAAACTTCTAGCCAAAATTGATTTGGAGGGAGTAAAAGAATCAGTCTAAAGGCAACCATTTGGTAGCTTGATCTATATCTAACAACCACTATGTCTGACTTGTTCTATGAAGTCAACTCTATCTTCTAATTTATGACAACTCCAAAAGTAGATCACTCGATAGCGCGATGAAGAAGGTGCTACAATATTTGAAGGGAACATTAGTATTTGGCATTCTCGTATGGTAAGAGCAAGGAGCTTGTGCATGGTCTTATGGTGAGTTAAAGTCCCTATACAGTCCGTCATTAGGGTTTTAAGGAATATTAGAGTTATAAAAATCAGAATTTACTTCACTTGGGGTTTGTGTGATTTCCTTGATTTACAATTTCAACCCTAGAAAGGGACATTACAATGGTATCAGAGCACCGGTCTTTCCATCCTGAGGGTTTCATTTGCTATCAAAGGAGAGAAAAGAAATCAGACCAGCCAAGAGAGGAGGACAATATGGCTCATCAGGATGCCCAAGAAGCCAAGATTGACAAGCTAATTGAAGGGCAAGTAAGATTGACAGACACCATGGACCTCCTAGCCCTAACCCTTTAGATATTTCATGAACCTAGGGTTCATAATGGAGAAGGCAGCTCATCCGGAGCAAATACTTCACGGCGACCCTTTGGATCAGCTCATGGATCAGCCACTAGGCCTACTTTCCTTCCAAGGGAAGAAGCCATTTCGAGGCGGGAGCAAGGCCCTCTATGGGGCAAAGTATTGCCACAAGCTATGAAGAATATATGGCACTTCCAAGGGAGATATGAGAGGCCATTACACTTGTCGAGTTCATTGGGGTGAGCAAGGGAGGTCTAGGCCGGAGCCAAGACAAAATGCGCCACAGAAAGAGGTGCAAAATGTGTTGGGGAAGATGACTTTCTCTACTTTTGATGGATCGACTAAGGGGACAACTAGGGCATGGATCCAAAAGTTGGATACATATTTGTCCTTGAAGCCTATGATGGAGGATGATGCCATCAAATTTGCAACCCTTCACCTAGAGGGGATTGCTCATGAGTGGTGGTTCCATGGATTGGTGACACAAGGGCACAATGAGATCCATTCATATGATGAGTTTTGTAGAAGACTCATTGGTAGATTTGATAGAGTTGATCCGGAAGTTCACTTTCGGGAACTTGCACAATTGAAACAAGGCACGGTGGATGAGTATGTGGCTGAGTTTCAGAGACTTTCCGTCATGATTACGAATGTCACAGAGAGGAGACTTGTGGTTCTTTTCATTGAGGGTTTGACTGAACCACTCAAGGGTTTGGTTAGAGCCTTTGATCCTTTGTCTCTTCAAGAGGCAATCAAAAAGATTTGGACCTTGAAGGTGCTGCCCCAAAAACAACAGTGATCAACGGACATCCCAAGGTTAATTCGAGTGGGGACAACCTAGAAACCCTCCCTTGGACCAGCCAAGGAAGCCCTTCCAAAGGATGCCTATTATTCACAAGGAGCTGCCCAAAACCAGCAATGGAGGTGAGTCTAGAAATGAGTTGAGGAAGAAGAATTTGTGCTTCTCTTGCAAGGATCCATGGACTCCGGACATCATTGTTTAGGTAAGGGTAAAGTGCATTATATTGAGGTGTTTTCAGATTGTGAAGATGATGAAGATAGTGTTGATGAAGCCAAGCAAGATAGTATTCCGGAAGAGGACCCAAAAATTTTAGATGGCACTCTTGCTACCTTGTTCGGTGCACCAAGATATCATCCATTCCGGGTGAAAGGTGACCTACAAGGGCAAGGGGTCATGGTTTTGATTGATAGTGGAGCCACACATAACTTTGTTGATGAAAGTTTGATGAAAAGGTTGAAGTTGAAGGCTGAAAATTTCAAGGGCTTCAATGTCACGGTGGCGGATGGCTTCATACTTCCATGCACAAGAAGAATACCTCAGCTCACACTCTCTTTGGGAGGACACAAGGTAAGAGATGATTTCTATGTCATTGGTATTGGTGAAACCAATTTAGTGTTGGGTGTTCAATGGTTACATTCCTTGGGTGAATTCACTCAAAACTACCAAAGTATGGAGCTGAAATTTAAGGTAGAAGGCAAGGAGGTTGTGCTACATGGTATGAAAGGTAGAACTCCTCAAGTTGTGACTACCAAGAGCATGGAAAGGACTTTCAAAAGAGGGCAGGTTGCATGGGCTGCTCATTGCTTGGTAAGATTTAATTCTTCTATTTCCATTCAACAATCTTTTCATGATGATATTCAACATATACTTAACAAGCATGCCAAATTTTTCAATGAATTACCTCATGGGCTGCCACCGGATAGAGGATTCCAACATGTTATTGAGTTAGAACCGGGCACCAAACCGGTAATAACTACTCCTTACCGTCACCCAAGAGTCTACAAGGAAGAAATTGAAAGAACCATCAAAGAATTGCTGGAAATGGGGTTGATTAGGCCTAGTTCCAGCCCATTTGCTTCTTTCGTAGTGCTTGTGAAGAAGAAGGATGGCACCCTAAGGATGTGTGTGGACTACCGGGTATTGAACAAGAGAACAATCAAGAATAAGTACCCAATCCCAAGAATTGATGAACTAATTGATGAGCTACATGGAGTAGTTTACTTCTCTAAGATTGATTTGAGATCCGGGTACCACCAAATAAGGGTGAGAGATGAAGATGTGCACAAGACCGCTTTTAGGTGTCACTTTGGGCATTTTGAGTTTCTTGTCATGCCATTTGGGTTAACCAATGCCCCGACCACTTTCCAATCATGCATGAATCACATTCTTGGTAAGCATTTGAGGAAATTTGTGCTAGTTTTCTTTGATGACATTTTGGTATATAGCAAAACATGGGAGGAGCATCTCCAACACTTGGATAAGGTGCTGGAAATTTTAGAACAACAATCACTCTATGCAAAAAAATCAAAATGTGAGTTTGGGATGACTGAAATTTTGTACTTGGGGCATGTTATCAATGCACATGGGGTTCATGTGGACCAACAAAAGATTCGAGCCATCATGGATTGGCCAACCCCAACCAACATCACACAATTAAGAGGATTTTTGGGTTTGTGTTGTTATTACAAGAAATTTGTGAAGGGGTTTTCCCAACTTGCAGCCCCATTGACTTCTCTAACAAGAAAAGGAGCTTTCAGCTGGTCAAAAACAACCCAAATAGCTTTTGAAGAGCTGAAAAAGGTGATGTGTTCTTGCCCGGTACTTGTTCCAGATTTTTCTATGCCTTTTATACTTGAATGTGATGCTTCCAGTGGTGAAGGTATAGGGGCTGTTTTGATGCAAGACAAACATCCCATTGCATATGAGAGCCAAAATGAAGGATCATGAGAAGAAGTTTTCTATCTATGACAAAGAAATGTTGGCCATCATGCATGCATTGACCAAGTTCTGACAATACTTGGTTTGTGGTCAAAACTGACCATAATAGCCTGAGATTCTTTCTTCATCGAAAAGAGTTAAATGAATGACAAAAAAAGTGGGTAAGTAAACTCTAAGCATATGATTTTGATAGTGAATATGTTTAGAGAAAACACAATGTGGTAGCAGATGCCTTGTCAAGGAAGCCACCTCCTAATTCATTTGAGGATGTGGGATTACATGATGGGAAGAAGGAAGGAATCAAGTTTTCAGATCAACCAAATTTGCAATTGCTCGAGGACAAGCAATTTTGGGAAGGAGAATCAGTAATGTCCCCTTTTTTTGAATTAATGGAGACTTCTCGCCATTCTCTTCCCGTGGCCAAAAAGAATAAGTGAACAAGGAAGTGTTGGCTAGATTTTCTCAGCATAGCATCAAACCTAGGCAACATGAGATAAATCTCCTCATTTAACCGGTGAGGCTCCCGTGTCGATTTGTCAATAAAAATGTGTTTCTATCTATCGTGGGTTTTACTTTAACAACTTAGTTCATGAACCATAACTAAGAAGTTCTCATGTTAGCAAGTAAGCAAATTGCTTAAGAAAGGAAAATTACGAAGAAGGAAGTAAAGGAATTACAGAGAAGAAATGAGGAAGATGTGCATCCCAATTAGTAGATCGCAGAGCTAATCGCATGCACATAAAGAAACTCAAATAGATTCAACACACGTAATTATAAAGCAAAGGCAGCTCTAGATCTAGATCTAAAATAACACAAAGTCTATTAAGAGATCTAAGATTTAGAAGCAAGAAACAAAATACACCGTGACACAAAGTTCTCCTAAACCCGCTTCTTTGTATTCCTCTCGCAACAATGGCTCTCGTGGGTTCAAAGACAAAGTCTAGAACACAAGATTGCTTCTTACAAATTCTGATCGATCATTAACCCGAAGGTTCTTCTCCTACTTATAGAATGTAGGAGGGAAAGTACAAATAGAAGACTCAAACTGAACTAAAGTATGAACAACAAGTAAAGATGACATTTGGCAATCATCCTCAACTAACTTCTTCTTAAGTGACACATGTATCACTTAACTAATAGAAAGGTTCCTCATGACTTCGAGTAATGGTCAGAAACCAATAACTTAGAAGTTTACAATTCCATCCGGAACATAGAAAATAAGAAGAAAGAAATAAGAAGTCATGCCACTGTAACATCTACATCTTCTTCTTGTTCTCGATATCCGATATACTTGTCGAACATATAGTTCAAAGATCTTTCCATCTCTGCTTTTAGCCATCGCTTCCTTTTCTCGTCCCGAATCCGCAGCAATCCTTCATTCAACACTTTGCCGCATGCTTCCACTTCTTCCAAACTTGGCCCAAATCTCGCAATGTCTCGCCATCAGCAGTGTCACCACCTTTCACCGATAGAGTTCATCGTGAAAGGCTTGGTGGCTTTATCAATCCTCTTTTCGCACCATCGAAGAGAACCCTCCAGAGAATCATGCACCTCGTTAGAAACAATCCGCACGTATGAAGTAATACCTCCATCCACTCTTTCCTCGAAAGAAATAACACTATCCGGCAAATCTGATGTTCTCGCTCTCAAGTGCTCGCATCCTCTTCAAGAAACTCGCAGATCTCCAAACGGAAAGATACCGCAAATTCTAGCCGCTCTTCTCGACCGATCCATCCGCACAATTTGCTCGCAACCAATACATCTCCCAGCCTTGTCGATCTCGCCAAAACACTCAAAGTTACTTCTCTCGCAATCGTATTTATTCCTTTTATGCTTTCTATCACTTTTTAGTTGATTTTCTCGCATCGCTCATAACCTTTAAAGCGGGTCGGCACTTCTCCAAGTCAGCATACGTAAGCTTTTCGAATAATAATCGATCCTTCCATTCATCAATAGCCTTTACTTGATTGCTTGATCTTCCATTTCCCGCATAAGATGATCACTCACCGCTACAAATGGGCCGAACGGAAGATTTAGCAACCTTGGCTATGATCTCACATAATTGAGATATTTGCTTCGTAGCTCTTCTTTTCTCCGCTTTTCATCATGCTGCCTAAGGAACAAAGCATCCAAAGAATGTCTCGCGTGTCCCGCTTCAATCCTTCAAAGGGTAGCTTGACCGAGTGGTATTTTGGTCACCGCACATCTTCTCGCCGTGAGTTCCTCTTCTACCTTTCCTTCCGCCGGATCGATATCTCAAAGAAACTTCTCTCCCGAATCCTCGATGATCAACCTAGAAGTTGCTTTAGCAACTTTAGGCCTTCTGCTCTTCTCGCTCGATCCTCAAGTAGCCGCAAGTCATGTTCCTCTAAGTTCATCTCTATTCTTGCTTCCGAACCAACCGCAAAGCTAACCATTCCGAGAAATTACTTCTGAGAATGAGAAGTCATTGAGTGCGCTACTATTTCCCGCTCCGCATCCTCTCCATCGTAAAGTGCCACAAGATTGGCTGCCATCCTCTCAAACATCCAAGACAAAGCTCTTTCAACTCCGCATCTCGCAGCCTTCAACATCTCCTCTCGAACGGGTGCCGAACGGCGTGGTCATGCGAGAGAAGATGAACGTTGCTGGTTTCAATGAAGGCATGGAAACATCCCGCCGCCGGGTGCAATAGTTGGTGATCCACTAGGTACCGGAGAAGTCGGAGTCAAAGCTATGGTCGTAGAAGTGGTCTCCTTTTTCTCTTGAGATTTTCTCGCGTACTTTCAACTTCTGACCTTCACGCTTCTCTCCTTCATGCTTTCGCTGAGGGAATCTCCCCGCGCCGGTTGCCCGTGATTTGATTCATCAATACTTCATCAAGGCAAGATCCCTTCGTTAAGAACCAGCTCAAGTACTCACCAACACAAACCGGATCTTTCTTCTATTGTGCCGCAAATCTGCTATCGCTATCCCGTAGAGAGCTTTATCTCCTCCCATTCGATGGTAAGTGTCCAGACCACGTTCCCATCATCTTTAAGATCCGCAGTATCCGCGCTAGTCCAAAGTCAAATACTTGCTTTGCCGACACCGCTGAAATCTTTCTTTCGACCTCGTACTCACTTCGCACTTCATCCGTAAATCTTCTAACGAAGGCACATGTGCGTACTCTCGGGAGATTGTCTTCCGGCTATTCCAAATGGATCAAAATTAAGCCGCAGGAGGAAGAACTCTCGCTCATACTGACAACATTTGTGCTTCCATTCTTCGAGCTCGTGAATGCCGATGCAACCGTAATATCCCACAAAGAGTGGAAGTAGCCCGTAGACTTGTGCCGCTTCGATCAAGGTCGTGTAACTCCACAAGTTGCCTCGCTTAGCTCCATGGCAATCAATCTGCCACTGGGTACTCGCATCTTTGCTGTTCACCCGAAAAGCTCGTAACCCCGAGGTATGTGAAATCTGCAAACCGGATGAATATATCGCCAATCTTGACACTCGCTTCCCATGCTTCCTCGCTTACTCGTGAGTCTTCAAGTCTTTGTCTAACCCGCAGATGAAATCGTAGAAGAAACCATCGCTGATCACTTTGAAGTCCTTCTCGCACGCAGTGCAAGTAGTCGGGGTAGCACTCAAAATGGGATCCTCGAAAGAATACCACATCTATCTAGCTTGAAAAGACACCGTGAAGTCAGCAAAGATATACCAAGTATGAAGTCATCTCAAGTCAAGGTACGCTTTACGCCCGCAGCTGCTCACCGATGTCACCGCTAATAATTTCTCGACTAATCGATTATAGAATCAACCTTGTTGATTTCAATGGTCCTCGATGAAAGCATACATCCATGTCCTAAAGTGTAGGCATTCGCTTCACCATTCAACCCGCATAGCAATTTGACAATATCATCCGCCTCCCGCACCAAATTGATCGTGGAAGAGTTCTCGAACCCGGAAGGGGATCTAGGCTTCTTCATGAACCGCTATTCATGATGCTCACACAATCAGCTCTATGCTTTTCCCACCTACCGCCAAGATCCCGAATGCTAATAGAAGTCACCACCTTTCGATCGAATCTTCAAACAATAATCGAAGAATTCTCGCATCCAAACGAATTATTGTCTTTCCCGCAACATCACGCACCGATCTAGATGAAGGATGATAGATCTAGCACACTCCATCACAAACTCGCAATTGGGTCAGACATGGAAAGCCGCAGCTTTCGAATAATTCCGCTACTTTTGACCGCACGCATGAGTGAAGTCTTTCCAGCTCTGGATCTATCAATCAAATCAGAAAGAGGTTCTGGGCCTAGATCCGTGTCTCCTATGTCTGAAAGTTTAGAAGCAATGCATGAATCCATCGTGCTCTCTTTTTCATCTCCTTTTGCCATAGCTTTATCAATCTTTGTCTGAATAATTCTTTTTCTTCTAATTTGGCCTGCTTTCTTCAATACTGGTGCAGATCTGGACAATTCTTCGATTCGAGGATATTTGCAATGTATCGACATCGATAAATACTCCTTTTCTTTTATAAAGCACCCGTAATGAGTTCCCGCAATTTATTCAGATAAAAATGGCCACCGGAGCATGAATAGTGAATTTAAATTATAAAAATCTGCACTTTTCAAGCCTCGCTGCCCCAAAAATGGTGTTTAATTTGCACATAAAGAGATCATGAATCCTTTCAATCAACACTGAGCTCCTTTAACACCTCGTGGAAAACAATTGTGCAGCATTTAAGATGAACCTTTTCCAAAGCATGCGCCAAATCTGAAGCTTTTAGCCTTTGTTAGCACTTTGTCTCAGGCAAAATCCTTCCTCTAATGGGGGCGCACTTTTTCTCCTCGCTGCAATTCTTTACCCGTGTGTTGAATAATAAATCCATATGGCTGCCCATGCTTATATAACCTTCATAATTCTATAATTAATAATTGCCCTAACAATTAAAGGCAATTAATTAATTAAAAATCATGCTTTTCTCTTTTAAAATTGCATGTTTAAGGACAGCCATCCAATAAATTAAATTAATCCAATTTAATCCTTCACACAAAGACTTAACTTTAGCCTCACAAAGGTGCTTTGACCATACCACCGAAAATAGAAATTAATTTAATGATTTAATGCATTTAAAATCATTAAATAACTCCTAAATGGGGCGCACTTTTTCCAAGGAGAGGGGCAGCTACTAAATAAATTAAATTTAATTAATTTAATTGCTTTCTTTTAATCCTCCTTTGACTTTTCAACCTCCTCAAGTGGGCGCACTTTTTCCAAGGATAGAATTTATTAAAAATAATCAATTTAATTATTTTTATCCATCACCAAAGGGGGCGCACTTTTTTGCACATGTAATTCTATTTTTAAGAATTTTCACCATAATGGGATTCTTTACCCTGCAAGGTAGGCACTACAATCCCATGATCCACTTAAGTGATTTGACTTTTGCAATGGGATTCTTTACCCTGCAAGGTAGGCACTAAAATCCCATGATTTCACTTAAGTCACTTTCCTTTTATTATATCATGGGAATTTTCACCCTGCAAGGTAGGCAATAAATTCCCACCGCCACAAATTCTATTTTTCCCACTCGCAGCCTTAAGTGACTTTTATAACACGGAAAAGTACTCGCCAAAAGGTGTATACAATTCCCATCCTACTCGCGGCTTATATTTTTCCCATCGCAGCCAAATCCTTTGTTTTCCAAAATGCGCCTATCCCCGCAGGGGCTTTCCCGTGCACGACTTCGCTTTTTCCCTGCTGATCCGCACTCCGATGATGACTTCCTCCGGCAAAATGTGCGTGTATGTTTTCCACCGCCTGTCCAGCCAAAATCGGGCTTACCCGCCAAGGAGTTGCTCCAGAAATTTTACGTAAAAAAATGTAACTGACACCACAAAAACACGAAAATTGCCAAAAGTTACAAATAAAGCCCAAAACTTAAAATAAGTTAAAATCCTTCTCCGTATATAGGAATAATAACATATTCGCCATAATAGAGTTAAACAGAGCGCAAAATAAATTTCATACGGGCTCAAAATAATTAAATACAAATTTCCCGCAGACAAATCCCGACGACATAATAAAACAATTTTGGGCATCTGGGTATTTGGCGAAAAGGGCTAATATGGCTCTTCAGGATTATCTTGACGCAATACAGGAACTTTCAGGCAATAAAAACAACAAATGACCCACTATTTTAAAAGTACGAAATTTTTTTCAAATTAGTAGTCACAGATTTCGGGTGAAATCTGAGTGACACCATGGCTCCGTCTGTGGACATCTTTTTCTCTTGTCAGAATGACAAAGGGAAAAGATGAGATCCCAAAGATCTCTCGGGTTTCGTATCTTGTCCTTTGGGCACGGGTCAGCAGATAAACACAACACAACACAACACCAAAACAAGACAAAACAAGGAAAAACAAACAAAGGTTTTATTTATGTACATACAGTGTTTTACCTCGCTTCTCATGTTCGAATAGCTTCAAGTGTTGCCTATCAAAGGCAACGGCAATTCAACTCCATCCCGATGAGCAAGAATGAAGCTATCTCGCTCCGCGATCTTTTTGATTACAAAAGGCCCTTTCCATAGTGAATCGAACTTTCCATGCATGCCTTTTGCTTTCTTTTTTTTTGTCCCATAAGAGGACCTACCATTAACTTCAAACTTTCTTTCCCCGGCATTTTTGTCGAAGATGACTTTCACCTTCCTCTCGATGCTCACAACCTATCTCGCAACTTGAGTTTGTACTTCCTCAATTCCAATGTACATGATTCTTTTATCAATAAGATCCGTGAACGTGGAATCTTCCAGTGGCTTTAAAGTCGTAGGGCAGTAAATTCCAAGGTGAGAGGCAGCTCTGTGTCTCTTCCATATAGCAATGAAATGGGGACATGCCTATCGCCCTCTTTCGTGTGATCCTATCGCCCATAATGCATCAAACAACTTTTTATGCCAAGTCCTTTGATTTTCTCACATAAGCTTCATGCATCGATAGTTACTAAGTTCTTATTACTAGATTCACTTGACCATTCCTCAGGATAGTAGTTTGAGGAATGAACAAGTCAATCCCATACGTGTAGCAGACTCCACCAACTCCTCGAAGAAAGATTCGAGCGTTGTCTCACACAATTTTGGCTGGTACGCCAAACCCGACAATAATATTTTCTTTTATAAAATTGCACACTTCAAATGAAGTGGCATTCTTCACAGAATAGCTTCTACCCACTTACTAAAATAATCGCAGAATGCTAGAATGTAATGATGACCGCGCTGAAGCCGGTTAATCATTCCAATAAAATCCATACCCCACCGCTGAAAGGTTCTTCAATCACAATGGGTTTTAGGGGTAATGCAGTAATTTCACACGCCCAACAAAATGTTGGCATGCTTGACACTTAGCTACCCATTCTCGCAAAGATTCTTGAAAAAGGGTGGGCCAAGAATACCTTGCTCTAAGGATCTTGTGGCGCAAAGTGACTGGCCGAGAAATGACCACCGCAAGCCATGTCATGAAACTCACAGTTGTAGTAGCTTGATCCCGTTGAGCTTTATCCACGCATCTCGAGAAATACACCATCAATTCCTTTGTACAAACCATTATCCCAAAGCACAAAATCTTTTGACTTCAATTTAATAGTTCGCTTTTTTTTTCTCGAAAGTCGATCCGGGCATTCTCCATACGCTAGAAAGTAAGCAATGTTACTCGTACTCATTCCTCTACCGATCTATAAACAAGATCACAGTAAATCTTCATCTATTCCATCCCGATCCGCTCTGTGCACTCGATGCTTTAATTTCTCGCCATTAGTTCACACAGCACTTTTCCTCGAACCAGCTTTGTTGGTTTAATATCCAAATCATATTCTTGAACTTTTGTCACCCACGTGCCTCTCAATAATCCTAACTCTCACGAGTAAGGATAGATTTAATCAAGATTCGAACCAAAACCATAAAGTGTGCGAGGAAAGAATATAATACCCGAATGCCTTGCATGCCTTCACTACCGCATATGCGTGCTTTTCCATCGAGTGTATTTCAACTCATAGGCTTTAAGAGGCGTGCTCATGAAAGCAATAGAGCTTCAAGCCCTCTTGATTTTTCTCGCATCAATATTGCCGACATAGTATGTTCGAAGAATAACAATAAAGAATAAATTCTTTACTGAAGTCAGGTGAGACTAAGACTGGTGCTTTTGACAGGGCCTCTTTGATTTTCTCGAAAGCTTCCTTCCCTTCGCTGCTCCACTTAAAATCTTGTGTCTTCTTCATCATATTTGAAATATGACGGGTTAGCTCAAGAAAGTCGAATGAATCTTCTCGAGAAAATTCACTTTTCCAAAGAAAGAGTGAACTCCTTTTTTGGATGTGGGCAAAGGTAATGTCTGAATGGATTTGACACGCTCTGGATCTATTTTTGTTCCTTCTTTGGAAACAATGTGCCCAAGCAGCTTTCCTTCAAGCATAAAGAAAGATAGATTTCTTAGATTCAAAGAAATACCATGCTTGCGTATCAGATGAAGACCTCTTCTAAGTTTGAAATATGTGTGCTTCTATCTTTGGAAAAGACTCACAAATCATCCAGTACACAACTATGCTTATATCTTTGAGATGAGCAAAGGCTAGATCCATAGCTTTTTCAAATGTAGCACCAAAGATTGATCAGCCGAATGGCATCTTCTGGTATGCAAAGGTTCCCCAAGGTGTGATGAACGCTGTTTTGTATTGATCTTCTTCGGCAACCTTGACTTGATTGTAGCCTGAGAAGCCATCAAGCATGGAAAGCATCTCGCATCCAAAGTGACCACCCGCAGCAGAGTGATCCATGATGGGGATAGGGTAGTTATCCTTCAATGAAGCTTGATTAAGGTTGCGGAAATCCACGCACAACCTAATCTCACCACTTTTCTTTCTTACAGGGACTATGTTGGCCAACCACTCCGAATGGTGTATGGGATAGATAATCTTCGCATCTAACAACTTTTGGATTTCTGCAAAGATGGTTCCTGAAATGGTTGGATTGTGCCGCCGCAGCTTCTGCTTGAAAGGCTTCTGTTCTGATTTAAGTGGGATGTAATGTTGAACTTCCGCAGGCTGATATGTTTTTAGATCCTGATAGGACCAGCAAAAATATCCATGTATTTCTTAAGAAGCTTAGTAAAAGCTTCCTTTTCACTTCCGAACAACTCTTTCCAGATTTACTAATTTGGGATCATCATAGCTCCCAAATTTAGTAATCAGTGTGTCTGAGGAAGAGCCTTCCTCATTTTCTTCATTTTTCTTAAGCATCTCGATCATGCTTATCAAACATTTCTCAAGAGATACCAAGCCTTTGGGAATTTTATTTCCTTTAGTTGATAATCTCCCGACTTCCCGAGACGCCGATCCATTTCTCCGATAAAGGGTCTCGCCAGAGGTGAATTGCTTCCCTCATAGTAGATTTCTTCAAAGTTATCTTTCTCGTTGGAGAAATGCAGCAATCTGTATCATCGCTGAAAACCTCGCCATCATCACTGGACGCTGTCAGAACCTTTCGGCGAAAACCATTTCCACCTCAGAATCTCCCCTCGCCTAAAGAATGCAGGGGCTGATCCGATTCAACAAGGCTGCAGAATCGCAAGCTTAATCAGCTCTTGAATTTTGTTCTCTCTAATGTAAGATACCGAGAAAGCTGAAAATCCAAGATAAAGCAGAGTAGACCCGATCTCTATAGTGCCGCAGCTTTGTCTTTTTTTTTTGACTTGGTAGAGGCCTCTTATCTCGCTTTACAATCAGCTCAAGATCTCTCTCGCGTAATAATTTGATTCCCATTGTTTCGCCGCTCCATGCCTAACAACAATGCTTCATACTCACCGTATTGTTAGTATTTTCGAACATCAATTTGAAGGAGTGCGCATGCACCTTCCTTTCAGAGAGATAAGAACAACACCGCACCGGATCCAAATGAACAAAGCAGCTACCATCAAATTCCGCAGTCCAAATCTTGTTATCGATTTGACGTGATTCTCGAATCACCGTTGAATTTCTTCTTTATCCATTTCTAGGTAATAGACTCCGTGATCCGACTTCAAACAAGATCTCGAGATCTAGGATCTTCGATTTTGATACTGTACTTAGATTTCTTCTCGTGTTCCAAACTTTCCGATTTATTCCTCTCGATTGGTATGTGCGCACAAGACCAATCCATCTTCACTTCTCCACCCACCCTCCTGCAAAAATTTCTACTCAATAGCATGCCATAGAGACTGGAATGTCTCTACAAGGATAGTCATTTTCAGCCTTTTTGTCTCGGGAAGGAAGCAAGTACACGCCACGCGATCTTTGATTTGCCCCACAAGAGGGACTTGCCTTTCCATGGAATAACATCTTCCAATGGTTTTTGTCAATGTAAGACCCAAGGCATCAAAGAACTTTCGCAGTATGACGTTGTCGGAAGCTCCGTAATCCAAAGATGCAATTGCTTAGCTTATGTCCGCTGATGAGCAAAGACACATAGAATGGCTCAATCCTTTCCGATGTAGCAGAGAAGGGGTGGAAGAAGAAGAACTTGCAGCAGCATTATTTGAAGGTGGAGTAATCTTTGACTTGACAAGATACCCCGTGGATTATCGTTCGTTGGGCTAGGACCATTGCTTTGCACATATTTGACCAATCTATTCAACTCGATCAGAAATGCCCTCAAATACTCAAATTCCGACATTTGACCTTATTTCTCTTGATGTGATCAATTATGTCAAAAGCTTGACTTGCTTCAAAGGATGTGCGTTGGTTCTTTGCGTGAATTGAAAGAATTTGAATATTTCTCCTCGGGCGCTAATGAAGAAGGAAGAATACTACCTCTTTTCAAGATAGTAACATCCGGCCAGATCATCTCTCTCTTTCCGCCGCCAGGATGCTTCGGCATTTTGCGTGTCTCGAGACCTTGTAAACACCGCAAAAGTGTGACCACTCGTAATCTTCAAAAGATTCATAATAGCCCTCATCGATTCGTAGTCCGTAACCAATATTGAGTCGCCAATGGATCTATAAAGTCTTCATCATCAAATGATTCATCAATGTCGAGATCCTCTTCATTAGTTTCCAAGTTATTCCTCGAGCAGCTTCTATTGCCAAACGCTGTGGTGCAAGCAGCAAGTCTGCTTTCGATTTTGATTTTGATGTTGACCATCAAGGTCCTGATAGAGTTATTCTTTGAGGGGGTGCATTCCCGCTTGAGAGATCTCGCTTCTTGATCTCGCAGATGTCATTAGCCAATTTCTCGCAACAAAGGATCGATGTACTAAAGAAGCCCCATCACCTTTGTGAGATAGTTGTTTGAGTTTTCCACCCATGATCAAGTCGCCTTCAACCTCCACGGCAAAGATTTTGTGCATCCAAAGAAAGTTACAGTCTTGCCCTTCTTAGCGATATCCAACTTCAGTAATAGAGCGCTTATAAAAACGCCTTTTGATTTTCGCCGCTCAATGCAAAGCAGGCGGGGGGATTTTATACAAAATCCTTCGAACTTTGCAATAAAGTCCCGCATGTTCTCGCTTGCTCTTTCTTCAATCAAGCAACTTGGGTGATCATCGTGCTCGTGTCCTCTCGCAGCTTTCAATCTTTTGATAAATTGTTCACGATACGCCTAATCGGTTATGGTGCCAGGAGCTACCGATAGAACCATTCTCCACCCAAGTCATGTAAGGTCTCAATGAATAGCCCGACCGAGACATCTTCATGCTCTACCGCAAGCACACCACAAGATATGAAGAAGGCCGCCAAATGAATGATCATCCGGTTTTGCTTTCCATCTCCAAAGAATTTCGAAAATTCTTTCTCGATCCCTTTGCGATCGTGCATAGGTGGAGCCAAGTCGAGAGGTCCAAAAGCCGCCCCATGGAACAGTACAATTTGGTGCGCCATGTTAGCTTGAGCACGCTCTCTCCTTGTGTAGACTTGATAGACTTGTTGATAATTCCACCGACGGATTATGCCAATACGATCCGGATCTCGATGGGTGTGCACTCTCCTTCCCGGTGAAAGACTAGATCTCGGGCTTCTAACTTGAGGAGGATGATTGAAATTGAATTGCTCCTCGCAGCCGGAAGAAATGATCCGCCCTTCCTCGCGCTTTTCACGGATCTCGGTGAACGGACGCTCACCAAAGTTGAGATTTGTATGGAAAACACTCGATCTTCAATAAAAAGCTTGATCTTCAAAGATAGTTGCTCCTCAAATGAGTCGCTAAAATCAAGTATAGATTTTTCTCGCATAGATCAAACCTAGGCAAAATGAGATAAATCTCCTCATTTAACCGGTGAGGCTCCCGTGTCGATTTGTCAATAAAAATGTGTTTCTATCTATCGTGGTTTTACTTTAACAACTTAGTTCATGAACCATAACTAAGAAGTTCTCACAGCAAGTAAGTAAATGCTTAAGAAAGGAAAATTACGTAAGAAGGAAGTAAAGGAATTACAGAGAAGAAATGAGGAAGATGTGCATCCCAATTAGTAGATCGCAGAGCTAATCGCATGCACATAGAAGAAACTCAAATAGATTTGAACACACAATTATAAAGCAAAGGCAGCTTCTAGATCTAGATCTAAAATAACACAAAGTCTATTAAGAGATCTAAGATTTAGAAGCAAGAAACAAAATACACCGTGACACAAAGTTCTCCTAAACTCCGCTTCTTTGTATTCCTCTCGCAACAATTGGCTCTCGGGGTTCAAAGACAAAGTCTAGAACACAAGATTGCTTCTTACAAATTCTCGATCGATGATTAACCCGAAGGTTCTTCTCCTACTTATAGAATGTAGGAGGGAAAGTACAAATAAGACTCAAACTCGAACTAAAGTATGAACAACAAGTAAAGATGACATTCGCAATCATCCTCAACTAACTTCTTCTTAAGTGACACATGTATCACTTAACTAATAGAAAGGTTCCTCATGACTTCGAGTAATGGTCAGCAAAACCAATAACTTAGAAGTTTACAATTCCATCCGGAACATAGAAAATAAAGAAGAAAGAAATAGAAGAAGTCATGCCACCAGTAACATCTACATCTTCTTCTTGTTCGATATCTCGATATACTTGTCGAACATATAGTTCAAAGATCTTTCCATCTGCTTTAGCTATCGCTTCCTTTTCTCGTCCCGACCGCAGCAATCCTTCATTCAACACTTTGCCGCATGCTTCCACTTCTTCCAAACTTGGCCCAAATCTCGCAATGTCTCGCCGCAAAGTGTCACCACTTTCTACCGATAGAGTTCATCGTGAAAGGCTTCGTGGCTTTATCAATCCTCTTTTGCACCATCGAAGAGAACCTCCAGAGAATCATGCACCTCGTTAGAAACAATCCGCACGTATGAAGTAATACCTCCATCCACTCTTTCCTCCTCAAAGAAAGAAATAACACTATCCGGCAAACTGATGTTCTCGCTCTCAAGTGCCTCGCATCCTCTTCAAGAAAACTCGCAGATCTCCAAACGGAAAGATACCGCAAATTCTAAATGCTTCTCTTCTCGACCGATCCATCCGCACAATTTGCTCGCAACCAATACATCTCCCTAAGCAGCTTGTTGATCTCGCCAAAACACTCAGTGTTACTCTCTCAGCAATCGTATTTATTCCTTTTATGCTTTCTATCACCGCTTTAGTTGATTTTCTCGCATCGCTCATAACCTTTAGCGGGTCGGGCACTTCTCCAAGTCAGCATGTGCTTTGACGAAATAATCGATCCTTCCATTCATCAATAGCCTTTACTTGATTGCTTGCAGATCTTCCATTTCCCGCATAAGATGATCACTCACCGCTACTAAATGGGCCGAACGGAAGATTTAGCAACCTTGGCTATGATCTCACATAATTGAGATATTTGCTTCGTAGCTCTTCTTTCTCCGCTTTTCATCATGCTGCTTTAAGGAACAAAGCATCCAAAGAATGTCTCGCGTGTCCCGCTTCAATCCTTCAAAGGGTAGCTTGACCGAGTGGTATTTTGGTCACCGCCACATCTTCTCGCCGTGAGTTCCTCTTCTACCTTTCCTTCCGCCGGATCGATATCTCAAAGAAACTTCTCTCCCGAATCCTCGATGATCAACCTAGAAGTTGCTTTAGCAACTTTAGGCCTTCTGCCTCTTCTCGCTCGATCCTCAAGTAGCCGCAAGTCATGTTCCTCTAAGTTCATCTCTATTCTTGCTTCCGAACCAACCGCAAAGCTAACCATTCCGAGAAATTACTTCTGAGAATGAGAAGTCAGCTGAGTGCGCTACTATTTCCCGCCTCGCATCCTCTCCATCGTAAAGTGCCACAAAGATTGGCTGCCATCCTCTCAAACATCCAAGGACAAAGCTCTTTCGAACTCCGCTATCTGCAGCCTTCAACATCTCCTCCTAACGGGTGCCGAACGGTGGTCATGAGAGAAGATGAACGCTGCTGGTTTCAATGAAGGCATGGAAACATCCCGCATTGCGTGGGTGCAATAGTTGGTGATCCACTAGGTACCGGAGAAGTCGAGTCAAAGCTATGGTCGTAGAAGTGGTCTCCTCTTTCTCTTGAGATTTTCTCATGATTTCAACTTCTGACCTTCTCGCTGCTCTCTCCTTCATGCTTTCGCTGAGGGAATCTCCTCGCGCCGGTCGCCCGTGATTTGATTCATCAATACTTCATCAAGGCAAGATCCCTTCGCAAGAACCACTCAAGTACTCACCAACACAAATCTCCGATCTTTCTTCTATCAGGCCGCAGCCGCTATCGCTATCCCGTAGTAGAGCTTTATCTCCTCCCATTTGATGGTAAGTGTCCAGTACCACGCTCCCATCATCTTTAAGATCCGCAGTATCCGCGCTAGTCCAAAGTCAAATACTTGCTTTGCCGACACCGCTGAAATCTTTCTTTCTCGACCTCGTACTCACTTCGCACTTCATCCGTAAATCTTCTAACGAAGGCACATGTGCGTACTCTCGAGATTGTCTTCCCGGCTATTCCAAATGGATCAAAATTAAGCCGCAGTGGAAGAACTCTCGCTCATACTGACAACATTTGTGCTTCCATTCTTCGAGCTCGTGAATGCCGATGCAATCGTAATATCCCACAAAGTGAGTGGGAAGTAGCCCGTAGACTTGTGCCGCTTCGATCAAGGTCGTGTAACTCCACAAGTTGCCTCGCTTAGCTCCATGGCAATCAATCTGCACTCGGGTACTTGCATCTTTGCTGGTTCACCAAAAGCTCGTAACCCCGAGGTATGTGAAATCTGCAAACCGGATGAATATACCGCCAATCTTGACACCGCTTCCCATGCTTCCTCGCTTACTCGTGAGTCTTCAAGTCTTTGTCTAACTCCGCAGATGAAATCGTAGAAGAAACCATCGCTGATCACTTTGAAGTCCTTCTCGCACGCAGTGCAGTAGTCGTGGGTAGACTCAAAATGGGATCCTCGAAAGAATACCACATCTATCTAGCTTGAAAAGACACCCCGTGAAGTCAGCAGATATACCAAGTATGAAGTCATCTTGCCAAGGTACGCTTTACGCCCGCAGCTTGCTCACCGATGTCAGCCGCTAATAATTTCTCGACTAATCGATTATAGAATCAACCTTGTTGATTTCAATGGTCCTCGATGAAAGCATACATCCATGTCCGGAAAGTGTAGGCATTCGCTTCACCATTCAACCCGCATAGCAATTTGACAATATCATCCGCCTCCCGCACCAAATTGATCGTGGAAGAGTTCTCGAACCTGGAAGGGGATCTAGGCTTCTTCATGAACCGGCTATTCATGATGCTCACACAATCAGCTCTATGCTTTTCCCACCTACCGCAAAGATCCCGAATGCTAATAGAAGTCACCACCTTTCGTGATCGAATCTTCAAACAATAATCGAAGAATTCTCGCATCCAAACGAATTATTGTCTTTCCCGCAACATCACGCACCGATCTAGATGAAGGATGATAGATCTAGCACACTCCATCACAAACTCGCAATTGGGTCAGATATGGAAAGCAGCAGCTCGAATAATTCCGCTACTTTTGACCGCACGCATGAGTGAAGTCTTTCCACTGGATCTATCAATCAAATCGAAAGAGGTTCTCGGGCCTAGATCCGTGTCTCCTATGTCTCGAAAGTTTAGAAGCAATGCATGAATCCATCGTGCTCTCTTTTTCATCTCCTTTTGCCATAGCTTTATCAATCTTTGTCCAATAATTCTTTTCTTCTAATTTGGCCTCGCTTTCTTCAATACCGTGCAGATCTCGACAATTCTTCGATTCGAGGATATTTGCAATGTATCGACATCGATAAATACTCCTTTTCTTTTATAAAGCACCCGTAATGAGTTCCCGCAATTTATTCAGATAAAATGGCCACCGAGCATGAATAGTGAATTTAAATTATAAAAATCTGCACTTTTCAAGCCTCGCTGCCCCAAAAATGGTGTTTAATTTGCACATAAAGAGATCATGAATCCTTTCAATCAACACTGAGCTCCTTTAACACTGTGAAAACAATTGTGCAGCATTTAAGATGAACCTTTTCCAAAGCATGCGCCAAATCTGAAGCTTTTAGCCTTTGTTAGCACTTTGTCTCAGTGCAAAATCCTTCCTCTAATGGGGGCGACTTTTTCTCCTTGCTGCAATTCTTTACCCGTGTGTTGAATAATAAATCCATATGGCTGCCCATGCTTATATAACCTTCATAATTCTATAATTAATAATTGCCCTAACAATTAAAGGCAATTAATTAATTAAAAATCATGCTTTTCTCTTTTAAAATTGCATGTTTAAGGACAGCCATCCAATAAATTAAATTAATCCAATTTAATCCTTCACACAGCACTTAACTTTAGCCTCACAGTGTGCTTTGACCATAGCCACTGAAAATAGAAATTAATTTAATGATTTAATGCATTTAAAATCATTAAATAACTCCTAAATGGGGCGCACTTTTTCCAAGGAGAGGGGCAGCCACTAAATAAATTAAATTTAATTAATTTAATTGCTTTCTTTTAATCCTCCTTTGACTTTTCAACCTCCTCAAGCTTGGGCGCACTTTTTCCAAGGATAGAATTTATTAAAAATAATCAATTTAATTATTTTTATCCATCACCAAAGGGGGCGCACTTTTTTGCACATGTAATTCTATTTTTAAGAATTTTCACCATAATGGGATTCTTTACCCTGCAAGGTAGGCACTACAATCCCATGATCCACTTAAGTGATTTGACTTTTGCAATGGGATTCTTTACCCTGCAAGGTAGGCACTAAAATCCCATGATTTCACTTAAGTCACTTTCCTTTTATTATATCATGGGAATTTTCACCCTGCAAGGTAGGCAATAAATTCCCACCGCCTACAAATTTCTATTTTTCCCACTGCAGCCTAAGTGACTTTTATAACACGGAAAAGTACTCGCCAGTGTATACAATTCCCATCCTACTCGCGGCTTATATTTTTCCCATCGCAGCCAAATCCTTTGTTTTCCAAAATGCGCCTATCCCCGCAGGGGCTTTCCCGTGCACGACTTCGCTTTTTCCCAAAGCTGATCCGCACTCCGATGATGACTTCCTCCGGCAAAATGTGCGTGTATGTTTTCCACCGCTTCCAGCCAAAATCGGGCTTACCCGCCAAGGAGTTGCTCCAGAGAATTTTACGTAAAAAACAGTAACGGACACCACAAAAACACGAAAAATTGCCAAAAGTTACAAATAAAGCCCAAAACTTAAAATAAGTTAAAATCCTTCCGTATATAGGAATAATAACATATTCGCTCATAATAGAGTTAAACAGAGCGCAAATAGCCTCATACGGGCTCAAAATAATTAAATACAAATTTCCCAGCATAAATCCCGACGACATAATAAAACAATTTTGGGCATCCGGGTATTTGGCGAAAAGGGCTAATATGGCTCTTCAGGATTATCTTGACGCAATGGAACTTTCGTGCAATAAAAACAACAAATGACCCACTATTTTAAAAGTACGATTATCTTCGAGAAATCGCACCAGAAGTAATTGAGCTTTGTTTTAGTTTTATTTTATTATTTTAAATGTTTTTATTTGGTGTTTCTCCCTAGGCAATTATAAACTCCCAACAAGAAAATAGAAGATAAAGTGAAGCTTAAATGACCCACTATATTAAGGGATATAAAAGGAGGTCGCTTGGCCTCATTTGCATCATTTTTGTGCATATACACTTACTATTTTGGTTTTTGGGCTGATTGCTCAATACCTTTCCACTTGAGGATAAAAACCCTCTTGTGTGGCATCCAAGGAGGACGAAACCCTTCCTTGTGGCATAGTGGAGAACGAAAAATCTCCATATTGGCGAATTGAAGACATCTATTGAAGACTCTTTTGCTGATTTGGATCTAGGGCATCAAGAAGAAGACCTACAAAGGCTTTTGACATTGTTTGAAGCCCCTCTCCTAGGGAGCGACTAGGGTAGAAGTGGATTTGGGTGCCTTCTAGGGCACAAAACTTCATTATTCTTTGATATTCGGATTTATCATATTTTATAAGGCTGAAATCTACAATTTGGTTATTTTTGGAGGAGTTTATCTATCATTTTCAGCCCTTGTTTGTGGCTGCCCTGTTGCTGTCATAAATTTAATTACAGTTGGGTATCATCTCTTGTTTTCTCCATTTCTTTGATGTAAATTGGATGGATAATTGTTTCCATACTTGAAATAATTATTTAGAAGTATTTTTAGTTGTTGTGCATGGTTATATGGTGAGTTAAAGTCCCTATACAGTTCACTGCTAGGGTTTCAAGGAATATTAGAGCTGCTGTTATAAAAATCAGAATTTACTTCACTTGGGGTTTGTGTGATTTCCTTGATTTACAGTTTCAACCCTAGAAAGGGACATTACATAGGGTTTGTGTTGTTGCTTTCCTATAAAGTTACGGTGGCTCTTTCCATAACATATCCAAAAGTATTTCAGTCTTTCAAGTTTTCTCCTGTGTTCTTGCTTGGTTTCTTTATGTGTTCGGTTTTCTAGATACCTTCAAAAAGAGGAATTCCAAAGTTTGATTGTACCTTTAAGGGCATCAAACCCTTGAAGGGCTTGCTTGATGGTGGTTTGGGTGCAGCCTCGCATGACTTGTGAAAGAACATTAGCAAATTTTGCCATCATCTCCCTCTACCTCTTGAGGGCTTCTTCATGCAATTCTTTGAAAGGATCTCCCATTTCCTCTCTTTCTTCCATGTGAGGTTGTTTTAACTGAAAAGGAAGATAATCCGAAGAATCATGTGTCTCAAGACTATGCTTCTTGTATTTTAACCTTGTTTGATGGGACATGCAAGAATGGAGTAGACTACCTTGATAACATTGATCTAAATTAAGTATGTAACTTGGTAGACATCACACTGAATTTGGAGCTTAATGTGCTATAAAAATGAAATAAAATTATATTGATGTCCACAATTGACCAAAAGTAAGTCAGTGGGACTCAAGCATATATCCAATTATAAAAGAAAGTGCTAGTATAGGACCCTAGAATTGAAGACTTACTAAATAAAAAGAATAAACGCATTGAAATTAAATGAGGTGGGGTAAAATTTAAAGAAGTAAAGCCCTAATCCATGTGGTTAAGGTACTAACAGGCAATAGCAGAACCAAAATTGCAAACAGTGTTGCCAGATACGCCAATCCTACTACTAGAGCGCACATATTAGTGTGCGGGATATGGATTAGGTGCATCTCAGATATGGCTCGGACACATCTTGGGTATGGCTTGGATACTGTATCCAGATATGAAACTGTACTTGTGCCGTATTAAATACAACCAAATATGGTAAACAGGGCAACAGTAACTGTATTTGATTTAAAAGTTAAAAATGTAACAAAAAAACCCCTTTAAAAGGCTAAAAAGATGCTAAAAACTGCAAATGATATTCTATAATGCATTTTAGCAGCAACAATTGAGGACATGGAGGTGAGAGTGTTGATTTGCTCTTTTACTTCAAGCTTTCACATTGGCTTTGATCAACATGCAATTCTTTTGATCTATTTCTTTTGGCCTACTCTACTTCTTTTCTTTCATTTTGTCTATTTTCTGCTGGCTTGCACAACCTGCATTTTTTTAAAAATCCAACGAATACCAAACTTTCTACCTTCTCGTGGGCTGGGAATTTGTAATTCACGTGTAATTTTAATCTAATGTATAAATTTGTTTATAATTTAAAATTGATAATTATTATTAATATATTTTAAATTATAATCTAGATTATTATAATTTTTTAAATATTATATATTATGATATATCCAATTGTATCCATATCAATGGGCGTTAAAAACTATTCATATTCGATACCGTTTCCATATACACATCCATATCCGTATCTATGCAACTCTGATTGCAAAAAAACAGTTTTTGATTGCAAATGGGAGTGTAGACAAAGAAGGGAAATTCTATAGGAGAGATGTATGACTTGAACTATGTGTTCTTTATTCCATACTATATACTTTCTAGCTATACATTGCAAAAATTGAAAAGTTACTAAAAATAGCAAATGAAGGATACTGAATTGGAACTGAAGGTTATCCTACATGGAGATGCAATATCCCTTATAGGATATCACTTTAAAATATGCAAAATACAGATAAATTGCAGTCAAATAGAAATCTGATTTTTGCAGAACATTAAATCTAGGGCAGCGAACAAAAAATAATGGATAACTCTGAAAATACTTGCTCAAACCTCTTGAAATTTTAAATGGAGCTTGCTAATACAATAACAGATATTATAGAACTGTTTTTGGAATTTTTTGAATAACAGAATGCTGCCAGAAAATTACAGCGTGCCCTAAACAACTGAAAACTTCTAAAATTAATATCTTCCGGAATACAGATGCAAAAATTATGAAACCTTGGAAATATTATCTATAAATATAAGAGATGATATCCCAACCTTCAAATCAGAATTTGAGGAAGTGGAAACCCTCCAAAACAAGTCTGCAATCTTCAAAACAAGTCGCCCCACCTAGGAGATGGCTGGAAACCCTTGCAAATGCCTTCAAACTGATGCTAGACCTTGCCAAAGAGGTTGTCGTAGATCTGCCCTGAAAACCCCTGAAATCTCTCCTCCAAAATACCCAAAATCCTCCAAAACCCTTCACTGAAACCCTCTGGAAATATCTCTAAAGGACAGCCCTGATTTCAGCTCCAAAAATGACAAACTAGGGTGGATCTCTCACCACCGAAGAGTGCCCTACTAGCTAGGAGTGGATCTCTCACCACCGAAGCTAGGGTTCCCGTGGGATCTTACTCCACAAGCTGGATATTTGCAAACAGCAGTTGCACATGAAAGGAAATATAAGTGTATGCATGAATGACCATCTTTTCACCCCTCCACTCCTTATATAACTTTTCCCATGCAAGGAAACCCTAAAAATCCCAAGTCGCATTTTCCCCTAGGGAAGACCAAATCAATAAAGTAACTTAAAGTTACTTTTTCCTTTCAAGTCGCCATGGTCCAAAAGGTGACCCCCAACGCAAAATTAGAACACTAGGAGTTAAGTGGCCCCTTCCAACGATAAAACATAACATCTAGTCCCTTCGAAAGCACTTTATACTCCTGTCAACGGAAAATTATAACTGGACTAGATATTCATACCCAATAGCTCACAGCGTCCATAACCCCTTGGGTATGACCAAGGCCTGACTCGAGTTGGCCCCTAGGCCTATGGCGTAGGAAAGGGGACATTACAGGAGATGACATGTATCCAACTTAGAAGTGGAAATGAACGCCTAATGTGGACAAATAGCTGAATATTGGTTGATGACGTTACTATTTTAGTACCGCTACTTGTCAGGGTCATATCTACTTGCACGTTAATTGGAATCAAACCGTAATATGCTTATGGCAATATTTAGGCATCTGACTTAAGTTTGAAGGCTAAATTCCACACCAAAGGGCCCCAAAAATGTAGAAAAATAGGTTTTTGAATTTTTTCACAATTTTTCTCTAAACGGCCATCTATATCAGCTTCTTAGCTTTTTGTTTCATAAATTGGTTGTATTCCATGAAAAGCTTATAATTATCCTCGAAGTGGAAATGAATGGCCTAATGTGGACAAATAGCTGAATATTGGTTGATGAAGTTACTATTTTAGTACTGCTACTTGTTGGGGTCGTATCTCCTTTCCCGTTAATCGGAATCTGAAACTGTAATATGCTTATGGCAATATTTATGGCATTTGACTTAAGATTGAAGGCCAAATTCCACACCAAAGGGCCCCAAAAATGTAGAAAAATAGGTTTTTGAATTTTTTTCACAATTTTGCTCTAAACAGCCATCTATATCAGCTTCTTAGCTTTTTGTTTCATAAATTGGTTGTATTCCATGAAATGCATATATTTATCCCTTAGAAGTGGAAATGAACGCCCTAATGTGGACAAATAGCTGAATATTGGTTGATGACGTTACTATTTTAGTATTGCTACTTGTTGGGGTCATATCTACTTGCATGTTAATTGGAATCTGAAACTGTAATATGCTTATGGCAATATTTAGGCATCTGACTTAAGTTTGAAGGCTAAATTCCACACCAAAGGGCCCCAAAAATGTAGAAAAATAGGTTTTGAATTTTTCACAATTTTTCTCTAAACGGCCATCTATATCAGCTTCTTAGCTTTTTGTTTCATAAATTGGTTGTATTCCATGAAAAGTTTTTATTTATCCTACTTAGAAGTGGAAATGAACGGCCTAATGTGGAAAAATAGCTGAATATTGGTTGATGATGTTACTATTTTAGTACTGCTACTTGTTGGGGTCATATCTCCTTGCCCGTAAATCGGAATCTGAAACTGTGATATGCTTATGACAATATTAAGGGCATCTGACTTAAGTTTGAAGGCCAAATTCCACACTAAAGGGCCCCAAAAATTTAGAAAATTAGGTTTTTGATTTTTTTTCACAATTTTGCTCCAAACGGCTATCTATATCAGCTTCTTAGCTTTTTGTTTCATAAATTGGTTGTATTCTATGAAAAGCTTATATTTAATAACGTGTCTTGGAATCAATTTATCTTGTTATTTTCATATGCTTTCAGATGTTTGAACCCCTCAACAGAGATGACAGTTAGTTCTGGGTTTGAATTTTCTTCTCCGAGAAGGCTCTTTCATGTTGTCATTACAGGACAACGCGACTTGAAACTTGAGATATATAAGTTGCAATGGTGCATTGTGTTGATTTGTCCTTTCTTGACTGTATTTTTATAGAACTGTGGTGCATTTATCTTTCGCCAGTATAATTCTCCTTTAATGCATCTAGTGGTGATAAGCTTCTAGCCCGAAAGTGAGGTAGAAGGTTATATTTCAACCTGATGTTTCTATTGTAGTTTGCAGGTTTATGTTATTGGTGAGGACGGAATACTGAAGGAACTGGAGCTTGCTGGGTTTAACTACCTTGGTGGCCCGGTATGACTTATTCAATTAATGCAATATTATCAACCAGACATCTGTTTGTAAGTACACAAAATTGTTCAACACAAAGCAAGTTTTTGCTTATTTCCTATGCGAACACCATATCTATATTCTAGCAACTGTTGTTTCCTTTTTGGCAGGGTTGCATTCATATAACTGGTAAATCCCTTGCTCACTATTTCATATCTTGATTCTCTGATGTGTCCTAGATGTCCGTTAGAGGAACTTAAGTGATTTGTATGGGAATGCAGTGTTTAACATGTTCAATATTTTTATCTTCTAGTTTTGAAGATATAAACATCTCTCATATACAGTTTGGGGGATCTCATCTTGTTAAAATAACCATCTAAACCTTGCCTTGAGGGCAGCTAGGCAGCCATATGGAATGCTGGACATTCTTGTATTTGAGTAGGAAACACACACAAAACCAAAATAGAGTAGAAAATGTTTCAAGTACTAAAGCTCAATAAACAGTGATACCCAAGTTGCAACTGGGATTCTAAAATATGCAACCACATCTAACACTACCAAGCCTACCTATGAGGCTTGCAAGGGAGAGACCATGTTGTGTTAACTTGTTAAGTATATTTCTTATCCTGTTGTATGAGTGGGCCCATGTTTGTGTAAGTGTGTCATGTGTTTTTGAGTCGTACCAAGTGAGCCCAAGTGTTGTAAAAGAAAAAAAAAAAAAGTTATCCTGGTTTTTGGCATGTGTTTTTGGTCTTATATTTGTGGGCGCCACATATGGTATTGTTTTAAACCAGCATTAACCATACACCTACTATGTTCAGAATCCCAAAACCCTGTCAAACTATCCTAGGGAATGAATTAAATTGAATACTTCATTATTATTTTAATGAATTTTCTCCAAGTAGTAGGATATTATGAACACACTTCAAGTCCACAGAAGTATCTTGAAAGACCCGCTCACTAAAATTGCTAACAGTAACAGTTAATGGATTGGATTTTTGGAAGTCAATAGATAAAAGTTAATTGCATAAGGGACATTATGAGAAGCATCATATCATATCATGGCACTAGAAATGTGACCATAGAAGTTTCTAGAAGATGATCTTTGTGTATTTAGTTCTTCTAAGGTCTTCTTAGTTCTTGAGAGAACAAAAAGACATAGATGGACACCACAGATACTGCTTTTAATACAGATGGCAGCAAAATACTGCTTTTAATACAGAAGGCAGCAAAACACTTTAGAATGTATCTGTATTTCTCCTCAAGTAAGGTACACATTCCAGCTTCATGATGGCCAAAATATTGGCAAATGGAAATGTTAGTCCACTCTAGATTAGATATGAAGAACTCAGCAAATTAAATGTTAGACTCTGATGAAAATACTTTGGGTTGAGTGTAGAGGATTGTAAAGAGTCAGGTTGGTCCATTGATCATAACTTAATCAATCTTAAGAGAAATCTGAAAATGACCATGATGTAAGAAGATCTTCATGGTCAAAAAGAAATATCAGGGATTAGACTTGCAGCACATGGGTGTGAAAAATTGGCATGGTTATATATTTTAACAAATCGACTGATAATTGCTTAAGCATTCATATGTTAGACTTTTCTTGAGTGTGTTTTCCAGAGCCTTCAATATGTCTTCTCACATTTGGGCATCATTGTAATTTCTTTTTCCTTTCAATTATTATAATTCACAGTTGATTTTCTGGTAACAAGTCCTGAAATATTAGGTTATTTTTGCACTAGTTCAGAATTTGGACAAGATTTCAACCATTTAGTTATTGTAGACACTCAAATGGTTTAGACATTACACATTTGTGAAGACTGGAAAACAAGAGAGTTGTATCAGTGGCATCATAGCATGGTTGCAATTCTACTTGTACACAAAAGACATGTAATGTCGTAGACCTAGTCTCATCTGCAGAGAAAAAATTACCTTTAGAGATTGATTATACAGAAATCAAAGTCTACATGTACATCCTCAGTGCCAAATGGTCACAGCATACCACATACAAGAAACTGCTGTAGTGGTGTCTCACATTTTGTTCCATCCCATTATCTGTATAACAGGAGGCAAAAGACTCAGATTAGTTTCTCAAAGATCATTAACAAGAATGATGCACCTACAACTGCTTGTCCCTTTTTAAAGATTTCTCAATGCCACGACATGAGGCAAAATTGGTAATGCATGTCCATACATGCTATATTTGTGTTGTATACTTTGCATGATGTACACTCATCTAGACTAACTGCACAGTGCCCCCAGAATTTTTATTTCATGTTATATTTGTGTTGTATACTTTGCATGATATACACTCATCTAGACTAACCATGCAGTGCCCCAGAATTTCGCATGATGTACACTCATCTAGACTAATTGTGCAGTGTCCCTATAATTTTTATTTCTCTTTGGGACTGTTATGATGGTCTTCCTGGCCCATGGTTTAGTACCCATAAGATTGTAATACCACTTTGTATGTTTCCTATTGATGTGCCTTAAAATACTCTTACATGCATTAGGGTCGAGCCATAGAAGGGCCAAGCAACTTGCTTGATAGGAGAGGCCGAGTCGGATCTTTGCAACATTCCATTTTTCTGTAATATGATTTTTATATATCAATACAATTGTCAGGCATCCTCCTTGTTTGCTCATCAACATCTGGTATCAGAGCCGGTTCAGGAGCCTTACAATCAAACTAGAAAAGTGTAGGAGGAGAATAGAAGAGATGGGAGGTCTTGGAGAAGGAATTGTTGCATTGGAGAGCCCAAGTTGCCTCTCGCAACTTCCCATCCCCATCCCTACATCCCCACACTCATTTATAGCTCTACAGAGCTCTTGTAAGATTGTGCAAGGAATCAGAAGCAGTTTAATAGTTTTTGTTGTGCACTGGGCAAGGAGGAGTCACACAGGCACTACCTCCTGCACTGTGCTACTCTATGAGAATTTATGGATCAGAAAATAAATAAAAATTCCCCAACATGGGTTTTACCTCTAAATTTAGAGGAGCTTTTATCCACAACCAAATTTGGTTGTACTGCTAAATTTAGCGAATTGTGCAAAGTTACAGACCTAAAATTTGGTGCATAGCTCATCAGATCGACCGAGCTCATCAATGAGCTCTGCAGGTGAGTTCATACTAAGTTGGGCGAGTTGGTCCGTGATCGAGCTAGGTGAGCGTTAGGTTGAGCAACGATGGGATGGGCGATTTGCTTGATAGGAGAGGCTGAGTCGGATCTTTGCATGTTGCATTGTTAAGGGCCAAGTCGTGTGCCGAGTTCCACATAGTGTTGTTGGGGCGTTGCATCCATCGAGCCGAGCCCATGTTGGGTTATATAGATCCTGCAGAGTTGGGCTAATACAAAATTGAGCCCGCACAAATTACAAGCAAGCCGCTCTCCATTGGAGCATTTGCACGGCAACTGTGCGAACGCAAAACCTAAGCACATGTAAAACAATGCAAAGCGGGTAAAGCAAAAAGAGGGGACAATACAACTCAGTCAAACCCTAAGGCGAGTCGGTACCAACCACCTCGCCGAGTTACTCGGCTTGACTCGCTAAGTTGGCATTCTAGCTCACCACAAAGTGGTAAGTGCTATTTTAAATTTTGGTGTTTTTAACCACCAACCGCCATAGTTAGCGGTGTAAAACTCCACTAAACCCACTAGTTGTCACCAAACCACCCATAAAGTTAGCGAAGAAAACACTATTGTGGACCAATTTTGTTTTCCTCCAGTTGGCCTTAAAAAGTGATTACGAAACACTTTTGTAATAGGGGTGCTCGAAAGGGCTGTTTTCACTAGTTTTATGCGGTTTTTCGCATTTTGAGCCATTTTGAGCTCCAGAGGCCACTAGGGCCCCAAAAACAATGTTTTTTTGCCTGCCATTCCATTTTTCTGCACAAGAGGCTAAATTCATTGTGTAAACATTTTTATTGTGCTAACGCGCCATTTAGTTGGGAAAGTCTAATAACCCACTATGGCTAACAATGCTCACAAGTTCTTTTTACCTGACTCAGATGCTCAGTGGCAACAACTATGCCATGTGGAAGACCAAAATTCAAACTCAACTCGAGTTTGAAGAAATATGGCATGTTGTAAATGGTTTTGCAACCAGATCACCAGATGATGCAACACAACAACGTCAATTTGATAGGGCCAATTAGAAAGCCAAATTGATTCTCTTGTTCATAGTGTTCGATGACACGCAATCACATATTTGAGATGCCAAAACAACCAAAGAAGCGTGGGACAAAGGCGAGCACGGTGTACGAGGCCAAGAACAAGAACACGATACTAAATTTGTAGATTCAATTACATACGCTAAAATTCAAGCCTAATGAGAAAGTTGAGGCTTTCTTGCATAGAGTTGCAACATTGAGGGCTTCACTTCTAGCCCTAGGAGAGGAGATATCAAATACTTCTCTCGTGCCCATTGTTTTGAGAGCACTTCCTCGTACAAATTTTTTTGTGATGACGATCAACTTGTCGGAAGAATCACAGTAATCAAGGATGAAGAAGAAGAGAAGGAACTTTCTTCTCATCAAAAAGGGAAGAACAAATCACATTCTTCCAATAAGTCCCAAAAACAACATCAACAAGGGGACAAGGAAAAGAAGAGTTTCCTATTTGCAATAGAGGACATGATTTGAAAGATTGCTAGTACAACACGTACAAGAAAGGGTCATCGAACAATTCCGGGCCTAACAATCAACAATCACAACAGGGACAATCTAGCTATAAGCAAAGGCAGAAAAAGGGGAACTGGAGGAAGAAACCCCATCAACAAGGCAATGTTGCTTTGAGCAAGAAGACCATTCGGAGGATGAGGACTTCTTGTACACTACCCATTCTAGTGAAGCAACCATGTCATCTAGTGCAATTTGGTACGTTGATTCGGGAGCCACTTGACACATGACCAAACGCAGAGACTGGTTCTCCACAATAAGAGACACACCCTTCAAAATCATGTTTCATTGGGTGATGACTCTTCCTACACTTTGTCCAAGGTATTGGAAACATTTCTTTACCTCTTGGTTCATGAAATGGTAGGTTATCGATGTTTTTTATGTCCCTGGTTTGACAAAACACTTGCTGTTAGTCACTCAACTTCTAAATCATAATCTGAAAATTGATTTTGATTGTCATTTCAGTAAGAAAGTATGTTTGATTCGAGAAAATCTAGAAGCTTGAAAATTGTGGCAAGAGCTTTAAATGTGGGACATATGTTCCATCTTGATTTTGTCCACAATGATGATCAAACATTTATAGCTAAAAACACCTCCGCATAGTTGTGGCATTGGAGACTTGGTCACATCAATTTTGGATATCTTGAGACACTTCACCGGTACAACACGGTGAGAGGTTTGCCATCTCTCAAGAAGGATACAAACAAGTGTCTAGACTGCTTCGTAGGAAAACAACACACCTCATTCCAAAATAGTACATATCGAGCTCTAGGTGTTGGTATCCAAATTGATTCTCCTCTAGAAGCCGAGTAGCATCACAAATTTAACAAGATACTCAGAGACAGACGAATCATAAGTCGTTTTATCGGGGAAGGGATTCAGCTAGCTCTTTGTCACTCGGGCATTGGAGAAATGGATAGCACCTTCATTAAGGATTTGATCTATCCTCACTACTTTAGGTCGTGTCTTTCGACCGAGGTGAGAGGACCCGTTTTGTATCCTCTATTGTGAAGGACATGAAGAGATCCTTCTTTGCACAATTTTCAGGGGAACCTTGAGAAAATATGATCAATACGCCACAATTTAACTCTCACGAGTTGTCACTTCTAAAGAATGGAGATATTTTTCTGGACAAGGTTCAGGTTACTAAAGACACTTAAAACCCGCTTGCTTCGTATATTTTTGGCGGTAAAGAATTTGTTCATTTGTGGATACATAACACAAATAGGGGTACTTCAGGTAGGATTCATGGTTATTTGACAATTTTGGTGGGGGATTAAGCAAGATGAAGTTGATTTCACCGGATCTTTGAGAACCTTTACAACAATTGGAAAACTAATGAGCATGAATGCTTGAAATAGCCAAAATATTCCTTGAACTGAAGGTGTGCAACAATGGAGCCCCCAGATCTGCATGGTTTCACACAATCTTTAAGAATTCAACATGAAGTCTTGAGCTAAAGACTCAATTAAACATTAACAACCCCTGGTTCGTCATGCATGCCTAAGATACACTCATAGGCTTACAAACAATCTTTATCAATATAGTGGCGTTAAATGATTTTAAATTGTTTATCTCATTACAGGATGAAGGCTCTTCTCATAATGAAATTGCAAATGCCAAAATACTAACACATGGACGAGATCTTGTGTGACTCGGAGGGATTTTAACATAAGATTGCAATAGAACATCAAAACCATTTGAAAGACATTCTGAAATAAAAGTAGACACAAATTTGCCCAAGATCAACACAGATTAATTCGAGATCTATTAGATTTATCAAATGAGGGGAAAGTTTCTTGAATGCAGTCTCGAGCTTGTCGTCAATGGTCATACACTTACGCAACCATCTTGACGCGATCAAATCTAAAACACAAGAGATTAACAGGTTTCTCGATGGTCTCTCAGGAAGATGGGCTTTCTCAAATTTTCTCGTAGAAATTAACCCCCAACCATTTGCAAGAGTATCCTCATTGCATTTATACAATTCACTCGCTCACTCATCCCAAATTTTCCCCCAAAAAGGAAGAATATTCAAGGAATCCTTTGCTTGTTACCAATTTGTCTCAGAAAGTGATGTTTAACAAATTTACACCCGAAGTTGCTAGGTGGACAAATCATGAACTGATCACGTTTCTCAGACCCTCAACCATGACTGGGATGCCATGCCATAACTTTTTGATTCTTCTAATCATTCTTTTATTTTGTCATGCGAGAAATCCCCTTTTAATCATTTTTAGGTGGCTCCATATAGCTGGATCTGACAAGCAATCCTTTTCACCCTCGAGAAACACCTTGAGAAATGAGTGCCCTCGCATGGATGCTTGCATTTATGCCTCTCAAAAATGAGTGTCCGCGCACGATTATTCCACATACCTGCGTTGCGAGTCCGAGTCGGCCAAGTGCAAAGAGGAGTCAGCGGAAACCTCCACATGTTTCCTTGGCGCAACTGCAAAGGTGAAGTACAGAGGCAGGTTCCCAAACGAGCGCAGGCCTTCCACGTGTTCAAGACCCTAGAGAATTGCATCGGTTGCTGAAAAGTTAAGAGTATAAAGAGGAGCCAGTGGAAGCCTCCAAGTGTCTCTTCGACGCTTTTTTGATATGGTGCCCAAAAGCGAAGACCTCAAACAAGCACGGGCTCACCACGTGTCTCACTTAGGCAAAGGTGTTGAAAGAGTTTAAGGATCAATAGAAGGTGCCACATGCCTAGGGTCCGAGAAAGTTTCTTCGATTGTTGAAAATTCTAAGTATGGGAAGATCTAGTGGAAACCTCCACGTGTCCCTTCGGCACTCTTTTAAAAGTAAAGTACAGGGCAGGTCCCCAAATAGGCGAGGGCCTCCACGTGTCCCAGGCCTTTAGAAAGTTGCTTGAGAAGTTTAAGTATAGAGAGGAGCCAATGGAAGCCTCCATGTGTCTCCTTGGCGCAATTGCTAAGGTAGGACCCAGAGGTGGATCCTCAAATGAGCGCGGGCCCTCCACGTGTCCATGGTCTGACAAAGTTGCACCGACCGCTTGAAGAAAAGTCTAAGTATGGGCAGGGCCAGGCGGAAACCTCCATGTGTCTCCTTGGCGCAACTTCAAAGGTCAAACCGAGAGGCAAATTTTCAAATGAGCGCAGACCCTCCACGTGGACAAGCTTTGAGTTAAAGCGGGCTTGAGAGTTTCAAAATGCCCCGGCGACCCGCCTCTCGCTTCTAACTTTTGATGTGGGTCTAGCGGAGTTGTAGATTATTTCATAACTTTGCTCCCTCGTACAAAAAGGCAAAAACTGCAAAATGCTCCTGTGACCGACCTCCCCCTCCACCAGAATTGTAAAAAACTGCCACGTGTCTATCTTCGGGGTCAAAGTATGACTTTTTCCTTGTCGCTTCATATTTGTTGAATAACCAATTAGATGCTATCAAGGCCACGGGGCCAATTTGGTATTTTTTACAAATGTGACAAAAGTGACAAGTTTCACCAAAAAGACCCGCCGGCCGCATCCAATCAGAAAGGACCATGTTTCCACGGATGTTGGGACAAAAATTGACAGGGAAAACATGACTATGGAAAAATAGAAGGAAGGGGAAACCCCGAATTCACGCCCAAATTACAAATTCTTTCTCATGGACAGAGGAACGGAAAACAATATTTGGACTCAATGTGATCCTCGACCAAAGGAAAGGACTAACCATGGCAACCAAATGAAGGAAAAAGCTTTCACGCATCAATATAAGGAAACAGAGAAAACCGGATGAGAAAATTTTGAACAAATAGGGCGAGATTAAATTGAGCACCAACACCGTGTAAACTTGATTTGGTGTACACCTATCTTTGCGATCCGATGCAACCTATTCATTCTAGATTACAATATTTAATGCTTTGTGTTGATGATTATTTGAGAAAAAATTGGATATATTGTCTTCGTACTTGTTGGGTTTTAAAATGGTACTTTAATAAAACCATAGTCAGGGGACAACAAGTCCCTCCTCTTTATGGGAGAGGTTCCCTTATTGAAAGCAAGCAACAAAGCTTATATACAAATGTACAACTTTCATCTTAAGGCTGGACTTCTAACATCTTGAAATGCTTTTTACCAAAATAGCTTATCAATACAAATGAATGGAAGAATGAAGAAAGGAAAGAGAAGAATACAACAAGACTTTCGAAAATATAGATAACAAAGTATAAACTTATATGTACTTGAGCAAAGGTGATACTGAAAAAAATCATTCTCATTCACAAAATAAGATATCATTCCATAGACACAAAGTTCTAGAAATCATATCAATAAGAACACAAAGTTTCTTATTACAGAAGATAAATGATCCACAAATTTCAGGCAAGCAAGAAGAGACAATAGATGAAGATAGAGAGAAAGGGGAAATTCTTCTGTATTGATTGCTTTCGATTCTATTTACACTTCAAAAGTATCAGAGTCCAACATTTGCAATGAGCCAAGCTCTTACATTTATAGATGAAGCGAAAAGAGGAGAAGAAGAGAAGGAAGAAAATCTGATTTGGAAGCTCAACCACCAACCATCAATGCCCCTACAAATCCGCCTACAATCTGTCAAATCTGGTTCTGCATGTCTTTGGCATGCTGAAGGAAGGATGGAAGATCAGATCAAATTTGATCTAGTTGAAGCAGTCCAATCACATATTAATGGCACGAAAGATGTTTTCCAGATTTTCACCCAAATCAAGATATCCAATCGGTTCTCCATGTTTGTTTGGCATGTTGGAGAAGGAAGGATGGAAGATCGGATCAAATCTGATTTGTTTGAAGCAATCAGATCACGTATTAATGGTGTGAAAGACGTTTTCCAGATTTCCAACCATCAAATCTTGCTGAAAATAATATTTTATGTTTCCATGGTGATAGGTGAGAGACTTGACAGCCTCAAAAATGGCGGACCAGATCATTAATGGTGGCGGGTGAGTAGCAGTGCCGGAGCTCTCCGAAAAGTCCTTTCCCGCTCAATTCGAGCTCTGGTTGAATGACATGGTTGTCTGAAGGTGCGGGGTCGGGCGTTTAACGCGGGCTCGCAATATGCAAAAGGGTCTGTCCATACAGGGCCACGTGGCGACCTCGCGCGTCTTAAGATTTTGCCCCCTCTTTTTACTCCTAAAGTTGCGCCGAACTGACACGTGGTGTCATCTTGCGGGCCACTCCGTTTCCTTTGTATTTTGCCTAAGTCCCTCCCATTGGCAGAGACGTTTTGCCTGACTTGAGACACGTAGAGGGTTGGCGCACGTTTGGAATTGCCCCGAACTTTGCTTTTGAAAGAGCGTCGATTGGACACGTGGAGGCTTCCGCAGACTCTGGACTTTTCAACGATTGGTGTCCCCTTTTCGGACTTGGGACACGTGGAGGGTTGGCGCTAGTTCAGGGTCTCTCTTTGGGCCACGCCTTTGAAGTTGCGCCGATGAGGCACGTGGAGAGTCTGCGCTCACTTAGGATCCTGCTTTGAACTTGGCCTTTGGAGGTGCGTTGGGACGTGTGGAGGCTTCCCCGGCTCTTTATACTTAGCCGATTCAATGGTTGGCTTTGTCTTTTCGGACTCTGACCATGTGGAGGGCCTGCGCACGTTTGGGGTCTCCGCGTTTGTGCACCATACCAAAAGTGCGCCAAGAGACGTGGCACCTTTGCGGTCCTTCTATACTTAGCCGATTCGGGCCTCGATTGAACACTGCCTTTCTCCATTTTGACTTTCGATGCGGGCTCAACATTTGACTTTATCCCTTGGCATGAGCGGGGCCGCGGTTCACTTTATCACTTTACGCCTTTTATGGAAACAAAGCCAAAATTCCTAAAGTGTCCCGACAACCTACCTCTTCGCTTTGACTTTCGATGCGGGCTCAACATTTGACTTTATCCCTTGGCATGAGTGGGGCCACGGTTCACTTTATCACTTTACGCCTTTTATGGAAACAAAGCCAAAATTCCTAAAGTGTCCCAACAACCCGCCTCTCCGCTTTGACTTTTCAATGGATATTCAATACATGGCTTCAACTGGAGTTGCGGCTCATTTTTGTAACTTTACTCCTTTTGGCAATAAAGCCAAAATCTTCAAAGTGCTCTCGATGATCCGCCTTCCCGCCTTAGCTCGATTCGACCAATCAGGATCTTTCGGGCCACGAAGCCAATTTGACACTTTTGCAAAAATAACAAAAAATGATAAGTTCGCAAAATAATCCGCCACGCCGCATCCAATTAGAGATGTCCACGTACTCGTGGATGCTTTGGGGCCAAAAATTGATAGGGAAGATACGCCCGTCATTCACGACTGTAGAAAAAAATATAAAGGGGAACTCCACCATTTACGCCCGAATTTCAAATTGTTCTCCATGGAAAGAGAAACTACAAACAATACAAGGCTCGACACGATCCACAACCAAAAGAGAAGGATTGACAATTTCATTCGAATGAAAGAAACAATTTTCAAGCATCCAGATGGGAAGACAAAAATTTTATCAAACCATGCGGACTGCAAGATTTTAAATTAACAGGGCGAGATTGCAAATGAGCACCAACTTCTTCAAAGCACGAATTTTTCTATCTCTCCAGACTTCTCACTCTGCTCAAACATCTCTCAAAGGCACCAACTCAAAATTTTCGAAACTTGACTTGAAAAATGAGGGGAATTTTGAGGGTGACAATAGACTAAAAATGAAGCTTTCGAGAACTTCAAGAAGTTCAAAGTGGCTGTTGAGAATGAGACCGATTGCAAAACTAGATCTCTCTGTCGAGATTGAGGGGGATTCACCAGTAATGAGTTTAAATCCTTTCTGGAAGCTCATGGGATTCGTCGACAGATGCCTCCTCCACATACACCGTAGTAAAATGGTGTTGTTGAGAGAATGAACCGTACTATCATGGAGATGGTGCGTTGCATGATCGATGATTTAAGACTAATGAAGACATTCTAGGTTTGAAACAACAAAGAATGCGGTTTACATGTTGAGCAGTGCCCACAGTTGCTCTTAATGGAGTAACACCATATGAAGCATGGTCGATCGGAAGCCATCCATTGCACACCTTAAAGTATTTGGGTGCAAAGCTAGCATGCACATACCCAAGCGAAGAGAAAGAAGATGGATATGAAATCAAAGAAATGTATCTTCATTGGCTACATTGAAGAAGCCCTTGGGTATAGATTGATGGATCCAAAGACTAGGAAAGTCTGCACTAGCGGGATGTTGAGTTCTTTTAGAAGAGAGAAGTTGAGGCTCCTTCCATAGACTCACCTGATGTATAAAGCACCCTTGTTGTGAAAACAAAAGTAGATGTTCCCACTGATGATGACAATGATGATGGGGATGATGGTAATGATCAGACATGACAGCAACCCACGGGAACAACACAATGTATGCCTAAGTTGTATACAAACATGATTTAAGATGCAAAGTTAGATGCTCCTCTGAACACATCCACATTGGACCACCGACTCATGATGAAATCTCGTGAAGAGGTAAATTTTGCCTTGATGAGTAGAGTTGTTGAATCTGTTGAGCCCTCTACTGTCCAGGAAACCCCACAATCAAAAGCTTGGAAAGATGCCACGGATGTTGAGTATTAGTCAATGATGAAAAATAACAAGCTCATCACTTGTCGATCTTCCACCAGGGAAAAAGCCCATTGGTTGCGAGATGGATATTCAAAACCAAGTATAAAGCAAATGGGACTATTGACAAGTACAAAGCAAGACTCATAACAAAGGGGTATGCATAGAAGGAAGGCATAAACTATGAGGCATTTGCTCCCATAGCTAGGATCAAGACAATCGGGATGATCTTTACTCTAGTTGCACATTTTGGATGGAAAGTCCATCAAATGGACTTGAAAAGTGTCGTTCTGAATGGAGATTTACAGAAGAAGTCTACATGACTCAACCAGAGGGTTTTGTCGTAGTGGGAGAAGAAGCAAAGGTATGTAGACTCATTAAATCTCTGTATGGTCTTAAACAAGCTCCCGAGTATGGTACATCAAGATTGATGAGCATCTCATTTAGCATGGATTCGAGAGGAATCCATATGATCCCAATCTCTACCTCAAGAAGCAAGGAGGGGAGATTGTCATAGTTGTATATGTCGACGATTTAGTCATCACTAGTAGTACAATGAAGATGATCGATGCAACAAAGTACAAAGTAAGTTCTTAATTAATCGTTACACATGACGGATCTCAAGCTCATGCACTACTGCCTTGGACTGGAAGTATGGGAAAAGGAGAATCATATCTTTGTTTCTCAATTGAAATATGCCAAGACAACGCTTGAGAAATTCAGGATGATGGATTGCACACCAATTGCTACACCTATGGAGACGAGACTTCAATTATCTCGTACAGATCCATCTCCACTGGTAAATGCAACTCTCTATCGACAGTTAATTGGGAGTCTCATTTACCTGACCTCTACTAGACCACTTATCAACTTTGCAGCAACTATCTTCTTTCACGGTTCATGCAGGAACCCAAAGTTTGTCATTGGAAAGCAACAAGGCGGATCTTGAGATATCTCAAGGGCACTATGGATCTTGGTCTAGAGTACAAGAAGAATGATCAAGTTTCTTTTTAATTGGATATTTGGATTCAGATCATGTAGGTAATATTGATGATAGAAAATCCACTTCTGGATTTGTTTTTTGGGATCTGGTCCAATATCATGGGGAAGCAAGAAACAAAACTTTGTTTCTCGATCTTCCACAAAAGCCGAATATTGTGCTGCATGTGGAGCTGTCTGCAAAGCGATATGGCTACGTCACATACTTGAGGGACTTAGAGTACCATAGGAGAAATCCACCACCTTGTATGTTGACAACAAAGGTGTTCTAAAACTTGTTCGCAATCCAGTGTTTCACGAGAGAATGAAGCATAATGAGGTACAAGTTCATTTCATTCGCGAGCATGTTTTGAAACACAACATCCAGCTTCTGTTTTGTCCAACAGCTGAACATTGAGCAAATGCTTTCACGAAGTCACTTGCATGTGACAAATTCGAGATGTTCAAGAGAATTTCTTTCCTCTTCTATTGAGGCAATGCAAAATTAAGGGGGAATGTTAGGTAAAACCTAGTGGCTTAGGTAATTTTCCATTGTAGTTATTGTTTTACTATTTTATTGCAGGTAATAAATAGTTATTGTGGTAGTTAGGTAGTTACAGTGGGTAAATAGTTATTATTTGCATAGTCATATTGTTTTATGGTTTTATAACTATATTTGTTTTTTATTTCATTCACGTAGTATATTTGTTAATTTGTTGTGCCTGTACAACTGCATATGGTTTTGGGAAATGTTGTGCAATATCTATAAATATTGCAGCATTCCACTTCTTTGTAATCTGATTTTTACATATCAATATAATTGTCAGGCATCCTCCCTATTTGCTCATCAAGAAAAAGGTATAATGGAGGTAATGTCTTCTTAGGAGAAAACTCAACATATAAGTTCATAGGACGAAGGAGAGTCAAGGTGATGTTTAAGGATGGAAGGGTTAACACCCTCCCTGGGGTTTTGCATATTCCAGGTTTGGATAGAAATTTGATTTCTGTAAGCAAGATGATTGATGCAGATGTGCAAGTAATATTTAACAAGTGCAAGATGGTTCGAGGAGCAATAATTTGGCAAGAGGAGTCCACATTGGAATGTTGTTTAGCCTTGAGACAAGTATTATGAGTGATGGATGCAATGGCTGTATTGTTTTTGAGGTTAACAATGAATCAAATAAAATCCTTATGATACCCATAGAGAATACCATGCTTTGGCATCAGAGAATGGGGCACATAGGAGAGAGTCTTTGATCATTACAAACTAAATTTATGGCTGATTGTTCTTCAAGTTTTGATTTCTGTGAACATTGTGTATATGGGATTTTGTAGATAATACATAGCGATGTGTTTGGACATGTGCCTGTCCCATTACTAGGAAAATATCTATAATTTATTTTTTTATAGATGATTTCTTGAGGAAAACATGGAAATATTTCTTCTAGAAGAAATATAAGGTTCTTTGTAAATTCAAGGAATTTTAAGGCTCACATAGAAAACCAAACAAAGAAGATAAAGGTTTTGAGAATAGATAATGGTAGAGAGTATTGCTCAAATAATTCAAGTACTTATGTAAGTGGGGATTCGGTTGACATTATATAAATCATCATTAGTGTTTTGTGGTTATTTTGTTTTTTATATAAGTACTATGTGGTTAATTCTTGTTTATTAGTCTAGAATTTCTATATTTCTATTTTTAATTTTTTTGGGAAGCCATACCCAACGCAAAAAAATCGCTGTACCAGTTTTGTCGTACTTGGACCCATACCCAAAATGAACTGATAACTTAGTTCAAAAGGCTTTAAGTATGCTCAATGATGCAGGCTGAGAATAGAAATTCTAGGTAGTAGCAGTAACAACTGCTTGTTACCTAAGCAATTAATCACCTACATCAACCCTTATTAATAAAACTCCATAGGAAGCATGGACTAGTTAGAAACCCTCTTTCCAACATCTTAGTGTTTTTGATTGAAATGCTTATGGGCATTTTCCTAAAGAAAAAATAACTAAGCTAGATAATAAATTAGAGAAGTGTAACTTTGTCGGATATAGCAATGGTGTAAAAGGACACAAGCTTTGGAACTTACAAAAGAAGAAGATTGTTTATAGTTGTAACGTAATCTCCGAGAGAAGTTAAAACTCGAAGGTCTTTAAAGCATGGAAGAAAAGCAAAGAACCGAAAAATGTGCAAATTGAGCTAGAAGAGGGAGAATCTGTATATGAATATAAAGTAACAAAAGGAGATGAACAATAGAGGGTGTGCCACTAATGCAAATAATGAAGTTGTATGATTATAGAGGCTTTTTTCAAATGTTGGTTTCTTACAATAAGCTGTAAGGATAGATTGTGACAGTCGAAGACAAATCTATTTGGCAAAGAACCCCACTTATCATTGCCAGTTGAAGCATATCAACGTACAATATCATCTTGTTAAGAGACATGTTTGAATTCAAGTGTTGTTGGAGAAGGTTGATACATTCAAGAATGTTGTTGATTCGTCGACGAAGGGTGAGTACTAAGAAGTTTTCTTGTGCAAAAGATCAATGGGCACAGCTGCTAAAAGTATAAAGTTGTGGTCCCCTATGAAAATTGTTCAACAAGCGAGAGAATGTTGGATATGTGTTGTACACTTTGCAGGATTGACACTCTTCACATTAAGATTCGTCTAGACCGTCTCCGGGCAACGCCGCCAAATTTGTTTTTGGGACCATTATGGGTAGTCTTCTTGGTCCTTGGTTTTATGCCCATTGTATTGTATTACCGCTTTGACAGTTTCCTATTGATGTTCCGACAAATATTTGGACATGCTTTCCAGTAAAACAAGAACTACAAAATACGTTATTGCATTGTAAATGTTTGATTTAATACAATAAGTGAAGGCTGTTGTGCTGGGTTTTCTTGCGAAAGGGTGGTTTTCCCAGGTAAAAATCTTGTGTAGTGTGCATTGCAATATTTCCACCCTAATATAGTTTGAGATTATGTTAGCATTGCTTCTCCTGCATAAGTTTATCAGTTTTTTTCTCTTCAACATAGGCACCTATCTATCTTCGTTCATAGCAAGCTCAAACTGATATGCAGAGATATCAGTTAGAGCCTGCTTCATCAGCTAGAGCATTTACAACTAAATGGTTTGATATGATCCATAATGTCTCATATTATGTATTATGTTACTAACTGATCTGATAAATCACCCTAGGTATACATGATATGATCCATATTACGTATTATATTACCAACTGATAGGCCAGATATATAGAGAGGGCTGACGACTGAATCCCTCTACTCCCACCCATATCTATATCTATATATAGATAGATCCCACGGCTCCGACTTCATCCTTCTACTGGGCACCCCTGAACTATCTGGGCACCCATCGAACTCTCTATATGGATATAGACCAATGACTGTGACTGGTTGTATCACTCCTTTGGATATAGAGAATGGCGGATAGAATGGATGCATCATGTGGTGCCCCCACCCCTCTATTCTCTATTCTAGATATGGTGCCCCCCTCTATATACAACTGTTTTGACCCCCACCCATATAATAGTTAATAGGAGATACATCTACAGTACGGTATCTCCACATCAGATATTCATCCCGTTAGATAAGAGCGCTTTATCAATCTATATTCATCGATCGATCAAGCCATTCCCTCTAATCTCTATATGGCAGTGATGGTATAATCACAAATAATATCTCGGGAGGTCCATATATTCATAGCAGGCTCAAACTGGTATGCAGAGATGCATACCCTTTTATCAGCTAGAGCATTTACAACTAAATGGTTTGATATGATCCATAATGTCTCATATTATGTATTATATTACCAACTGATCTGATATATCACCATAGGTATTACATGCTACATCCTTATGCTTCTCCTGCATAAGTTTATCGGTATTTTCTCTTTATACACAACTCTCTATCAATGTTCAAAGCAGGCTCAAACTGATATACAGAGATGCATACCCTTTTATCAGCTAGAGCATTTACGACTAAATGGTTTGCTATGATCCAAAATGTCTACATTACGTATTATACTCCCAAACTACCCAATATATCACCCTAGGGACTTCATGCTATATCCTTATAATGACAAAATCACTTTGCATGCATAACAATGTCTGGATTCTGTATATATTCACCATGTCTCCTATTATAGACTTACAAAAAAAAACTGTAACATCATGCATTGATGATAACCTGCCTTGTGTCTGATGTATACCTTGCTTTTCAGCTTTATGTATATGCAACTAAAGTCCAAAACACAAATGGATTCAAAGCTGGACTGAAAATACCTTTTGAAAGAGTTCTTGGGATTTTTAGAATGTTCAAATTTGCAGGCCAGTTCTTTCTTGTGGAACTTGGCACCACAGATTCTGATGTAAGCCTTTGTTCCAACATTAGTTAGTTGCAGTTTGAATCCTTATAAATGCAGCATCAAGCTCCTAATGTAAGGTAGTCATTATTCTATTCTGTTTAAGGCGATATGACTGATGTTAATGTTGTTGAACTATAAATGCAAGGCTCTGATACTTTCATCGGCTGATGCTCTTTGGGTCGTTCTTGTTCTTGCTTCCCCCAATGGCTATTTATATTGGTATCCTAACCACATAGGTTGGGGTTTTCATTTACTTTTAATGGTACTGTTCTTTTGTTTAGTTTTTCGTTATTCCTAAGTTCCTTTTACCCTAGTACTCTCTATTGTAATTAGTTGCATTCTTGAGTTCTATTGACCCATGTTTGGTCATCTGTGGATATTAGTACAATTTCTTTCTTATGCAACTTTGACCTTCTCCTAGAGCAGTTTTTCTGTCAGTAAATTTACATACTCAAAAGGATATCCAGCTGCAATATTTTACCTTGGTAATTCAGTTGCATATCATGTTACCTTAGTCAAGAAGATAAAATGCCATTTGAACGGGCTTTTATTGATGTGCTTTAAAAGCATAGGAAACATTCTGTACCATTTTGTACTCTGTTCAAAATTGTAGGTCTTGACTTTTCAAGTCCATCTTCAGGAAAGAGTGATTATGTCTTAAAGAGAGAATAATATATATATATATATATATATATATATATATATATATATATATATATATATTTCAATTTCGCTGGAAGGCCAAAGAATTGGCTACTCTAATCATGACTCTGAAAAGAACATTGGAGAAGATTTTAGTAAGTACTCACAGATGATTTTATATGAAATAGAAGTCTGTATCTTTAATATCTACTCAGGATGGAAAGTTGAAGATCAAAATGCAGATATGATATGTTTTTCTTGACAGGAAGATGGCAACAAACGGATAAATCTCAAACCTGGCTTTCTTATGGAGCACGATGAAAATGTATTTCTCTAACCTTGGCTTTAACTTTTCTCTTAAGCGTTTTTACTCTGAAATGTGCTCTTACATTTATTTTTGTTATTTTCTATTTTTTCTGCACGTTCTTCTTGTTTTTAAACCTATACATGTTTTGAAAAGAGGTTAAATATAAGAAACTGGCACGGTTTTGCAGGTGGGTGCAGTTATAGTGGGATTTGATCGTTATATCAATTATTACAAGATACAGTAAGTTTCCTATACATTAATTTGTCCATTCTAATAGCACCACCATCAAAGTTCTAATCCCGATTAACAACTGAATGAGGTGCATAACTTGAGAATTTCTCAGATTTAGATGTAATGGTCCTAGACTCAATGTAGGATTATATTCAGTTGCCTGTTACTATTTATTAAAATCGTGAATACTTAACACAATGCAAATAAAATGTTATAGAAACTACAGATTTTCTCTATCATAGTTAAGGATCTAGTACACATCTGGATGATTGCATATCGAAGTTTTTCTTGGAGTAGCGAGACATTAGTGGTCATGTTTTCCAGAGGTGGTAGGGTATCAATTTCTGCTTGAGATTTCAGAGAATGTGTGATGCTATTTTGAATCAGCATCTACTTGGTGCTTAGCATCTGCCCAATGCCAAGTAGCTTGGCTATGCACTTCAGATAGCATTCCTGTTTAGGTGCACATGGAGCTCTTTACACTGTCCTACTTGCACTCCAATGGTTGTCATCCATTTTGGTTGCAATCCATTTTATGGCCATGGCTTCAATTGATGTAGCTCCGTCTTCCCTTTCAATAAACATATGATAATATAACCTCCCAAAGGTAACAAGGATAGGCTGAACACCCTTTCTTAATGAATCGACAAAGCAGAACACAAGTAAATGATATCATATCTTTATTATAATATCAAGGTTAATGCTCTTATTTTCTTTATTATGGTCATAATCTCTCAGTTTCTTAGGGGACACGTCCCCATTATGTCACCAGGCTCTGTACCTGTGGACGTTCCTTTGAGTTGCTGTCTCCCTTTAATTTATGGGAAACTTCTAGGCTTCCCCCTTTGTGTTTTTATGTAATAAGGATTTTGATCTTACTGCTGTAGTACGTAATGCAAAGAATGGGTGTTTCACACTCTTTTCTCGACTGAAATTATGAATTTTTAAAAAGTTGCCTCTTGTTTCAATGTTCAGTAATTCTTTCATCCTGCTTGAAATGGTTAAAGTCTGCATCAGACCATCTAGTCAATCTGCAATATGATTGTTCTACTGTCGCTTCATCATGCTTTATACGAACACAAGTCATCTATGTCATGAATTGACAGATTTGTTCAAGAAGAATATATGCCTTTTGCTTAATGGTATGGCGATTTTTACTTTGTGAATTTCTATTTCTGTAGCAAATAAATCAATGATACAATATCTTAGAATGGTTAGCTTCTCGAATGTCTGAGATGCATGATATAGTTGTGCTATTCATTTCTATGGTGTCTCACTTGAAACACTTTCCATTTTTCTCATCCCATTCTTAAAAATTTATAAATTATTTGTATGCTTGTCTGGACTCTCCTGGAAGTTATATAATGGAATATTAAAGATCCTTGTGTGAGTACAACCTTCTTTATATAGCATTCTGCATTTCCTTCCACAATATCTTTGCTGGGAAAGAGTTGATCATATGCTCATTTGGCAATATGAAATGCAATCCAATGATGCAATATCGTCATGTGCATTGTGAACCATTCTGGCAGTATGCCTTTAATTAAATTGTTAGATAACAATGTATCTATACTTCCATTGGACCTTTTGTGCCTTTATGTGGTCTGTCCGTGCTGTTACACCAATGGTTGGCATCTTTGCAGCTAAGAAAATCAAAACTGCATCACCTAATTTTCCTGACAGAATGGTATATGTATTATAGTATACTCTATGAATCTTCTGAATATGAATGCTTAAATCCTCGCAACTCTATAGTATTTACTATCCAATGAGTGTAAAGACTGTCTCAGAAGGCTAAGTTACCTATGACAGGTACGGAACTCTGTGTATACGGGAAAATCCAGGATGCCTTTTCATTGCTACAAACTGTGATGCTGTCACTCATCTCACCGATGCTCAGGAATGGGCAGGTAATTATTGCATACTCTTTTGGCCGATTTAATTTTTTGAATTACTTTGTTCATTGTTTTTAAATTTCAATATTTTCAGACAGATAAAGTAATAAGACAACTAATATAAGAAACCTATCTGTTCATTGATTTCTAAAATTGAAGATTTTCAGACGTAAATACTAAAAAAGAAATTGGTCTCCTAATATTAGAAACCATCATCTCATCTTTGACAGGTGCAATTTTGGGCTTGATTAACATGCCAAATATAAAATAAAGTCTATTTTCACATTACATCAGTCTTCTTCTGGATTTCTATGTGATCTAGTTTCAAAGACAGTAGTACGGAAGTGTGAAAACAACTTCAATGTATCAGAGAATGAACTGCAGCAACAATTTTGAAATTGAAAGACACAGCAAAGTTACCTCCAAAACCTATATAATTTAGGTTATATTAATAAAACAGACAGTATACAAAATCTAGGGTTTCCTTTTGTATGAGGAGCACTTCATTTTCAGATGCCCGATTTATTATGAGATCTGGGAGAGATACCACTGTCTTTACAGAGACTCGAGCAATTCTCTAGTCACTTTCTTTCAGTACCCGGATCAATGGTCCCTGGCCCTTTTTCTTCAGGAGGTTGTCACCGATTGACTCATGTCCCTGCAAGGAACCCCTAGAGTCCCCAAGCTGATCGCTTCATTCTTTCAGCCTCTCATAGAGGTTGGTGGCAGTATGCGCCCTGTGGATACTGTTGCTTCACACATTGAGGGGGACAGATCAGTGAGGTGGGGCTTATATGTGCGTAACACTACTCCTAAGGTGCCCCAACACACTAGCACTCAATGACAGAAATCCACTCCTGCTCAATGTCATGGATTTGCTCCTTGGTGTCATGGCTCATTTTTTTGTGACCACTTCTTGCGCTGCGCAGGAAAGAACACATCACAAAATATTTTCTGCGATAGGAGCTTAGGCCTTGGATGGTGAGAGAGATTCTAGGTGAAATGCTTTTCTTCCTCACGAGAATTACTGAACTTGGCCCCATCAGCCCTAGACATTCCCGAGGAGCACTATCAGATCTTGTATTGGCCCTCTCACAGTGATAGACGATGACACAAATGATTCCTCTATCCTGGACCTGGTCGGAGATGTTTGATGAGACTACGACTTTTATCAGTCCATGCTTTTCGGGTTCTTACTACCCCCACGTGGCTATTTATATTGTTACCCTAACTGCATGGGTTGGGAGATTTATTGTGTTGTGTTTGCCCCACATTTACTTTCAATGCTTTTGATTTTCTGCTTTTATTTAGTTAGTCGATGTTCCTAGGTCCTTTTACCCTAGCACTTTCTATTGTATTTGGGTGTATTCTCGAGTCCCATAGACCTACTTTTGGTCATTCATGGACATTAATCTAATTTCCTTCTTTCTTTTTTTCTTTCTTTCTTTAACCAAGCATATTAATTAGCATTGTGCAATCAGAATATTGAAGGCAGTGAGCAACCTTACTATAAATGGTGTCGAGTGATGAATTAGCAAGTTTAATGCCTATTTAAGCCTTTGCTTCATCTTGAATTTTCTGAAATCGCTTTTTGGTGATGGCAATGGGAAGTGTATGGTAATGAGAAGAGCATTACATTTGAGAACATTTTCTTTCCATATATATGGTGATTTCGATAAGGGCTGTGTCTTCTGCTGTGTCTCCATGCAAAGAAATGATAAGTGCACGTAACATTGTTATTGGGGAATGTGTACTGGCCTGAAAATGGCCCTTTCTAGTACATCACTATTGGTACGTGAAACCCGAGGATGGATCGGGAGTGATTGCAATGCAGTCTGATTTGGGAGTGTGTTTTCCTGAAATAGCGATGATAAACAAACTCACCTCACGCACTTGACCCAAAAAAAGTGAAAAAAGCATAAAATACAAAAAGAACTTAAAATAGTAAATAACCTAATTTGTCATAAATATTGTTTTTAACTTCTAATGTTTTCATGCAATACTTATTTTCATTGCTACAATTATTGTCAAATTCTACAATTTGAATTAACGAAAGAAAGAAGAAATGCATGGGCATTTCTTCTATTTATGGACAACTAGTTTTACTAAGGTGAATTAAAGAAAGAGAGAAGAAAAAATTGATAAATTTTTCCAAAAGTAGGTCAGTGGGATTTGGAAATGACATTCAATTACAACAGTGAAGAGTAGGGTAAAAGGACCTTAGGTTATGGAAAATAACTATATGCACAAAAACTAAAGGAGTGTAAGCATAACAAGATACTAAACCTAAAGTGGTTAAACACCTGGGCATAGTAACCAAGCACAAATAGTCCTATGAAGGAGGGACCTCTCAAGGAAGCATGGAGATGATGAAGAGGAAATTGGAAATTATGATAGGAAACCAGTGATATTACATGTTTATAGCAATGCTTGGGCTGGAAGAACCAACAAATATCATCATCTATCAATTTAGAAGGGCCAGTGCAGGATCTGATAGTGCTCATAAGAGAATGTTCAAGGTTGGACAGGCTTGGCTGGACAATCCTATAAGGAAGCCAGGTACTCCCCTTAGAATCTGTTCTAACATCAATGATAGATGAAGCTATGGTTATCAAGAAAAAACTAGTAATGCACGTTTGCCTTTGTTTCCCAATTTGAGGACAAGGAGAAAGCTCTTGACACCAAAACAAAGCACATCCTCTCTGCCTAGGCTTCAGGTGAGGGGGTTGGGACTTTTTGTAGTAAGATAGAGGAATGTTGTCCTGTTGTTATGTTCCTATCTTCACTTGAATTAACTATGTTCGTGGGCATTCACTGTCTTTTGTGCATGTAGTGGGCTGAAAGAAGTAATTAGCCTAGCAACCTTGGGGTCCCATGCAAGAATTTATGTCTAAGAATGGCAACCTTCTCAAGAAAAAGTGCCAAGCATATCTAATCAGGATACCAAGAAAAAATGGATAAATAAATGCTTGAATCTCGGTACATACAATAATATTACCCCTAGATTTCATAATAGATGGGACATATTAACATACATTGCTCTTTAGTGTCCACCTCTTAGAGGGGGTATAAATGACATATTTTGTTATCTTGCATATTTTGATGGTTAATATCATCTTGTAATTGGTGGGAGTACACCCTTAGAAGCCAAGAGGAATGCCCAAGCTATGATGTTGGAGATAATTGAGCTAAATGATGATGCCATCTACAATCTATAAGAAATGCTTAGCACGACAAAAAGCCAACTCGGGGTCAAGTGGTTGTGGAGGAGATGTCCATGTGGGCCGAATGTACTTTCAAATATATATCCTCATTGATAGCCTTTTTCAAGATCTCATTTAATAATAGAAGGCAAGGGAGGGGGTATCCAAGTATTTTGGGTCTCATGATACCAACACTGTCAACGTTTTGTGGAACCTAAACAAACAATCATCTTATAGGATAAAAGGGTCAAATATGAGCTATCCAAGGATTTGGGTCTCATGATACCAACATCGTCGATGTTTGGTGGGACCTAAATAAACAATCATCTTAGAGGATTAAAGAATCAAATACGAGTACCTCTCACGGCCCAAGATTTGAGTCGCCAGGATCCGAATCTAAATATTGAAAGTAAGCTTGACATACTTTCATGGTGATAGGGTTGGGTGAAAGACTCGGCTTGGATGATTCATTGAGGAATTGATCGTTGCAATAAATTCTTGCTTATGATCCCACTTGTAAAAATCCCAAATGGGCATTAAACCTCGGGATCATAAAGAACCATAGACCTAATGATTCCATTGTAAAGTTGCATATTTGAAGGAATATCTTGGAAATGTACTTGAAAACAAAGTGGCATTCAAGGATAGAAATATAGACATATACCTTGGAGATGTGTATTTGAAGATACTGCATTCAAGGATAGAAATTTAGTCATGTTGCTTGGAAATCTGTATTTGAAAACATTGGCATTTAAGGAAGGAAATTTAGGCATATCCCTTGGAAAGGTGTGGTCAGGGGACCAACTTGAGACAAAAAAGCCCAAAAACTAGACTCCCAAGTAGGTGCGAGCTAATGTGATCTCCATAGGTTTGCCTTTTACAAAAATATAAATTTGCACTTCGATGCAATCTCCACAGTTCTTTTTCTACAAAATTGAAACTTGGAAAGAGTGACGTTCGAGTTATTTTAGATCATGACCTTTTTTTTAAGGTTCACAACAACAGGTGAAGCTTGCAAAATTGAGGAAGGGCATGTAATATCCCCTTCTCGGTCAAAGACCCTTAGCCCATTTTGTCTCCCCGACGGCTAAGGGATGTGCACAAGGGGAACTTAAGTTATAATAATTTATTATAAAGTGCAAATAAAAAAAAGAAAATATTATAAAAACACTTATAATAAAATATTATAGACTTAATATTAAAATAAAAGTTGAAAAGCTAAAGTCACCTTATAAATTATATTTTTCCCCTAGAAAATGTGACTTGCCTAGGGATGGATCTAAGGGGAAAAAACATTAAATGAGGGACTAAAATCTAATTGGATGTCAAGGGTGGCTATTTGGCCCATAAAATCTATAAAAGCAAGTTGACTTGCTTGAAAGGATCGTCACTTGTCTATTTTCTAAAATTAGATTTGTATGTTGAGCTTTGAGCTTACATCTTCAATCTTCTAAGGACGAAAACCCTTAGAGATTCACTCTTGAGGACAAAAACCCTCAAAGAGCCTAGTAGAAGGATGAAAACCCTTCTTCTAGTTGAGAGGATTCTCCACCTTGGGGTTTCCATTGCAAATCACTTGATTACTAGTATTTTTCAGTATTTTTCCAGCGGTTGAAGTGGGTAAAAGTGCAGATTTGGTCCAAGGGTTTGAAGAGGAAAGTGGTGGCTGAGTTTTTCCTTGTTTCCAGCTAGTGCGACTTGCATAGTGGACTATTTTGAGGTATTTTGGGCTGCTACAAACCAGATCTGATTGCTGTTATGATTGCTGATTTTCTAGTAGTTTTCAAAGTATCAGATTTGAATATATCTATATGTTTCTGCTGTAATTTCCAGCCCCAAACCCTAAGGGTGAATTGGTTTTTTGGCTGTTTAGGGCACTTGTGGTGGTCATTTGTATGAATGGGTAACATCATTGCATTCTCCCTATTTTTGTGAGTCCGTGCATAGTTTATTTGTGTGGATTGGAGCATTTTTGAGTGAGTTATGAATTTTTGAAGTTGCCATAATTTTCTGCAAACTGGGGTTTCAAAATAAATTCATTTCAGCTGTATATGGGCTCTAAAAATTCAGATTTTTGCACAAATATATTGAGGGTGAAATATTATAAGTTTCAACTCAGTTTATGGTGGAAAATATCATGATTTATTTCTGATTTTTATAAGCATCATAATCAGCCCTAGTCACATTTTCCCTAGTAAAATTCAGATCTGCATTATACATTTTGTCATAATTTCTATAACCTACATTTTGGAGTTGGGATTTTCATAAAATCCACTTAGGGGAAAAATTATTCCATTTGGGGACATTACAGGCTTCAAATTGTTTATTTAAAATGTTAGCGAGTGTGAGTGAGGTGGACATCGTCAACAAAACCACTATAGCAATTAGAACATGATAGAATAAACAACCGTTGTCAACATGAGTTTGTTACCAAAAAAAGACCTAAAGTTCATTTGTGTAAATGCCAAAAAGAGTTGGCAAGAGAGGGCACCCTTCATGGCTTCGATGGTGTTCTTATGTCGAAACCAACAAGAGTCCAAAATTTCCAAGAACCATTTCATAGAGCCTCAAGGTGGCAGCAATGAAAGAAACAACCACCAATATCGCAGCTTCTTAAGAAGCAAATGTCTCAGAGAGTCAAATACCTTCCTAAAATCTACAAAGTAATGATAGACTTTGGAAGACTCAAGCTAGACACCTCAATATTAGCCCGAAGTGTAAAAATGTGGTTGATCGGAAGCCTTCCCTAAAACCCGCGTGCTCCCTCATTCAATGATTACCACTCTCCAAATACCACGGGTTTCATGCCCAACACTGGCATAGATTTTGCAAATGTATGGTCAACCATAATAGTCATGTAGTTTTTTGGGTTGGAACTAGCTTCTGATTGGTGAATGGGTTGGATGATGTGCTATGACCAAAGGATGAAGTCCCGAGTAAACAACCTTGTCAAATAAATAGGCCACAGGAAGGCACATGAATCCACACCATAGTTGAGGAATTAAGCCCGAGACCCTTTACAATCTATCGCATTATCGTGTAGAGCTTCAAAATAGCTCTTTTGACATCACGTGTAGAATTTAAATGACAAAATAGAGGAAAGGAGGAAACTCGATTGTGGATTGATCTTGAACATGATGGAGAGTAGTAGTATAGGAAATCTAAGCCTCGAGTCGGTCTCTCAAAAGGGTTTTCCTCGGGAGGAGGGTTTGTCAAAAGCATTTGGGAACTAATGGAGGGTATAAAGGAGCTCCAGATCGCCTAATGCAAGGAATTATGCCATGAAGGAGGACATCTACATTGTTAATTATGACCGACATAATCTATGATATGGTCTAACTAATTCTCATTAACTGTTATGCAGTGATTGTGCATAAACACATGAACCCCATCAGTTCATATCCAGGAGCTTATCTTTGTGCCATGATTCTTTCTGTCTAGAGACAGTCTTTCTTTGAATATTTAGATTTATTTTTAATCTTGCAAACCTCCTTTGCACGGTTCCAATTTTCCATCCGATCTTTATCATTGAGGTTGTCCAAATGCCTTCTCTATTCTGCTTTTCACTAACTTTGATTTCTGAAATATCCCTTGTGGGATACCACTTAAAAATGCACCAAAAAATATAAAATTGCAGCAAACACAAATTCTGATTTTTGCAGATTTTTAACAGCTAGGGCAGCGAACTGAAGAAAATTAATATCTCTCAAAATACTCACTCAAATCACTTGAAATTTTTAGGAGAGCTTGCTAATATTATAAAGAACATAAGAAAATTATTTTTGGAATTTTTGGAATAATATAATGCAGCCAGAAAATTACAGAAAGCCCTAAACAGTGGTAAAACTTCAAAAATTCATAACTTCTCCAATAAGCAAGATAAAATTATGAAATTCTGGAAATTACATATACTAATATGGAGAATGAAATCCCAACCTTCAGATCTGAAAATGGCAACCCGAAACCCTCCAAATAAGGGTTGCAATCTCCAAAACAAGTCGCCCCCTTTGGAAAATGATCAAAACCCTTTGAAAAGTCTCTAGAAATGATGCCAAACCCTGCTCTTATTGCTGCCGTAAATCTGATATGAAAACCCTTTGATTTGCTCCACAAAATGTCTCCAAAACCCTCAAAACCCTTCCTCTGAAACCTCTAAAAATATCTCTGTAAAACAACCTTGAAAACAACTCCAAAATGACAAGCTAGGGTAGATCTCTCACTACCGAAGAATGCTTGCTAGCTAGGGATGAATCTCTCACCACCGAAGCTAGGGTCCCTGTGGGATTTCACTCCACAAGCTGTAAATTTGCAAGCAGCAGTTGCACATGAAGGAAAATAATTATGTATGCAAGAATCACCTTCCTTTTTCCTCCCAACTCCTTATATAATTTTCCCCAAGGCAAAAGAGCCCCAAAAAGCCCAAGTCGCATTTTTCCTTAGGAAGGACCAATAAAATAAAAGTAACTTAAGTTACTTTTCCCTTTTTAAGTTGCCATGGTCCAAAAGTGACCCCCAACGCAAAATTAGAACATTAAGTGTCATGTGGCCCCTTCCTGACGACAAAACATAATATCTAGCCCCTCTAAAACACTTTACGCTTATGTCAACGAAAAATTACAACAAAATGGACTAGATATTCATACCCAATAGCTCCCGGCGTCCATAGCCCCTTGGGTATGACCAAGGCTTGGACTCGAATTGGCCCTTAGGCCTTTGGCGTAGGAAAGGGGACATTACAATTTCTTGTTGAGTTTTGTTGAGATGCATGCTCAATTTTGATCAATTTTATTTTCAGATTATTCATTATTCATATGGTTCAACTTCAAATGCAGTAAAATAAGCTGTTTCATTTCATTCACCTCAGTTGGCGTGCTCTTAATGGCTCCATTCTTACTGTGGAAGCAGTTCTCCAATATGGGGGCAGGGCTAACATTCAAGGCAGACTTTGCTTTTCCCCAAACAGGTGAATTCCAAGTGCACTACACAAAGGCCAATGTCCAAGTCTTATTCATTTGAAATGACATTCTGCATTGAAGTCATTACTGAAAATTTCTGGTGACGGCTCTCTCTCACTAGAGACACAGCTTGTTGTGCCACAGTGGCAGCCTTTTTATTCAAAGCTGACAGACCATTAATATAAAACATCATAGTACCTGTCAAAGCAAAGTCCGCCTTTATTCTAAGAAAACAATAGACTTAACGATAGAAGGTGCAACTTTATTATTGTGATGATTAATAAGGAACGGCCATAAATCTTTAGCTTCTTGAGATTATTTTTTTAATAATTAGCTGAATCTTGACCTTTATACAAAGTTTGGCTTCAGCCACATTTGTCTATTGTGGATCCTAAAGCCTCTGCATCTTAGAGACTTGCTGCACCTTTTAGGTGTTTAGCAAGCTCCTGAACTCATATTCTTCCCAGGATCCTCTTGGTCGTCTTGAATGAAAACTCAAACTTTTTCTTCGGAAAAAAACCAATAGTGTGTGACATTGATATTAGAGAAACAAAGCATCTGTATCACCATATAATTCAAACCTTCATCCTTCGTTTTTCTCACCAGAAAAGACATAATTTAACATTTAGTACCATTCATATACATCAACTTACAACCTTCAAAAGACAATCATACCATTTGTAGAGTTGCTAGTTCCACTATTTTCTTCATATATTCAACTCTACATTTGAGCATACAGAGCTGCTTATTTTGATAACTGAATCTCCTGTAAAATCTTTTCAGCAATCAAATTATCAGGACATTGGGGATCAGTCAAAGGACAAGCACCTCTACTCTATTTGATTTGCCAGTTGCCTGTAATAAGAACAATACATTTGAATGTATCAAAACAGAAATGACCAATCTATTTTGGATGATGGTTATGGTGGCCTTATCTTTGCATACGTTTTAGGCTGCTCCCAAACCTTATTTCCTTTGCTGATTTCTCAGTGCTCAACTTCAATTTCATGACCTTGCTGATTTAGTTCTTCTTAAATGAGGTCCTTCACAAGTGCAACATCGAATGAATCCTCTTTTTATTTCCAGAAGTTCATGGCATTTTCTTAAATTGTTGATTGTTGGGTGGGCCACTAAACAATGTTGTTCTAGATGAGGCTTCTTGCTAAAGTACCTTACTAGATTCACTTGCTCTCTTGTCTTGCTGGGAAGCTCCATTTTTTTGGTTATAAAAGAAACAAATTATTTCAAAATTCTCACGCAAGTCAGTAACCTCGACAGCATTGCCGGTGTCCTGTGGCAATATTCCTTTCGTGTATCTGCTTGGTGCATGTGTATTCATTCTCATGTTTTTCATTATTTGTGGAAAACCTTATGTGCAAGATCACCTTCGTCTCATTCAAATTTTGTGTAATGTTGTGAGTTTTTTCTTTAATTGCAATCCAAGACTACTATTTCATTCTTTGGCATGACCTTTCAGTGACCGTTTAACCTTTTGTTTCTTTTAGTTTCATCCCTTAACATGTAGAAATTTCTAAAAAAATTCATTGAGTAGCAAATTGTATGGATGCAGATAGATGGCAATGGTATTTTTCTAGTGTTATGTCGTTCGTCATTACTTGGAATGATATCTACAGAAAACAATTCAGCTTGTACATTCATTTAAACATTCAATTTTGCAGGTATCTTGGCAATGCATTAAATATCACAATCCTGTATTTTTCATGAGCTGAAAATGTAGTCAATATACCTTCCATGTTCCAAGCAAGGTTGCTTCCTCAATTTTAATGTTCCTGTGAGACATCAGGATTGTAAGGAAATAAAAGCCTCGGTGGATTTTATTTTTCGGTTTAAATATGGCTACTTATGGCGCAATGAGTACATTTATAGATTTACTCATCTGTGACCTTGTCCTTTTAGTGAAGTTATAAAAGACTTTCTGCCATCAACAAGCATATAGTATGGGTATGCATTGGAGGGAGGGAATTGTATAGTTGCCAAATTTTGCCGGGTCAGGCCCAAGTCCTGTTGGATCTGGATTTTTCAGACATACTGAATCAGTCTGATCTGATGTAAACATTTTTTTACTACCTTTCTTTTTCACGATTATAATATGATTTCTCTGCCAACACACATACCAGCCATCTCTCTGCAAACCCACGTCCCAGCTACCTCTCTCTGCTTAGCCCAACGATTAAAATTTTGCAGGTGTTTATGTTATATTACTTTACATATATAACTATTCTTTTTTCTGAACTGAAATTTTGAATTTTTTCTGTAGTTGAGGATTTTCGAAATTTTTCCATCTCATACAAAATCTGCTTTTCCGAACTTAGTATGTGTAAATGGTTATAATAAATCAGAATTGTGATACACGGAATTTGAAATAATTTTAATGAGAGCATATGGGCAGATGTCATCAAATGCTTCTAATATGAAATGCTGACAAATACTGCCCACAAGGAGAGGAAAGAGAGATACAGTCCCAGTTCTTTTGTCAATCCTCGCCACGATGAATACCATGATTTTCGTGAAAGTAATGATCACAGGTAAGATATCTCTTAAACTGCAGAGTATCATCTTGTTTGTGATGATAACAGGCAGAGCCTAAGGAAGTTACAACAACTTTATAATGGAATGGAAAGCCCTGACTGTAAACTTAGACACGTGATTTACTTGAAGCCACCAATTAGAAATGGAAGCTGATGCGGTGTTGATGGGTTGGTTAAGTGGGCTGATTATGCCCAGCCCTACCCAGGTTCAATTCTTGCTGGGTGCTTGAGGCCGGTTATGGCCGTATGAACTGGATTTGAGGCTGGTTGTGGCCATATGATGTGGATTTGAGGCCAGTTGTGGCTGTAATACCGGTTCATAGCTCCGGTCAAAAGCATTTACTAATTTAAAAAAACAATTTGAAGTAAAAATTTAAATATTATGTTGAGGGCATTGGGAACCCTGTATTTAGCTAAGACATCTAAGGTTACAAATTAGACTCATATATTAATAGGCACTCAATGAAGTTACACAGTAGCTATAACACAGTAGACAGCCACAATTGCATTTTAAAGATTTAGTATTTACATTGCATGGTCATCACGTCAGCTATGGGAAAATAATTTATGTATGATCCAAGGATTATGTATAAAGAAGTCAATCATCTGTTCCATGACCAATGTTGTGCCATCTTGATGAGGTTAAGAAGCACAACACGCTAATAAGTGTGGACACATGAGCACAAACCAATGGATATCTCTTATGCAATACGGTATGTTTCCCATAATCATATAAGCAGTGGAAAACCTAACTTTGCAATAGATATCGCATTCATTGCACCTTTGTTATGCATTTTTATTTCACTGTCTTCAGTGTGCACATATATTGATAGGTGGCGGTATGCACTTGTTCATACACAAACACACAAAAATACGTGTGAACAGATAACAATAGATTAATGGTAAAGTACTGGTTAATGTGCAAATATAGGTGGTGGTTCCATGGTTGGCGCATTAAGAGGATCAACACAAAGGAGCCTACAATTGTCGGGAAGCCCTCAACATTTATGATGGATTATCTTTCAAAAAAGTGTGTATGCTTACCTCTCTTTGTTAGCCATTTTCTTATTATTTATCATACAATATTTGTTATTTTCCTTATAAACACCTTGGAGAAGGTTTCTTTCTTATACAGAATATAATTCATTTAAGAAAAATAGAGTTTCAATTTTCTTTATTGTCCTTCCTCCTAAACTAGTTTGATAGTCTTTGGTCATGATACAAAATATGATGATTTATTATGCAAGTGCATAGGATAGGTTGTTATATTTATCACAATACTTTCCTTGGAAAAGTTTGGACTTTGTTGCCACCGTCTGGCTTTTGGCGTTTGAGCACATTAAGCGAAATACCTTGTAAGGAATAAACCTGTGGAAGACAACATTATTTCATTCCCTATGGGCGGTAAATAAGAAGGGGAAGTATCTATATTGGCATATGCATTTTTCTTGGCTTAACATTGGCAATATTTCACCTATTTTTAGCCAACAGCCTAAGCTGCAATATTTCTCATTTATTTGCAGCCTAAGCAAACAAACAGCAGCAGATTTTAGAGATGAAAATATCAAAGATCTATGTTAGACTGAGTCCCCTTTTGGTGGCGATAGGAAAAGAGGAGACCTAGAAATAATCCCCAAAAATTCATAGGAATGATATTAGAATAGGGAACCTGCATGGGGCAGGGACAGCAGCATGGGGGTGCATTCCAATGGAATATAGTTGAAGATTTTAATGGATTATTTGTTAGAGAAAACTTCCTTAGGAAGAAAGAATAAAATTCAAAATTGCATTGACATCCGTGATTCACTAAATTTGTGACCAGGAAATACAGTAAAACATTGAATTAGATCCAAAAACAATAATAGGATGTGCTGTTTATCCTTGGAACTTCTTGATGTCCTAGGCCCTAGGGACTACCTTGGCCATGTAGGAGACGAAAATCATATGTGCATCCATTGTTACCAGGAAATCCGAAATACACTAAAACATTGCATTAGATCAAAAAAACAATAATGGGGCTTGCTGTTTATCCTCGGAACTTCTTGATGTCCTAGGGACTTCCTTGACGATGTCAGAGATGGAAGTCACGTGTGCATCCATTCAACCACCCAACAATATGTAATAGGCCCTTTTGGACGAACATTTTCAGATAAGGTTGTTTGAGGGTTTGAGTCAAATTAATTCTATCATCTATCCGGCCACATTGATATGCATAAATACTGCACTTGAGCAATATCCTTATGTGTCATTACAAATATAACAACTTTTGGTTGAGTGCGTGATCTTAGGGGCAGTGACCAAGAGAGCTTATGGTGAAATTTAGCCACGAAGGTGGATATTATACTTCAAATATATCATTGTGGATTTTGTACTTAAAATATGGCATTGAACTTGATGCATAGAAAATGATGACACATGTTATTGCATTTTTCTTACACAACGATGACATGCTAAGTGCTCATCATAAACCCATACATAAATGGAAAATATTGCAATAGGAAATATGAAGATCGATAGAATCTGTTGGAGGATATTTAGGCAGTAATAAATGGGATGAAAGAACAAACCTACGAGAGACCTAATATTTTCAGTCCATAAGATAAAGATGAGAGCTTCTAAAAACAACTGTGAAAGGACAACCATATTCGGTTTATTGCCTGGTAACATTTAGGGAATTGATTTTATGGGGCTTTTGGTTATCAGATAACTACCTTATGGACTGAATCCCTAGAACTAAAACTTCTTGATTATGTTATATAGTTATGGACAATGTGAATGATCCATAGGGATCCCGAAAAACATCATCTTTATCAACCAAACACATAAGAAACAGGTTTCAGAAGTATTCAGATTTCTAAAAACAGATAAGGTAGCTCCTAGGCGACACCTCTTAGGCATGGATAAGGCACCTCTTAGGAGTTACCTCCTAGGTGACACCTGGGTTGAGGATGAAATTAAAGGAAGCTGAAGCATCATGGAAATATAGAGCATTAGGTGTAGTTGAAACATCACAAACGGAATAGTTGCAAACATTCCAACTCTCAGACGATGCCCCTTCCCTTGTTCAACCTTTAAAAATAGGAAGCTGGGTTCAAGAGAAGGGATCAATAATCAAAGAACAATCATAGTGTGTAGTTGAGTGTACAAGGAAGAGTCATTGTTGAAGCACAAGGAGGAAGAGCTTAGGAGAAGGATAGCTAAGTCTGTGCTTGTTCCAGACTCCTGTGTAACTTCATACTTTGGTCATATGGAAACTGGGGCTTGAGCAATCGCTATTCCCACTGGTTTTCCCTCACTAGGGTTTTCCAGGGATCATATCTTCTATTCATTTGTCATCTTGTTTTACATTAGTATATTTTGGGGTTTCCAGTCATATTTCAGTACTGTATTTACTTCCAACAACTAAAATACATTAGTTCCAGTTCACTAAAACAACATTCTGTTATTACAAGCAAATGTTTTGAAGTAGAATAACAGTCTGTGATAATGTAGATTTTAAAGTAGGAAATCTTTAAGTTTACAGATCATTTTGGTATCAAAGCTTATTCATATCTTTGGGATTGTGGAAAGTTTCTTGCTGATTTGTATGACAATGACAAGATCATAGGGTGAAGAGTTGCTACCTTGCAATCCAAAGATATCTACAAGAGAGTGGAATCAAAGGAAATGAGAAATGGCTAAATAAGGACAAGAAGAGCTTGCCCAAAGAGTTGCAGTTGGAGATGAGCATGGTGTGTCGAATTCTTAATATGCCATGTCCGAACAACATAAGCTCATAACTAGGAACCAAGAATCCATGGATGGTGTTGTCCGTGCTCTAGCCAAGAAGTTTGGCATAGGAGAAGAAGAGGATCTTCATAAAGAAGAAGTCATGGATGAGCACGATGATGAGCAACCACCCCACGACAAAGGAAAAGCTAAAGCAAAATCAGAACACACTTCTTTCTAAGTTGAAACTAAGGTTGAAATAAAGAGCTTTGAAGGACCAATAGATGTTGAGTTACAATTGGAGGTATATTTTAGTGTACGTAAAGTATATGCATCACAAAAAGTTATATTTCGCACATCCCAAAATGGAGGGGCACACTCAAATTTGGTGGAAATTTTATATGGTATATTCTAAAAAGAAGAAGCCTATCATAGTTAAGTGGGATGAATTCAAAGAATTACTTCGTAAGACTTTTTATCCAATAGGGTATAAAACTGATCAAAATATTTAGTGGCAAGCAAGTGGTCAAAATGTGCAGGATCATACTACAGATTTTTGAAGATAGGCCATGTTGATGAATGTGGACTTGGAGGAAGAAAACAATTTGATCATGTATCTGGGAGGTCTCCATATATGCCTTGAGAGACGGGTCATATCAAATGATCCAAGGGATCTTGATGAGGCCTATGTGCTAACATATTACCTTGAGGAAGAAAAGAAACAAGGAGTAGGGGATACCTCAAGGCAAAATCAGCCCACAAATCAGCTTAAGAAAGAGAAAAAACAACCTTAAAAGAATGGTATAAAGTTAAAAAAATGCTATTGATTTGAATAGTTGCAAGGATCCAAAGAACCATTGTAATTATTGTGCTATCAATGGACATACTAACGCTACGTGTTGGAACCTAATTCTGGAATTGCATTTGAAGAATTGTTCCAAGGACTCCAAGAAGTCCATGGCATCTTTGAAAACAAACGTGGAGAAAAGGAAAATTCCCATGTAGATGAAAAGTTGGGTTGCATGATTATTAACACGAACATCAAGGAAGAATAAAGAGAAGAGATGAGTAAGTTGTTTCAAATCAAAATTCAGATCAAGAAAACAGAGGTAAATGCAGTTGTTGGTATTGGGTCTCAATCCAATTTGATTTCTGATAAAGCTGTTAGAAAGCTTCATTTATAGACATATGATCCATAGTTCAAAAAATCGTAAATCGGGATTAATGGGCAGGTGAAATTTTGAATCAAAAATCGAGAATCGGCAACTTTATCACTACTTTTAAAAACATTTAAATTCATAAAATATACTTAAATTAAATGTAAAAACAATGTTAATATATATTATACAGTATTAATATTAATACACATTAATATACTATTATACAGTATTAATATTAATACTTAATATACAGTATTTTTATTTTTACTGTAATAATTTAATATTACTGTATTTTTAGTTTTACTATTACTGTATTTAGTATTTACTATTAATACCTGCTAGGGCACGATGCCACGAACTGTTGGAAATGAGCACGAAATGGGCACGGAATTGCCACGAACTGTTGGAAAATGGGCACGAAATGGCCACAAACCTGCCACAAACCTGCCGCGAACTGAACTTGCGTGCCCTCCTGAGTCCTACCCACGTCGAATGCCCTCCTACCGACGTCGAATGAACACGGATTGAGTAAATGCAAGTCGCAGTAGCAAAAACGAGTTCGTGGAAAGAGAAAACAGGATAAAAACAAATCGATTTGGTCTATTTTCGTATTTAACCCTAGGCCACGTTTTTCCCCACGATTTTTGCCGATTTTAGCCACGATTTTGTAGGGTATTTTATCGCGATTAATCGGCGATTTATCGGGATAACAAAAATCGTGATTTTTCGAAGTTTAATCGTTTTGATGAAGGCAAACGATTTATTGCGATTTATCGCCGATAAATCGCGATTTTTGAAACTATGATATGATCATCCACATCCATATCCATTGGGTTTGGTGAAGTAGGGTGTTGAAATTCATATGACAAAGAAATGTAAATTCAAATTTAGGTTAACCCATTATATATTGATAAGGTACAAGTAAACATAATTCCTCTTGATGCATTTGATGTAATGTTTTTGAAGTCCTTGCATCTCAGGGATGCAATCTTCATGAGGAGGGTGAACAAATATAGATGGCTCAAGAATGGAGTGAACTACATCATCAAGGCACATCAAATCAAGCCCAAGCTTTCCCTAGTAAGTGCCAATCAAGCAAAGAGGCTAATTCATGCTAATAATCACTCTTGTTTACTACTTTTTGAAAGATAAACAAGAAGACAGGAGTTAGAGTTTTCCACGATTTTGAACCAAGGATTCGAAGATTTGGATGATTTCAAGAAGTGTTCCAAACTCCTAAGGGTTTACCTCCAAAATGAGAAGTAGAGAATACGATTCAATTATTGCTAGAGTCTCATTTACCTAACATTGGGTTGTATAGGCAATCACTCTTGCAATGAAGTTAAGAAATAACTTCAAAAGTTGTTGGAAAAAGGGGTGATATGCCCAAGTACCTCACCATGTGGGTCACCCATTTTGATGGTACATAAGAAAGACGACTCTTGGAGAATGTGCATAGACTAAAGTTTCGAATATGATCACCATCAAGAACCGCTATCAATTTGTGTGGTTTGATGACCTAGTGGAGCAATTACAACTTGCCAAGTATTTCACTAAGTTGGACCTCATATCCAGCTAGCATCAAGTTTGTATTAAAGACGAGTATGTATGGAAGATAAGCTTCAAGAAAAAACAGGTTGTATGAATGATTAGTATGTTCTTTTGGATTATGTAATGCACCCTTACATTTATGAGATTCATAATCCTTAATTTATGACATTAATGAATATTTATTGCAAGCATTCATAGATACATGTGTAATTGTACATCTAAATGATATTCTAATTTTTTGTGCTACATGGAAAGAACATCTAACCCATTTGAGAGAAGTCTTGCAAGTGTTAAAAAGAAAAATCGTTGCAATATGAAGAAATGTGAGTTTGAAAAGCAATTACTAGTCTACCTTGGGCATGTGGTTGGAGGAAAACCATGAGCGAACTTTGCAAAGGTGGATGCCATCACAAATTGGTCCACACCAAGGAATCCCATAGAGATTGGGAATTTTATTGGTGCAGTAAGTACACGAGGAAGTTTATCCCAGCTTTTTCCACTATCACAGCACCTCTACATACAGCTGCAGCTTCGAGAGTTTCATTTGGGATAAGGAACATGATAAGTCTTATAAGTTATTTAACTATAAGATCAACCATGCTCTGGTGCTTGCTTTTCCTAGCTTGCTACAACCATTCAAAGTGGAAATAGATGCTAGTGAGTATGCTATAGGGCAGTTTTGTTACAAGGAGGTAAGCCAATTTGTTATCATTCAAAGTATTTACTTTAGCGGTAAGAGGATATGTTGTATATGATAAAGAACTATACGCACTACTTAAGGAAATAAAGAAATGGAAGCATTATTTATTGGGTAAAGAAACTATTGTGCATACTGACCACAAACCTCTTCAATATTTGCAAGCACAAAATAAATTACAATAGACAAGACACTACAAATGGATGGGATTCCTACAACAATTTCATTTGGTGATCAAGTAAAAGAAAGGAAGCACAAAGAAAGTGGGTGATATTCTATCCAAGTTTCCAAAGAATAAAGAAAACTTCACCTTTGGCTACAATCTTGCAGCTTGATCCCTTCACAAAGGAAGCCTATGCACAAGATGCGGACTTTGGGAAGACATTCTAGTAGTTGCAAGTCAAGAAGACTGAAAATGAAAGCAAAGATGGGTGTTATCTCAAGGATGGGCTACTCTACAAGTGGGACAAACTTTATGTGTCAAAGGGAGAAAGACTTTTATTGATGAGGGAAGCACATACTTCCAAAATATTAGGTCATTTTGTTGTTGTTAAGACCATGACGGACTTGTAGAGGCATGCCTATTGGCCCAATATGCAAGATGAAGTATCAAGATTTATAAGAGGATGTAAACTATGTTGTACAAATAAGCCTAAGATTAGAAAGGAAGGATTGTACATGCCTCTACTAGTACTTACTAGACCATGGGAAAGCATCTCTATGGATTTCGTAGGACTACTTATATGTTGTTGCGAGATAAATTCAATAAAATGTGTTTTCTTATTGCATGTAAAAAGACAATAAAATGGCATGAAACAAATGAACTTTTCTTTTGGTAAAACTGATAGGAGGTTATAACAGCAAGTATCCAACGACTTGGGGCACATCTTTGTGAGACATTAACACTCGCACAACAAGGCAATACACACATCCACCAATCAATTGCCTCTTGAAGCATGTTTGGGTTACCTACCCACTAATCCTCTTGATCTTGTAGGACAACAAGAAGAGGTTGTCCAAGATTCATTAGGACGAGAAACAAGATTCGTTGAGAGGATTACGAAAACCCGTTTCAAGGTAAAAGAACAACTTGAGAAGTCTCGAGTCAAGACAAAGCAAGGCATGACCACTATTGTAGAGAGCACACGCCCAAAGTGAGAAACAAGATATGGCTATAATTGAGCAAGGAAAGGCTTCAAGGGAAAACAAGAAATCTCAAATCAGAAGGTGTGAACCATTCACCATCGTAGAGCAGATTGGAGAAAATACTTTCAAACTCAACCTATCACAAGTCATGAGGATGTACTCGAAAACTTGCACCTATATGAGCCATATGTGCTAGAAAAAGAAGAATAATATCTGTTCTTTACCTTCCATGGAAAATATCGTCTTAGATTCTTAAGGGGAGTTGGAGAATGATGTAGTGCTACGGGGAAAGTCTAAGACACATGTAGAGGATCACAAGAGCATTGGCAGGTTGTAGAGAAGGGAAAATCACCAAGGCAAGAAATGTGGTACCTCAAGGAGAAGGTGGGAGAGCTATTCCCACATTACCTTCCACACTAATCTATTTGCGTGACAAAATGCTTCTCAAAATGAGAGGTATGACCTATAAGGATATAGAAAAACATCATCTTCATCAACCAAACACAAAAGAAATAGGTTTCAAAAGTATTCGTAGTCCTAAAATCAGATAAGGTGCCTCATAGGTGGCACCTCCTAGGTATGTAGAAGGTATCTCTTAGGAGGTACCTCCTATGCGACAATTGACTGGAAGATGAAATTAAAGGAAGCTGAAATTTCATGGGAAGCTGAAGCATTAAGGACAGTTGAAGTGTCATGAGCGGAATGGCTGCAAGTGTTCCATCTCTTGAATAATGTCTCTTCCCATGTCCACCATTATAAATAGGAGGTTGGGTTCAAGAGAAGGTATCGGTGATCAAACAATAGTCATAGTGTGTAGTTGGTTGTAGAAGTAAGAATTGTTGTTGAAGCACAAGGAGGAAGAGCTTAGGAGTAGGATGGGTAAGTCTGTACTTGTCCAAATTTCTTTGTAAATTCATACTTTGGTCATGAGTAGACTAGAATTAGACCAGTTTTCCAAGGATCATATCTTGTGTTCAACTGTCTTCTTGTTTTGGATTACTGCATGTTGTTTCCATTCATATTGCATTACCGTATTTTCTTTCAACTACTAAAATACATTTGTTGTAGCTCATTAAAACAAAATTCATTCATTTCAAGCAAAGGATTTGAAGTAGAACAGTTTGTGATTTTGTAGATTTTAAAATAGGAAATGTTGAAGTTTATAGATCAATGAAGCATCAAGGTGTGCATACAAGTCTATTCATTGGAATAATTATATGATTCCACATAAAGTTGAGATTAAATATTGCTCCAAATAAGGGTGAAGAGGACATCCTCAAGAATAACGGATGCACTCTGCTACCCATGAAGAATACCCGAGTGATTACTACCACGCAGTGTTATTCATGTGCAATTTCCTTTAGAGGATAATATACACAAAATCTAATATGTGAACATGTTGTTGTGGGAATTTTATTGACTTGTATATATACTCTTTCTTAACCCGTCCCTTAAGCCAAATTCACATGTTGATTGGTTCTACCCCCAGGCCTTCATTTATTACTCACTAGTTTTGCACTCCGGAAAAATACAAGTTCCCTAATATAGTTCAATGTCTTGACATCTCCATGGTGTTTGAAAATAGGGTTTTAACAAATAACCTATCAAGATATATAGACAATCATGCTCATTACAAACTATATATATATATATATTATTTTTGTGAAGTCAACAAATCGATCTAGATCTCCGGATACTTGGAATAAAAAAACTCACCCTATAGAATATAAAACAACCGAAAAATCTAGTGCGTAATCGAGGCTTGGCCCTAACGTTGTGTGCAAGCTTGAAAAACTAAACTTTGACAATTAAAAATAATCCTTTAAAAGTTATAATTTCACTCTGAAAGCGATGTGTGGCGAACATCTGCAATCTTTCCCTTCCCAATTTCATTACTTGTTAGGAAATGTCCAAACAATCCCTAAACCGTATCCATCCTTTTGTTTGAGACTTAATTGAAGCTAGTTTCCGAGCAATCTTTATGAGTTGATCACTAGAGGCGACCCATTAATCTTGCAAAACCATTTTGGAATCAACCTAGTTTAAGGGTTTTGGATCAAGAATTTGCGCCTATCAACTTTAACCTCTTCCTTTCCACATTGAAATTATGAATCCAAAATTGGTTTCACCCTACCTCTTTCGGAAACACTTTTTCTACGTCAATTTTGGAGCCACTTTAGCATATCATGTTCAAAACCAAACTTCTAGATTTTACTTTTTTAGAATGACGCATCTAAAACGAGCACCATGTAGCATATTTCAATTCCATCAGCTCCTCTGTGTTCTCACCATCTAGGAGAAAATGTTGAAAGTGACGAATTTCATGTTCATGCACTCAGTGACCTTTTTTAGAGGCTATTTTGTAGCTTTTAGGTTATTTTGGGTTGTACCTTTGTTAAGTCCTTTGGGACTTAGTTTTGGCTCTACGAAACGATCCTTGTTGGGTTTGGTCACTGATTTTGAGAAGTGATTTATAGTACGACATTGATTCTCGGGAGATCATTGTGAGCCAAATGTTATTCTAATGGCTTAATAGCTGCCATGAGGCCCTCATGTTGTGGAGAATTGTGCTAGTACAAAAGTGCGGGCGTGATGATTCACTATGAGTTTGCCATGGATGTAAGTGTTTTACGAACTTTTCTTAGTTCATGTTCTACCCATAGTGGCATGGATGCGGTTAGAGGAGAACACTTTAAGATTGTCCCCTTCTCCCTAGCTACTACATTGGAATGAAAACATATGTGAATAAAATAAATTGACTCTCTGTAATTTTAATTGTATGACTGAAAACTAGAGATGTATTGTAAAACAAATATTGCTTTCTCTCCAAAAATCTTCTTGAATTTGTCATTAGAAATTGTATTTGGATGAAAACGATATTTCTTTCTTTTAACTCTTCTTAGATTTGCTAATGAACTTGAAACTTGTATGAAGTAATTGAGTGCTATGAAACAATTGAGTGTATCTTTTTTCTAAAACTTGGAAATGTAAATGAAATATGAAATTGTGTGGGAAAAAATTTAATGCTCTCTCTTTGTAGACTCCACATGTGTTGAATGTCTCATGAAATATTAATGAGTAATTTACAAGTACTTTCTCTCTTATCTCTCGAAAAGTTTAATTCTATGATATTGTTGTTAGTAGGAAGAGTGAAATCCATGCTAGCATTGTGTTGATCCATGTTGTTGCGGTGCGCGGACGACGAGAAAGAAAGAAATGCAAATGAGTGATACTTCAGTGATTTTATTTGTTGATGTAATTGTAAATTAAATACTATTTTGAAGATAAGAAGTTGTGTTTGTAAAGTTATAACTTAGAAAGTATAATCAAAATGCAAATGAATAATCTTGATTAAGTCGTAGTTGGTTAATGGGAACTCGTGTTCATGCAGTAATGAATGTCATGGAATTGTAGCATGATTGAAACAAATAAATCATCTTTTAGATATAGGCATAGACGCTACTCTAACATTTTTAAAGAACCTACATTGAGAACTACAAATTATGAAAAAATACAAATAGCAAAATACATATTGGTATTACCAACTATGCTTTAAACCCATAACACGTTTACTTCTAAATAGGGAAAAAATGTCCTTCTAAAACACCTTCGATGGTTGTTTTCTTTTAAACCCCTCATCGTAAAATGAAACATGGATCTTGTGAGACACAATTAGTCGTAGCCTTGTAAGATACATCTGTTAGGATGTAGTAAAGGGTGTCTTGGTCTTGAATTTGTGAATATATCCTTCACATACCTATTAGAGTAATGTAAATGGTTGTTCTACACCAACGCCCTTCTAGACCTACTAGTGAACGGGTCGTCATGTTTGCTATTTTGGGTATCTTGGTAGTTTGAGCCTCTCTTACCATTTTATGTCACTTTTACACATTTTTACCTTCTCTGTAAGGGGGCTTGAAAGCTAAGGCCCTTGTGTGGCTCTTACATTGTTGCGTGTTAATTTCTTTCTTTGTTGTGAATGGGGTTGTTGCCTTTTGAATCATGCTTGTGGTTTCTTGAAGCTTATCTAACCTAGTGTGCTTCTCACCTTGGAGAGATTTTATGTGCTTCTTACCTAACCTTATGACCTAGTGTGCTTACTTGTTTCTTAGACCCTTCTTCCTTTGTTTAGCGCTCTATTTGAAGTTAAGAATGAATCATCATGTGGTTCCTCTATTTGGCAAGCAATGAATGAATTATTAATTAAATTATACAAATTGTAAAATTAATTTTATAATCATCCAAGTATTGTTTATATTGCGAGTTGTGCTTGTGTACTGTTGCAAAAGTGTTCTAGATGTTGTTGTCTTGTGTAGTAAGTGCATGTTATTTTAAAGCAAAAAAAGTTACCCTAGTTTTGACCGTAATTTTTGGGCTGAAATTGTGGGCATGCCTTTTAGTATTAAATCTAAATGTCATCAAGGATTCAAGCTCACCATAGGCTATATAATTCATGCATTCGTTTGTAATATATTTCAAAATTAATTTTCAATGACAAGGCCTCATAACGCATTTTTTTAAACCATATGTATTCACAATCAACATGCCACAATTATCCAATATTGCAACCAGCAATATCAATCCATATTAACACAAAGCTCATATCATTATAGCAAACATGAGAATTGTAAGTAACTATGTGTTAGTCGAATGTCATATTTCACTAGGAGTTTTTATATATGATTTTTTAATCTATCAACAAAGAGAAGAATAGTGATATGGGAGCCATTTCCATGAAGTCAATCATCATACTTAAGAAATAGTTTCATAGACAGGCGATCTAAGAATTTTTGTGTCACCAAGGAAATCCACAAACTTAATACAACCAAGATTAGGTAATGAGAAACCATAGGGTAGCTAAAGAAGAGGCAAAGGAAATGAGGATGACAAAGTGTCCAACAACTATATCAACCTCCTAAAAGCGTGAATAAAACAAGTTTTCACTAGCTATAACACACCTAATGTCAACTAACCATTGCCTCGAACTCCCGGTGTTGCACCAGCCTTTGATACCAAATGTTATGCCCGCATTTCAGCCAAAACCATGGTAATTTTTTTCTTTAACACAACATATGCTTATTACACAAGAGGACAACATCTAGTTCGCTTTTATAACATTACACAAACACAACTCGCAACTTAAATAATACCAAACCGATTACAATATTGATTCATATAACTTGCACAATTTAACTAATTATTTATCCTCGCTTGTAGGCTAGAAGAACACACGAGAATTCATTTTTCACATCGGATAGAGAAGAGGACATGGAAGAAGTCTAAGAAGCAAATATGTCTCTTTCTAAGGTAAAGAAGTAGTCTAAGGCCATGTAAGCTTCAAGAGATCATAACCATAATTCAAAAGGCAACAACTCTTATTTACGACAAGGAGGGCAATTAACACCCAATGAAGGTTGTCATGTTTTCTCTTTGAAGTGCCCATACGGGCAAGTCAAAATATTTAAAAGTGGCATGAGATAGTAAGAGGCTCAAACTACCAAGATACTTAAAAGAGAAAACATGACAACCTGCCACTAGAAGGCCTATAAAGATACAAGTGTAGAACAACTATGTATATTACACTAACATGTATGCAAATGATACATTCATAGATTCAAGGCCAACACGCCCTTCACTACGTTCTAACATGTTTGTCTTACGAGATTACAAACAATTGTGTTTTACGAGCTTCATATTTTGTTTTATAAGGGGTTTAAAAAAATACAACCATCAAGTGTGTTTTAGAAAGACCTATTTTCCATACTCAAAATTAGATGCTATGGGTTAAAAACCTTAGTTACCTAAGATGGGGGAGGGGGACACAATTTTCAAGGTGGTGATGTGTTTTCCATATTTGGGGACAACACTGGGATGACTATTAAAATAATACATAAATATAATTTTTTTATTTTAACGTTATTCAATGAAATTTAGGGATTTAAACTGTATTTAGTGTGTTTTAGGTACTTTTGAGATTAAAATTCAATGTTTTTGGTAAAAATAACAACTTAAAAATTTAAAACATAAAAAGACTTTTATTTTTTTAAAATAAGGGATGTCCAAATCCAAGTCCCCAAGTCCCCAAAGTGTTCGGGACGTCACCAAAATACAAGGGATGCGTCTCCGCATAACACTGCTTTTGAACAAAGTTGACAATACCAATTTGTCTTTTGCTATTTTTATCTTTTCATAATTTGTGGTTTTTGATGTGGATTCTTTAAAAATGTTAGAGTAGTGTTTATGTGTACATTTAAAACATGCTTCAATCAACATTCTTCATGTTACATGTTTCGTATGATTTACTTGTTTCAATCACACGCTACCATTCCATGGCATTCATTATTATGTGAAACGAGTTATTATTATCCAACTATGACTTAATCACGATTATTCATTTGTGTTTTCATAAACTTTTCTAAGTCATACCTTTACAAAAAAATCTTCCTGTCTCCAAAATAACATTTAATTTTCAATTATATCAACAAATAAAATCATTGAGATATCGCTCATTTGCATTTCCTTCTTTTCCATCGTCTGCATACTTAACATGGGTCAATACAAAACTAACATGGATTTCACTCCTATTTAGCAATGATACCATACATTTAAATTTTCTAGAGAGGAGAAAGAAAATATTAGAAATCACTCATTGTGATTTCATTTGTCATTCAACACATTTAGAGTTTAGAGAGAAGAAAATCACATCCTTCACACACAACTTCATGAATCAATTATATTCCCAAGGTTTTAGAGAGAAAAAAATCATTTCTTCACACAATTTCTTTCAAGTTCATTTGCAAATCTAATAGATATAACATCATTTATCATGCCATTTACAATTTCCATCCACAATTTTGAAAAAGGTTTGCAGGAGAGAAAACATCGATTGTTTACACCAATGTCAAATTTTCATTCGTTTTGTCAAGTTTAAAGAGAGTGATTTGATTCATTTGCATAGGTTATCTTTCGCCCACATAAGAGCTAGGGAGAGGACAATGTAGTAACACCCTCGTGCAACCGACTCTCGACCCACCATGGGTAGTCCACAAAACTAATGAGAGGTCTGAAACATTCAAGTTCACATAACAAATTGATATCAAGGCACCGCGTCTCCACTCTTCGTTATCGCAACCCATACCAACACGCAAGTCACTTGGCAACTACTAGACTAACAAAATAACACTCAGCTCAAATAGGAGTCAAATGTGATCCCTAGGTCAACATATTACTATGAATCACTTCCCAAAATTAGGTTGCCAAACACAACAAAAATTGCCATGTAGAGTCAAAACTAAGTCACACGCCTCCTAAAAAGTTCATCAAGTGTGTGAACATGAAATTTGTTGCTTCAAAACTCTTCTCTTATATGGTGAGAACACAAGGGAGTTGATGAAACTAAAATGCTAGGTGGTGCTTGCTTTAGATGCACTATTCCGTAGGAGGATTAGTGAAATCTAGAAGTTTGATCTTGAACACGGTAAGCCGACGTGCCTCTAAAATAAGCACGGATAAAGCACTTCCCCAAACAATTGAGTGAAACTAATTATGGATTCATAATCCTAATATGGAAAGGAAGAGATTAATGTTTATAGGAAACAAATTCTCGGTTTGAAAGCTTTTAAACCGGGCCGATTCCAAGATGGTTTTATGAAGTTGAGTCATCGCCTCCTGCTTTCAGCTCATCAAGGTGGCTCAAAACCCGTTTAAAATAAGCGTTAGACAAAATGATGGGTGCGGTTAGGGATTGTTCTAGGCTTCTAGCATCTCTCAAAGATCATCGAGGAACATGTTCATGCCATGAAACTAAACATAGAAAGATTGTAGAAACTTGTTGTGCATCATTGTTAGAGTGAAATTATAACTTCTAAAGGTCTGTTTTAAGATGGTTAATGTCTAGTTTTTCAAACACTTGTTCACATGGTTGCAGAAGGCTAAGCCATGACCATGCATTTAAGTTCCGTTTCATTTTATATTTTGCAGTAGTATGTTTCAAGTTGTTTGTGGGAATGACAAGCAAGTAGGGTGTTCTAGAGGTCGGTCTCCACTTGCAAGAAAAGTTCATTTCCTTTTTACTTATGAATGACAGAAAATTTAGCATTTGTTCATTTACATATACACCAATAAATGTATATACATTTAATTATCTTGAAAGGGAAGATAAATAAATGTAAGATAGCGAGGCTAGTAAGAAGGTAGAAAACCCATGCCTAGCATGCGGGAAAATTGTAAAAAAAACTTGGTGCATCCACTCCCAAGACACCTAGCTTTGCAAAATCTGCTTACCATTTGAACCCTATCCCCACCTGCACACTTTTGCATAGATTGTGAAGGAAGAGAAAAATTTGCAGCAAAGAACTACTGCAATAATTGTAAATCCGTACTCTTATGCACGCTACAAGCATCAAGCAAGCACTCCCTCACAACCACCATAGGTTTAAGGTGTGCACATCTACACAAGGGTTCCATGCGAAGTTTGCAAGAAAGGCTATTCCCACAACTCTTGCGGATTAGGATTGTGGTCACCCCGTATAAGGGCATGGGCTACTAAAGCTAAAAGTACATCATACATAAACTCCATTCTCCCTAGAACCACCTAGATTAATTTGGAATGTAATCCTCATGGTGAGGATTGGCATGATCTTGTTGCAAATAGGGCAATACCCACCAATCCAATAAAAAAATAATTGTTAGTAATCCAAGCACAATGAAGATCAACCAACCATTACCCAAAAACACAACATTCCCTCCCCATTATATTGCTTTGACCTTAAAATGTCTAATGAAATCAAGAATAATTTCTCAAGCTCGAGCTTGGCTATTGCCATTCTTTATAATCCACTATCCAATGATGATGCTTATTGGTGTTAATTTTGGATTCTAATGTATTATTTCATTTGGTGGGCGGTGAAAGATTCTAATAATAACTTTCCAATTGTATTTACAAATATTTGCTACATTTGTTCTTGAAAGTGCGGTTGTTGAGAATATACTTGATTTTGACTTCTTGTCTTCTTTAAGGATGATGAGGATGTCGAGTTATTTGGTGTTGTGGCATTTTTGGGCGTTGGGAATATCCTAAATTTTGACTTTCCTCTCTTCTTTGAGGATGATGAGGATTTCTATTTATTTGGTGTTACGGCATTTGTTGTTTCATGATAGCGAGGGTGTTGATGTGACCCACTCTTCATTTTTATTCCATATGTTGTCTTCTATCTTATTCATTTTGTTTTGAGTTATCTTTAAGCTTTGTACAATTTGCAATTTTCTGTCATGCATGTGCTTGTTCTTATGATGCATTTTAGAAAAAGTATCTTCAATCCTTTTCTTGTGTGCTTTGATTTTGACTTTGTATTTGTTAAGCTGAATAACAACTTGTTCTATGTTTTTCTCTCCTTTTTTCCTTCCACAAGTTGAAGCGCATATTTTTCTAATTTTCTTGGCCTTATTTGATCTTTCGTTTGCATTTTGTTTTTCATTTCATCATCTAAAGTTGAGTAAATGTTTTATAGTCCGTTTCTTCAATTCTGTTTCTTGGATGATTGTCTTTTTTCTTCTTTCAAGACTATGATTCCCTTAACAAGGATTTGGTTATGATTTCATAAACTTCTTAGTTCTTAATATTTCTTTTTCAAATTTGTTCAATGTATTTTTTTATTCTACTATGTTTTTGTCTCCTCTTTTCCTTCCTCAAGTTGAAGCACATATTTTTCGAATTTTCTTGGCCTTATTTGATCTTTTGTTTGCATTTTGTTTTTTATTTCATCAATATCTAAAGTTGAGTAAATGTTTTATAGTTCGTTTCTTCAATTCTGCCTCTTGGATGAATTGTCTCTTATCTTATTTCAAGACTATGATTTCCTTAACAAGGATTTGGTTATGATTTCATAAACTTCATAGTTAATATTTCTTTGTCAAATCTTGTTCAATGTATTTTTTTTGTTCATTTATGGGTTTGGAAAACTTCGTGTCTTTGTTTCCTTAAGCCTACAATTACTTCATGTTTTAATTGAGGCTTTGTTGCTTGCATAGTTCATCAATTTTTTTTTGTTAATTTCTTTTCAATATCTTTCAGCTTTAAATCTTGCAAGGTATGATTTTTCTTGTCCAACTTGTTTTACCCACTTCTTTGGGAAAAGCTCCCAACTTTCTTGAATATAAGATCATCTACTTTGAAATGATCAAAGTTATCTCACCATTGTTAAGATTTATGTGGAATTTGACACCATTTAGATGATGTAGAAACATTATTGTGTTTTATATGTGTAATATCCCTGAAAATACTTTAAATAAATCTGGATATTTCTGTCAAAACCCTAGGACATTAGTATAAAAATTGCCTTTTATGACAACAATGACAATCTGATTTTTAATAAAAACAGCAAGCCTCAAAGTGCCAAAAACAGACTTTTATTTATTGATTTCAATCAGCTACAATAAAAGAAATACCAGAGTGTCTGAATACAATTATTCTCCCACAATTGATGATCTAAATAGAAATATAAATGGAAGAGATGAGCATGCAAACTGATTTGACTGAAATCTGCCTCCAGATATTGAAGCCCTAGTTGTACTTGTTGTTCTGGATGTAGAATTAAGCCTGAAAAGCGTGCCCTAGTTGCACTGGATGAACACTTGTACCTTGAATGACCACTGCAACCCCTAGATGGAATTTCCAAGCTCAGATGTGAGGGATTCCGTCCTCAAATTTGTATGCAAATGAGGGATTTTGTCCTCTATTGCTGATGCAGAAGCAAAAGCTACTTGCAGACAAAGAAGTAGTTGATAAATTTCCAAGATGATGTAATAATAAACCCCAAATATGCCTTTATAACCTCCCATCCTCTTCCAAAGTGGACGCCCCCTTCTGGAAATACATGCATGCCCCCATAAACCAATAAAATAATACTTTATTCCCCTCAAGTTGGTGCCCCATTCTAAAATTAGGAATATGCAATATTAAAAGCTCAAACTCCACTTTATCCTAAAAATAGGATTTGTTTTCTCATGCAGCCCCTTTCTATCCTTGGTGCCCTCATCATAGACTCTTTTATTTAATTATTATCCAACTTGGCGCTTAATAATAGAAGTACACCATTCTATTATTATTTTATTCTATTTCTACTTTTTGGATTAAAATATACTTTAAGTGTCCTTTCTCCAATTAAAATATAGAAATATCCTTGGACCACTTATATTAATTTATTTTCCTCTTTTAATTTCCCCTTAGCCTACGGAAAATAATAAAAATAGGCTTTAGGTATTCAGAATTAATTAATTCTGAAAAGGGGACATTACAATATGGATGAAAAATTCTTTTACATCTTCTATCCCCAAGAAAATAGGTTCTCCTCATCTATCATTCAATTTGTTTGTTCTTGTGTTAGCATGGCTTGAAGTTGAACAAATCTCTATGAGAACTTCAATATGTAACGAGGCAAAGTGTCATTTGTGTAATGACTACTCATGGACGTCATCATGAAATGACTTAAACACACATGGGTGAAATCCTACAAAAATTAAAAATCTAACTTCAATATGGTTTGATGCTTCTTTGTATTGCCTCTTCCTTTATATTGGCTTTTCTCTTTCTAAACTAATCTCACTCCTTTTAATTCTCTATTTCTTTAGTGTTCCACGAGTCTCGAAACGGGGATGGCGGGATGGGTCTCGAGATGAGGGACCGAGGGCCTAGGTTTGGGGACGACGATGCAAATATATATAGTACTTGAAAAATTAGTTATAAAAAAATGTATAAGGAACAACAAATGAAACTTTGAAATACTAAACACATTGCATTGAACAATGAAAATGCCAAATATCAATATATTAATATTTATATTCAAAATGATGATTACATTCAAAATTCAAATATAGTTGGCTAGTGGCTCAATGCCTCTAACGAGTCTAATCATCCCCAAAGTCTGTGCCAAACTCCTCATCACTCGAACTGCTAGACTCCTCAAGGTTGAAAACTTGAAACTTGAACGGTTGAGCAATGAAGACTTGGCACTTACTCTAACTTTGTTGTTACTTGTTAATGTTGTCCCTCTTCCTTGTTAATGCTCTCACTCTTGCTTGCTAATGCTTTCACTCTTGCTTTGAATTTTTGATTGTGATTTGGAGTGAGGGTGTAAGTCTTATTTATAGTTTTTTTTGGAGTGCTTGGGGGTGGGTGGGGCCCATTGAGTATTAGGGTTAGGGTTGGGGGCAAAAATTATAAAACAAAATGATTTATAAAAAAAAACTTTTAGAAAGACTTATGCCGCCGGAGATGGTTGGTAGTCTGGGACGGATCAAGAGACTCTTGGTAGTCTATGGACGCCCCAAATCCCCATGAAGTCCCCAAAATGGTGGGAGGACGTCTCGAAAAGATTCCCTCTTTGAGGAAAATGTTTTGGGACGTCCCCATTTGGTTGGTGGCGATGGGGGGATGGTGGGGGACGCGTACCCGCGAACACTATTTTTTTCACCAATCCTCCAAATGATTCCACGAAAAAAAACATTTGATCTTTGAAAACTATAAAAATTATTGGATACTAGTTTTGACTTTCAGCATCTCATTCTTTAAGATTTCTCAAGGTATTTGCAATTGAATGTTGTAAGGACTGTGCTTGGTAATTTGCTGAGATTTAGTCACTGGCCTTCGAGTTTGTTTGGATCTTCTTGAATGTGGGTTATCTAGTCACACTCACAATTAGTAGTGGTCAATCTTTTGGTTCTCTTTTAGCAGCTAGTCTGCATTTCTTTGCTGCATTTGGTTGTTTATCCTTTAGTTGGTCTTTCACATTGTCTCTAGCTTGGAAACCAGTATTTTGTGATAACAAAAACTTTTTATTTTAATACTTTGTGTCCAAAAATTTCAAGTTAGTTTGCTTCAAATTCTTTGGTTACCATATGTTAATCAAATTATCCTTGAAAGTTATTGTTCTTGTTAAGATATCTTCTTATGGAAACAAAATACAATCTGTTGAAGTTCTATGGTTTCTATTTACCATCATGAGTTATTGATAAAAATCCATCTCATATGAGGATTTCCTTTCCCCTCCATATAATTTGATGATGAGTGTTGAGTGTCGCATGTCATGTAGCATTATTACATGTCCTGATAGGCAAGAACTATTCTGCATTTTCATGAAATGGGAAAAGAACATAACAAGATTCATATTTTAACATTGCCCAAAGCTGTTGAGTGGACCGCCTAGACAACAATTATGCCATTTGTTCTAACAATTATCATGTTTAAATCTTATGGTACCCCATTTTGAACATGGAAGATTATACATGTACATGGCAGCTGCAACACAATTGTCATCAGTCAAAAGTTAAAACCATGGCAAGTGATTGTTGTCAAGCTGCAGTGGATGGCATAGAAAAGTAGTAGAGCTTTCCTATAGGATTTTTCCTGAAATCCCATGAATTTGGGGAGAGCAGATTGATATTTATGATGTTTGTTTACTGAGGTTTTCCGGATAAACCTTTCAAGCCATAAACTGTAATTAACTATTTTCCTCTATTTTTGAGGCTCTGATATCACTCTAATCCTTTTTCATGCTTTATTTGTTGCAGATTTCATATTAGTAAGTCACAAATATGCATGGTAGGTGATAGATTGGACACTGATATTTTATTCGGTCAAAATGGTGGCTGCAAAACGCTTCTTGTTCTTTCAGGTAATATTGAACATCTTTCCATCTTTTCCCTTTCCTACCATTCAATGTGCATGCATTATTGTGTTCAAACAGTGCAGTGGTCTCAAAATCTTGCTGATGGTGATATTTTCTATATCATATCCAGGATAACTTATATAGTGAAACATAAATTGTGGCTTATCCTAGGATACATGTGATGCATATTACATTCATACATCGAAAAGTTCTATTTCATTTGTAATTATATGCATTATTTCTGGTAAGTTATATATAGATCATTCACATTTATCATTTCCCACTTGTTCCTGATTCTTGTGAGATAGGTGTAACAACATTATCCATGCTTCAAAACCCTAAGAACAGTATTCAACCTGATTTCTATACAAATAAGGTGTCAGATCTCCTTGCCAAGAAGTCTGCAAATGTATAACAGATACAAGCAGTAAGGTATCTGATCTGACTCATTCTGAATATATATATATGTTTTTTGTAAATTCTGTTGTGAAACTTCTTGTTTCTCACCACTATTTGCATGTTAAGTATGCATAAATTGGCAGGGCCTCGTGTGCTTTTAAAATTGTAATCTCTTGAATGCACAAGCAGTGTGCTTTCTAAAGCCATTTTATGTAAATCTGCACTGGAAAAACTATAAAATAAAATATGTATGATCACAACAAATACTATTGTTGACAATATTAAACTGACGATTGTACAGATGATTTATTTCATAGCTGGCATTGGACAGAAGTCACAGAACACAGAGCTGGTAATAAAACAGCATCATTCATAGCTACAATAAGATAATTTTAATATCAATTTTTTTGGCAAATAGCTCTTGGATTTTATATCTATTCTTGGTTCCAAAAAAATCAGGCTCCCCACATTTTTTTCTTGAGATACTTTATATAATAAGTTAATTTTACCTGTAAACCAGGGTTTGATAAGCCTATACATACACCATATGGGCATATCATGTGGGACTTCCTGTGTTTATGGAAAAACTAATAGTATTATCTATCGTTTCTCAAGTAAAGTGGTAGTAGGTATGCCTAATAGTCGCCACTTGATGCCACAGATAAAGGTCAGTAAGTTGAGTTGCAGAGGTAGAAGATTGGTTTAGTTTTAAAATAATGGAGTTTGAAAGATATATATGCAAATCTTAGTATCTTGGAACCAAATATCTAAGTGTCAATGGCTGACATATTAATCTTTGGGTTGATATCTTGTCCAAGATATTTACAACTGGACATTCTTGCTAGTCCCACATATGAATATAAGCTGATTGGTAATTGCTTATGAGAAGGTCAGCCTCCAAAGAAATGTTTACAGGAATTATCCGCTGTGTTTTGTTTTTGTATTTCTATACAGCATCAATAGATTAATAATGACTCACGAGTTCTCAATGATCAAAGGGGAGAAACTTCACATAATATTCATGTGTACATAATGATTCAGGACTACAGTGTGATACTTGTATATTCAAATATGCAATTGCTCATAGAGACTGGAATACTTCAGGTGCATGACAAGAAGGATGGATCTAGTTCTATATAGGCTTCTGCAGTTACGAAGCCTAAAATGAGTAATTGAAACATTTCCATAAAGTTTCTGTTTTTGGAAATAATACTTCTCCAAATTTTGGAAATGGGAAATATGTATCTAGATGATGTAGATAATAAATTTGAGATGTATGCAGATATTTTAATGTTCCAAATTTTATTTCACGTTTTCACGTTCTTTTCGGGAACATTATTAGTTTTTGTCAACTATCATTTGGTGGTGTGTTTTTATTTGTATGGCATTATTGTGGACCATAGTGGTTCCATGGGCCCACCTTACCCACATTAAGTAGCCCAAAAATGCTTTCTTGAAATGGTAAATGGTGGTTTCATTGCCTTTGTCTGGAAACCAGTGAGGAAACTTTTCAACATAGTTAGCAGGATCGGCCTGGGTTTTGTTCAAACCTGAACTTTTTTAGATTGGCTGAATCAGTCTGGACCAAACCTGACGTGCAATGTATTAATTTAAGAAAGCGAGAAAGAGGTAAAAACTGGGAAGCCTTGCAGGCTCCTGCATATAAAGTAAATAAAATTATCACCTTAATATATTAAAAATTTTAATACAGAATTTCTTTTTAGTATTTTTAACATAATTATCTTTTGTTGCATATAATATGATTTGCTGCTTATTGTTAATGATATGTAATTTATTATATTTTTAATATCATCAAACCTTTTTATGAATATTTTGAACTTTTTCCTGAATTCCAAAATTTGGCAAATCAACCTCCTCTTGAACATATACATTTTCTTGAACCTGGTAACCTATATATTACAAGAAATGTTCAAGCTTGTTTCCTGGCGGGGAACATTTTTCTAGAGGAAATATTTGGAGGGGAAGGTGGGTAGGGAATTTTCCAGAAACACAGCAATGCTACTTTTGACAATGTCTATCATCAGGTAAGACATTCAAACAACAAAAATGCGTAGTGGACATTATTAAGAGTTGCATCAAGGCTAGTTTGCAAAATAAGGTATAGCAAATATGAAATATCACATGTACTTAATAATGCGTTGACAAACAGACATCTATAGTATCATCTCTGGCACCATCCACCTTCATATCTTGTGAATCTTCTTCTTGTAATACAGATAATTATTTGCTAGTCCTTCTCTTATGCACGTGTACTTATATGGCTTATACTGTTATAATGTGAATGCGGGGACAAACATGCAGGGAAATGATAATATTGCAAGTTTCATATCAAATATCTTTTATTCACGTGGATCTAATTATATTTTAGTCTCTTTCTTACTTAGATGTGCAAATATGTTCCAATTAGTGTTGATGGTAGTAAAAGCATGCAGGTAAATGCTAATACTTATGCCTTTGTAGTACTTATGCATGTTGAGCAGTTAAATTATTGAGACTGCGGAGGATTTTTCTTGTTTCAGTGCTTTATGTCAAAACATATATCTGGAATGTGTTGATAGCAGACTTGTGATTATAACAATGCAGATTTGAACTCCAGGAACGTAGATAGGAAAAGAGGTTTTGATGCTTCAGATTTTCAGTCAGGTTAGCCTAATGGTGATACATTTTTCTACAAGTCACGATTCACTGGAATTTTGATGTTTCACGGAATATTTGTTCCATGTCAAATGGAAGGCCTCAACTTTCCATTCCAGCTCTTTAGGTATGAATGTAGTGTGGTTTCTTTGCTAATTACGAACATTTGTATCTCCCTGAGGAACACTGACTGTTGAAATATCTCAAGAGTTGTGTACTTGCATGATAGAATATACTATTCAACTATCTTTGGAATTGTAACAGAGTCATTTGTTTACTTTTAGCTGCATAGCTCTAGTGTCTTATCATGTAGCTTAGAATCATAGTTTGCCTCTTCGCGTAGTACTCGCCAAAATTTTGCCTGGGCAAATATTCGCCAATAAAACTCGCCATTCGTCACAGGCGAATATTTGTGAGTATTTGCTGAGAATATTTGGCAAATATTCGCCGAGTTTGACCCTAAAATTCGTCCATTCATAGGTTTAACATGGAAAACAGGAAAAACACAGGTTTAACGCTGAAAAATGTAGTTTTTTGTCTTATAAAGGCATCATGCTGATATTTCTCTAGAACAGGGAAGAGGAAAATGTAAATTATTGTTAATTGTGACTTGTATAGATATGCAATTTATGATGATAATTTTGAATGGCAATCATCATAAATTCATAGCACTTATCAGTTGGCTATTGTATTCGCATGATGATACGATTTTGTGCTGTATTTGTATTCAAATCTACTAGAAAACACTTCCCCAACATTTTACAGACTCATTTGATATATTTTGTAGCTATATTTTGCATAAAATTTATGTTTTTAAAATAAAATAGTGTATTTTTAAGTTGCTGAATATTCCTGAATATTTTCCAAGTCTTGCTGAGTCAATTTTTTTGGGTTTGCCGAATACGAGTATGCAAACTATGGCTTAGATAATGGATGTTCTTCATAACCAGACATGTCAGACTCAGTTAAATTAGCCAAGTTTTGCATAATTTTAAAAAGAAACATGTTTTTGAACTAGACCAGACTTACTTTTGAAAGCTGTCTATTAGATTACGTTTGCTTCTACAGAGACTAAAACAAGAAGTTTTCTAATGAGGCATTACTGAGAAAGAATTTTGATAACAGCCAAGGAGGTCAAAATTACAAAAGCAAATTCTCTTTATCAGCTTTATAGCAGCTGCAATTATGAAGTGCATAGACTTGAACTGCAGATTGCTCGGAGGTGGTGCAACATTTATCTCAATTTCAAAGAAAATTATTTCGCAGAAAAATAACAGACTTAAACTGAAAACCAATATCCACTCTGTATAAATAGCAACAACTGAGTTCTTTTCTCGATCAAAGCCAAAGAATGTCCTTCCTGAATCGTAATAGCTTCGATTATAGTTAGCAATAGAGGAAATTTGCTTGAACCAGTCCGAAATGCTTGCACCCATGGAAACTTCTGACAAAATCCACAACATGAAGAGAGTCGTGTTGTTATAATGAGTAGGATCTTAAACCATTATGAATTGAGCGGGGAAAGGTGAAGTGGTGGGTGCCAAATATATTAGAAATGATTTAAGAATATTGGCAGGAATTTCTCTGTAATCATGATTAAATTGTGTATGGAAGTCCTTACATGTTAGGCAGGAGAAAATTTAATCTCTACATGTATCATTTAATATTAAATTTTTGAATTGCCCCCAGTGTTGTGTGATGTCAGACAAGTTCAGCAGGTGCCCTAAGAGCTAGCTTAACACCCTCACTTGTCCAAATGTAAACGGCTTTGCATTTTGAAAGCAACGACAGTCTGATGTCATGGAAGTCAGTTATCAATGGGAGAGCCTACTCTGGGATTGCTTTGAGGTACCAACAAGGGATCTTTGTAGTTTGAATCACTCTCTAGATGAGCAGGGATTCTTTCTTCACTTCAATGTTTCCAAAATCCTTTGCTACAAGCTAACGGAAAACCATTAAAACTCATCTCTGCCTTTGAATGGAATTGATAAGAAGGGCTAACCTAGGTTTTATTTAAGGCAACACCACCAGATCTTCTTGACTAATCTGAATCTAGCTTATAATGAACAAGGAATCTTCCCCCTTAAATGTTTCTAAAACCCTTAGCTACAAGCTAATGCTCGACCTTTAAAAGCAATCTTTGCCTTTGCAATGCTATTGATAGGAAGGCTTACTTGTAGGTTGACTTGAGGGTCGAACAAAGGATCTTTGCCTGATTGGTTTGTATGATGAACAAGGAATCACCCTCCACTTTGTAAACCCTTGCTACGAGGAAAGAAAAGGCCTTTAAAACCAATCTCTGACTTTGCAATGTTATTGACAAGAAGGCTAACTCCTAGATTTAGTTGAGGTGCCAACAAGGGATTTGCATGTGAATGGTTCTTATGATGGGCATAGGCTGACTCTCTACTTCAACGTTTCTAAGCCCTTGCTCTAGGCTAAGAAAGGCCTTTAAAATGACTTAATGCCTTTGCAATGTTATTGACAAGAAGGCTAACTCCTAGATTGAGTTGAGGTGCCAACAAGGGATTTGTATGTGAATGGTTCTTATGATGGGCATGGGCTGACCCTCTACTTCAATGTTTCTAAGCCCTTGCTCTAGGCTAAGAAAGGCCTTTAAAATGACTTAATGCCTTTGCAATGTTATTAGCGTCTTTCATAGGCCTTTTGTAGAGAGCCCTATCTTCTCATATCAAATAACATCTCATGCTCCCACTAGGTAAGGATTATCTTTAGATGCTCCATCAAAATTAGATTGACTCACTCATCTCAAATGATTCACTCCAACAAGCAAAAGATGACTTTGAATGCTACATCAAAAACTTGAGTTTTCTTGGGGCATTTAGTTGGCCTTCAAGGCAAGAAACATATTTGATCATTTTTAAGTGTTCTATTTTGTTTTTGCTTCTTGTTTGGTGTGTTGTGTTAATAAAATGTCAATAGTAAAGCTAAGGTTACAAGAGAGTTTGGTAATATAATAATTTATTCATCATCCAATGCAAACATTGGCCCCCATCACTAATCTAAACAATTTTGAATGGTATAAAAAGTTTGTCTGAAGATAAGCGCTTAGAAACATCTCAAGCCAAAATGAACTAGAGTAAAAACACTACACAACCAACAAGAAGAGATACAACTCCACTAAAGCTCCAAACAATTATAATGAAACTGAAATAAGTGCAATGTTTATTTGTTTTGAGTTTTCAACATACACCTTGTGTTTTTATATATATATATATATATATATATAAGATCTATATACCACCCTCCCACCCTCCCCCCCCGCCTGAAAAAAAAAAATCCAATTTGCTAATGTTTTAGTTAAAAATAATGAACAATTGATTGTTGAAAAAGGGCGTGAAGGAATTTAATGTTTTCACGATTTTTACTTGATTGGATTGTTTTATGAAGACAAATTTTCATTAGGACTATTAATGGTTACATAATAACTATTTAAAAATTCAAATGAAATGATATGCACTTGTCATTAAACCTAATACTTAAATTTGATTATTTGAGGGTTGTATCAAATTGCTCTCAAGTATTTGCAAAATTTGATGGGAAAAATTATAGTTGTTTTTTGTTGAGGGTGTTTAGGAACATCTTTAGGACTGTTTTTTTTTTTGGAAATAGGTAAATGTGAGGGTTTTGAAAGGACCCACATCCTTTTACAAAAGGCCCTTAAGGTTAGATATAACAATGAAGCATACAAAGAGAAAGACCAAAGTCAAAAAAAAAAAAAAAAGAGGAAGCCCACTAAGGGTTACATATTATAGCATATTTTTCAGAGAAGTAGCTGCCTCTTTAGTATCAGCGGTGGGAAACTTGTTAGCCATAGCATCTCGATTGTATAAGTTGCGGACAATCAACCTTTATGTGATCCCATGTACTATCGTTGTCTTCTTTCCAATCTTTGATAAAAGCAAAAGCTCTATTAAGCTTCTCCAACACGTTTATAAGCTTTGCCCATCCCCTCGTTCTCACGTGTTAGAGGGCGATTGGACAAGACATTGCCATAATTAGAAAATCCCTCCGAATGAGTAATAATTGATGAAACTCTTTCCCATGCGCAAGTAACATCATAACCAAAAATGGTGATTAGTGCTTAATAAATGCTTCATCGACGGTGCGGGGGAGGACAAGGGGGATTGCTTTGCCGACTCTAGATAAAGAACTATTAGTGGAAATGTGCAAGTGATGGATATCTATATGATGATGTGATAGATACCATGCCATAGTGGAAGATTTTGAAATGTGTCCTAGTAATTATATTGATTGAAAAGAGGAATTATGTGCTTAATTAGAGGAGGTTGGTGAGGGATCTCATCTTGTGGCAAGGGAATTGTTTGTTCTTCCTTTGATGGTTTGGCCTTATGCGGGGCTTGTGGAGATTTTTATTTTGATTTTGGTTAATTATTTGGGATTGATACCAATGTACATGAATTAATAGAGACAGGGGAATGGGTAGGTACTTCTAAAGTTGGTATGACACTAGTTTAGGTAGGTGGCTCTAGGATTACCGAAGAAGAAATATTAGTAATTATTACTCCTATGGACATTGATTTTGCGAGCAAGAGTCATTAGCCAATACAAAGAGTAAGTTTTTGGGAAGTTGCCAATCTAGATATGATGATCTTCAAATATCACTCCCAAATTAGTCAGATAATTAGCAATAGTGTTTCCCTCTCTATAGATATGATGATAGATAATATTTTGGAAACTAGACTATAGGTTGCAGATGTCTTCAATAATATTGCTTATAGTACAACTTGTAGGCGCCTTTGAATTGAGAATACAGACCAAATTTAGAGAGTCACTTTCCACAATGAGTTGACCAAGACCAATTCAGCACAACATCATAACCAAAAATGGTAATTAGTGCGTAATAAATGCTTCCGTCGGCGGCATGTGGGAGGACAAGGGGAATTGCTTTGTCGACTCCAGATAAAGCACTATTAGTGGGCACGAAAGTAAACAATTTCCTCTATGGACGTTGATTTTGCGGGCAAAAGTCATTAGCCAACACAGAAGAGTAAGTTTTCCGGGAAGTTCCCAATCCAGATCTGATGATCTTCAGATATCACTCCCAAATTAGCCAAATAATCAACAATGTTTCCCTCTCTATAGATATGCCGATAGATAATATTTTGGAAACTAGACTGTAGGCTACAATGTCTTCAATAATATTGCTTATAGTCCAACTTGCAGGCGCCTTTGAATTGAGAATACAGACCAAATTTAGAGAGTCACTTTCCACAATGAGTTGACCAATTCCAATTCTGCTCGCCAACTCCATTCCTTTTAGGATAGCAAGGGCTTTTGATTTGGGATTAGTCCCATTGCCAAAATTGACAAAGCAATGAATAAGAGCCATGGGTTAACCAAGATCATCCCTGAGAATAGCCCCACCTCTAGAAACGCTCGGGTTGCCTTTGGCGATCATCATCATGTTAACTTTAAGCCACCGACCGAAAGGGGAGACCAAAAGGTATTAGCTCTGGCTGCAGATAGAAGGTGGATCCAAGGAAAATTTGGAGTTGCTTATGCCAGGTGCCAGATAGGTTAAGGGATATTTTCTGTTTGTGTTGTTTCCAGATGTAGCAGTTCAAATTTTCTTGAAATCCAGAAACCACTCCTGAGAAGACTTGCTTCAACTCTTGAGTTTGTTCCTTGAAAATTCTTTTGTTTCTCTCTTTCCAGATGCTCCACAAAGTATGTGGCAGGAGAAGTTTCCAAGCAAGGGTGCAAACATGATGATTGAAAGGGGATTGCCATTGAATAATAGTGTCTAAAAGTGAGGAGGGAAACACCCAAGAAACCCCAAGTAGTCTAAAAGGAGACTCCAAAGGGAGTGTGCAAAGGGGCAATGGAAAAGAAGATGGGCTGAAATTTCCAAGGCACTAAGACAAAGGATACAACGGCTAGGGAGAGAAAATCCTCTACATTTTAGATTTTCCTAGAAAGGAAGGAGTCATAAGAGGTCAACCAAGAAAAAAAGCCAATTTTGGGGATAACTTGTGGGATCCATAGATGCTTTAGAGGAGGGTCAACGTGGGGGTGTTGAATGGAAATATAAGCAACTTTCACAGAGAATTCTCCAGAGGGGTAGAGAGGCCAAATACGGGAGTCTTTAGCCTGAGTGAAAGGAATGTATTGTGAAGAAAGCAAACTTTTGAGACTGTCGAGGCGCTGCATCTGGGTCGAGCTACAACCTTCCCAAGTATGGTAAGTGCCAGCAGGGCAAAGAATCTGACTTGTCAATGTAGCTACTTACCGCTCTACCACAAAGTCTAGATGAGGTGATGTCTAATAGGATCCCAAAAGGAATAAGAGATTAAGGGTTTCTCACCTATCCACTAGTCCCTCCAAAAATCAATTTGTCTACCATTACCCAACCTCCATTTGGTACCTGATTGCAGTAGAGATTGAGTACTTGACTATAGAGTTCCATATAACATATCTATTCGAAATGTCCATAGAGAGGAAATTCTCCTATGAAGGGGGTATTTGGAGGCCAACATCCTGGCCCAAGGGGATTTTTCATTTGACATAACAACCCAACCAAGCTTTGCTAATAGCGCCGTATTCATTTCCACAACTTTCGAAGACCAAGACCCCAAAGAGAAGTAGGTTTGCAGACCACATTCCAAGAAACTAAATGTATCCGTTTACGCTCTTCTACTCTAGACCATAGGAATTGCTTTTGGATTTGCTCTATGTGGGAAGCAACCGAGGGCATTTTTAGCAAAGACATGAAGTAGATAGGGAGGTTCTATAGAGTTGTTTTAACTAGTTGAAGCACATCTTTAGGACAATTAATGGTTACATAATAACTATTAAAAAATTCAAATGTAATGATATGCAACTATCATTGGACCTATACTTATTTGATTATTTGAGGCTTATATCAAATTGCTCTCAAGTTTCTACAAAATATTTGAAGGGAAAAATTGTAGTTGTTTGTTGTCGAGGGTGTTTGAACATCATTGGCCTTAGACTCTTTGTTTTATGAGAGGGCCCAATGTTGGACATATAACTAAGTGCACATATATATTCAAATTGTTGGTCACCTCATTGCATGGTGTGTGATTTGAACTTGGACCACTCCTTTTTTTACTAATGCGCCTCTTTAACATTACGAACCTATTGGAAAAGGGAAAAATTGTCTAGAGTTTTTTTCTATTTTAAAACTAGTGTCATCTTGAATACATCTATATGATACGCCCAAAGATATCATTCTAAAGGTCCTTATCTTGTATTTTCCACACACCACATTACTAATAAGTCTAGTAGCATTCTTTGTGAATTTCCTATTGACTTGTGCCAAATGGCATCCATTTTAGTTGCATTTATGTTGGGCTCAAAAAAATCCTTATAGAAAAAAGGCCTCCAAACTTCCATCATATGTCTAAGATTTTGCAATTTTTTTATTGACTTCTTTAAGCAAAGACAAGATTTTTCAAAATGAAAATGGATGTCAAATTTAAGGTAAAAATGCAATGTGACGATGATTCTACCCTTGAAAGATAAATGTGTGGGATAAAGAGGTGTGTAGAAGGGGTTATTATTTTATTACTTTTAGGTTGAGGGTTATATCTAGGTAATATATTCATATTGATTAATCTTAATCAATGCAAAAATTAGATTATAACATTTATAGCAATTTGCAAGATATAACGATAGATATGATTGCGTAAAATACGAAGGGATGCACTTAGCTAAATAAGATGATCTAGTAGTGTAAGATGACGGTGTAGGCTATAAGTGATCCGACATTGCTTCGTTTTAAGGATTGTGAGTGTAAACTAAGAAAAGATGAAATTGTTTGGTGCATGCAGAACCATTGGATATTTTGGTCTTGAGGAACAACCCCGTACTTTGGGGTGTTGGTGATTCAACTTTGTATGCCCTTATGAATTTGTGATGTAGCTTGTTGTGAAACCTTAGGTGTCGCATGTGTGTGAAACCATTATTGTGACCCAAATCAACTTCAAACACTAACCATGGGTGGGAGGCCCTGCAAAACATTATTAGTTGGGTTGAAGCGCATCCCATGCCACCTACAAAACAATACTCCTAAGAAGCGTCAACCCACACGTAGTTCTCCACCTAACATGTGATATCTATATGGATGCAATTAGTTTGACAACTTGATCACTCGACAATGAGGAACTATGACTTTCCATGCATAGCTTGACTTGGCTTTGAAGGTCTCTAGATTAAGAAGCTTGACTCTTAACATTGGTTGAGAGTGTCGACCTTTGTGAGAGCTGCTCCTATGATTTGTTGTTGCTTTGAAGGGATTTATGAGAGCTTGGAGTGCTTTTAGAATTTATTTTTCAAGTATGCTCTTGAAAGTGTCGAGGTGATGTAATAAGGTGGGTTAGACGTACTTTTATAGGCTTTTGCGAGTTAAGTTTCACACTAATGTTGACCTATGAGATATGAATTGACCAATACACATATCAAATTGAAAAGTGATCGTCGGGTGGTTGGGGATGAAAATGTTTTCTCCGAACCAAACCATTTGAAGGTTTGGTCCCATTGAACGTTCCCATATAGACATCATGGGATTCTACATAGTTCTAGGAAGGATGCTTGGGGAGAGTATAGGGTTGTGGGCTGATGCAATTAGATATGTGAGTGATCGACCAATGTGAATGAAGAAGTAATTCATATAAGAGAGATAAAGATAGGCTACCCATGCTTAGAATGTGTGTACAAGTCATGTTCTAAGGATGAATCCAAAGTTCTCATTGTGCTTTGGCATGTGATCTTGCATGTGTGCAAAATATGACAACAGTGTAAAATGGACAAAGTCCCTCCTCAATGATGGGTGAAGGTGCCCTTATTGAAAACCAAAATTTTGTATACAACTATACATTCACAATTCTACCTGGGGAGTTTGGCAAGAAAGGAAGTGGATAAGAAGATAGAAGAAGTGAAAAGGAAATTGAGAGAGAGAATGAATGAGGAAGTAAGAAAGGGGGTACATCCAAGATTAAGTAAATGCGGATCATAAACTTGATTGTACTTTAGAAACCAATAGATTATATGAATGACAATTGAATAAAAGGTGCAAAATCCATAAAGAGAAAGAGCTTTCACATTCATTAAACATAGGAATAATAAATGCTTAAGAAAAGAAACAAGTACAAGACACAAAGTTCTCCATAAATGCTCCTTTATTCCTCTTTGTACAAGAACAAAAAGTTTCTCATAAGTTCTCTCTACAAACAATATTTTTCTCCTTTCTCCAAAAGTTGTATACAAATGAGCTCTAACTTGCTTTTAATAAATTAACTTAATTTTAATAAAGTTGAGTCACTTTATTAAAATAAGTTCATAATTTGGACTATGACTTAAATAAATTATTTAAAATGTCTCAAAAGAGTGGGTATGTGTGGACCCCTCTTAGACAATGACATGGCAATACTAAAGCAAAACATTGACACATGGATCCAAAATGACACTTAGGACTAGTGCCTTACCAATTAGGCCAAGAGTCCGCCTATCTCGATCTCACGAAAAATGAACTCATTGGTCACCAAGGGCAACCTCGAAATATTATTTCAAAATTTTTGCGAACAAACATTTCACCATCTTGAGCTTTACGACTTTGCAAATGATTTCATTAATTCCGGCTCTCCAGGAAGCAATGAGGTGCAAGGCTAGTCTCATAGATGACTTGCACTTCTAGAATTCTGTTAGGGACTGCATGAAATTCCACCATTCTCTTTTCCATGTTGGCGAACAAGTTTTGGAGTTTGACAAGCTTATTAAGGAAATCAGGACCAAAATTTGTTGATGAAGCATATTGATTTTTTAGTATATCGATTAATTGCTTCTTGAGAAACTCGCATTGAGCTCCTTTGATTGTGTTCACTGACGAAGTTACAAGGGACCTCTTCGATGAATTATTGAATGACACACATGATCGTTTCTCCCTTGTCCTTTACATCATCAAATTGAACTCGAATATCATCAAACACCATCTTTTTGAATTTGACACAATTCAACCTCTCAATGTGAAGTACATGATGATTGAAATCCAAGATTCCCTCGTTGACAAGAGATGAGAAGCCTATTTGTGCAAGTTTTGGATATCAGGAGAAATTTTTTCAAGAGTGCTTATTTTGAATTTGAGAGACTCCAAAATGTAGGATCGAATCTAGATAAGCATGAATCTTATCATAGATTCTCATGGCTTCATCAATCACTTGAAAACCCTGTATCAATGCATTGTTGATCCACGCCTTGGTTGCACAACACATATTATTTATATATTTTTATAGCACAAGCGTCTCTTGATCTAGGAATTGCCACTGCAATAGGCATTTGAACAATAGAAGAGATCAGATTGATTAGGTGTTGCACATATGGAATTAGCTACTCGAATCTCGTCTTTGAGCTGAATGGTTTGAGACTTATATTTCTCCATTCGCCGTAAAATAATATCAATTGATTCACGAGCATGGGCCACATCATTTTCCATGGTTAATTTGTCGAGCATCACTCTAGAAACTTAATAATTATCAGCAATCATTTCTCTTTTGTCTTTATCAACCACCGGTGTTGCTATGTTAGCGAATCGAGCTCCATAAGCATTGACTACAACCTTAACGATGACTTTGTGCTTCTTGGGAGTGCAAGAATTGGTCATTGACACAATGGCCTCGAGGTTGATTGTGTAATGTCCCCAACTTGGACAAATCAATATTCAACAAGTATTTATCAAAACCCTTGATTTTTAAATACCCTGAAAAGTTCCAATGTCTGCAATTTCCAACCCAAATGGGGTTAGGAAAGAGCCGAGGTAAATGGAATGAATTGGGAAAAATCACAAGAATAAAAAAAACAGTAAAATCTCTCCTTCAAACCCTAGGCGACTAGGGTAAAATTGTATTTGAGCCCTTAGAACTTCTCCAAAAATTATGAAACTTGAAATGTGAACAACCCTTGAATTACCAAACACAATGGAACTTGCGGAATCACAAAATACTGGAAATATGATTTTTAATTCGTGAAGGACAACTAAAACTTGTAAATTCAATAACTTGCTCAAGACTTAGAATTTTCCAGCGAATCAAAGATCAATTTCATCTACCAAACAACAACTTTCAAATGAGCTATGAATCACAATTTTTGGATGGAAAAATCACCATCAAACACCACACTGAAAAGCCAATTCTAGTCAACGCCTAGAGGAGGGAAAAACAACGAGATACAAGTGAAATACTTCAACAATTGAAGTCTACGAACAACAACTACAATGGCTCCAAAACAGCAACTCAACTAGCAACACAAAACCTTCAAATTCAGCAACACAAAGTCTCCAATCAGCAACAACATCAATGGGCATCCATCCCTTTCTTCAAGCATGAAGAAATATCAAATATATTGATCAACATCCTTTCAAATGAGCCTTGCTTGTGCTCAAATACCCTCCCAAGTGGGGCGAATCACTTAGGGAGGGAAAATACAATTTGAATTCCCCCCCTTCTCGGCTTATCTTGCTTTTAATCTTTTGTCTTGTTCCAATAGCCGACATTACATCTTTTTATATTAAATTAATTGTCAAATACAATTAGTAATTGAAACTACTCTTAATGATTTAATTATTTCCCTCTTTATTGTAATAACTAATATAATTACCCTCTAATTTCAAATGATGAAAATTGCTCTCAAGGTAATTAATATTAGCTATTATTTTTATTTGAAATGGGACATTACGAATTGTGACTAGTTTGACTATCCTCTCTCTTCTTGATTTCCCCATGGAGCCGAGAGAATTTCTTCATTCCATTCGCCGCATATGACCCTTGCATTTGGTGGGAGTTGCTCCTACATTGGTAGCAAGTATTGAAATTCGGGAGGTGCTTGAAAACAATCTCCTTGTTGACGATGAGGAATTGCTGCAATGTCTTCATGGCGTAAGGGAAAGATTGCAAAGTATCCTTGGGATGCAAAGGTTCAATCGAGTTAGAGATCTGGATCATTGGAACTTGTACTTGATCGATAGGACAAATTGCATAGTGGTATTTTCAATTAACCCATGAGAATCGGAATTGTTATGAGTTGACGAATGATAGCTTGATTGTGATATCCCAAAAATGTGCTCTTTTCCCTCATTTGCCTCCTTACTTCGCTCAGTTCAATTGTTGAAGGTTGATCTTGAGTTAATTCTAACCTCCATTGTTTCTTTCTTGCTTATGTGTGATGAAGCATGTGTGGTGGAGTGATTGGATGATTGAATAGCTTGTGTAATTTTCCTCCCGCTTTGATTGATTGGCCTCTAGTCTTCATGTGTATTTTTCTCATTTGTAGTACATCAGATCAACTCTTTCTCATACCAAGCTAGGCTCCTCTTGATTACATGTTGAACTCTATCATGTCATCCCTTCTTGACCAACCGACTTTGGGAAGGGGTGATGATGCAATGGAATCATATTCAGGATCAACCATATCGAGACCATTATCGGTGACTCCATGAGGGACATCTTTCAATCTAAATGTGCCTATTTGATCCGGGTCTTTTTCTAATCTTCTTTTGTATGCAGTATGTAGGTATTTGAGCTTTGGAGAAAGCTTCTTATAAGCTTTTCTAGAGAATTTTAAAACTCGTTTTCCTCTTACAAATCTGGGCATTTAAATCAAGAGATTAACTGATATAAACTTGTATTTTCTTCCTTAGGCATTTAGTTTAATGCAAATATTTTGTATGTAGTTTCTAATCTTTGTTTTATTCTCCTTGCACAGACATTAGCCGTTTATTCTCTTATTTTTCTAGTTCTTAATGTAGGTGCCCAACTTTCCTACGTGGCTAAAAGAGTTACAAGCTTAAATTTTTATTTCTTTACAATTTCATACTTTATTTTGACTCTTTTGTCATTGAGTGAAGGCGTCCAAACTTCTATATGCATGTTTGAATTCCTCCATGTGCATTCATTATGGAGTCTGCGGCTTATAATGACATTCGAATAGCTACAGGGACAATTTAAGCGTTGACAAGTTAACGGACCTGTTTCAAGAGGAAAGGCTAATCAAAATATCAAGTTTTTTAATCAAGATACATAGTAGAAGAGTTGACATCAAGAAAAAAGTCAACTTTTGCAATATCAACAGTGCTGAGGCTTTGTGACTTGATGATTTTTTTTATCTAGACATTCTTTTTTTGGGCTCTTGGTCCCATAAACTAGTTGGTCTTGTCGACGTCTTTAAAATCATTTAGTCATTCATTCATTATTGTTGTTTTTTTCTTGGTTTCCCCACTTATTTCATTCTCCCCACACCTTTGATGTTCTCTTTTTTACACACAGGTTTGGATGAGATTCTTCTTTACACGCAAGTCATAGATCATCTTTCAATGCATTCTATATAATCTTGTCTTTTATTTCCTAGGTAGGTATGCAATTTGTCTTTTCTTCAGACTTTTGTTTTCTTTTGTAGGCGCTTAGCTTTCCATGTGGCTGGAAATAAATTACAAGCTCAAATTTTTATTCAGTTCAAATCTCCTTCTCTCCATTGGTGGTTTGTAAATAATAGCCACATTATTCCTTCGTGCGTAGGTTTCAATATCCTTCTGAAATCATTCTTTGTCTCTTTCCAAGTGATCTCTTCTAAGCTAAGTGATTTTCTTAATTGCATTCATAAAACTCTACCCCAGAGAAATTAAATAAATTTCTCCATGTTAAACTCTATGCAACTGAAACACATTCATCGGACACAAGCGGGTTTCCGATCTAAACATTCAACCATTGATCATTGCATCACTCTTAGGCACTTGATTGAAAAGGTATGGGATACCTAAGGGGATGAAGCTTTTTGTTGTTTTGTTGATTTTAAGAAAGCCTTCGACTTGGTTCCTAGAGACAAACTTTGGAATAGGATGGAGGAACTTGAGATTCCAGATGAGCTCAGAGCAGCAGTACATAGACTTTATGAGCAAGTCAGAGCTAAAATCAGAACAAGAGAAGGTATGTCTGAATGCTTTGGTAGTGACATTGGGGTCAAACAAGGTTTCCCTCTTTCTCCCACTTTGTTTGGTTTATACATTGATAAGCTTGAAGAATGGTTACATAAAACCGAAGGAGGGGATGTTCAGTTGGCCGAGTACGTGGTGAAGTTACTCTTATATGTCAATGATCTTATCTTAATTTCAACAACAACTCAATGATTGAGGGAGCATCTAAAAGATTTAGAATTCTTTTTCCAGGAAGTCGGGATGCAAGTGAACACTAGCAAAACATTAATCATCATTTTTTCTTTGAAAAGAAAAGAGAGGCAATTTAACTTTCTCGTTTAAGGGGAGTACATTGGAAATTGTTACAGAATATAAATATCTTGGGATTGATTTCCACAACAAGATGAGTTGGGAGACTTGCAGAGAAAAAAGGATACAGGGAGGTTGGAAAGCATCTTACCTACTTTAGAATAGGTGTAGGAAAGCTGAGCTCTGGGACCGGAAAACTAAGAAAAATATTTTTGGTTTGTTGGTTACTCCTGTTGCTCTTTACGGTTGCGAGGTTTGGGGAAGTAGCGTGTCAAAGCATGGATGCCGAAAAATTAGAAAGAATCCAAAACATCTAATCACAAGCACTCTTAAAGTCAAATCATTAGTACCTTATGAGATCTTGTTAGCTGAAGCGGGCACCTTCTGATGGAAGCATCGATAATAACTTGGTGATAAGCTATTTGAAAAAAGTTTGAAAGCATGGATGATCTTCGCTGGCCCAAAATGGTTACAGAGGATAATCTAGAGTGCAGAAAGAAAAGCTAGATGAAATAGAACAACAAATGGATGAGCAAATGGGGCATCAATTTTTAGGAGTGTCCTAACAGCAACAGGGAAATAAAAATTATGTGATGGAGAAGTTTAGGACTGCCATGTGGATAGAACATATGGGTCGTAAGAAAGCTCAATATATCAAAGAATTCAACTCCACTTGGGAGCATGATGAAAAAGCTTATCTGGGAGCAATTATCAAAGGCAAGGTAAGGATTTTAGTGGCCCAGTTGAGGACCGGATCACATCATCTTCGTTGTGAAATCGGTAGATGGACTATTCCCAAAGAGGATTGGGAAAGGAGAATTTGTCTTTTTATAGCAAAGGGATTGTTGAAACGGAATGGCATTTCATTATGGAGTGTTCAGCATATGATGATATCCGTATCCAGTACGAAAGTGAATTAAAAGTGGACAACTTAAATGAGTTATTTGTAGAAACAAAACTTCAAAAGATCGTTGGTTTAGTGCTCAAGATTCACAGTAGAAGAGTTGATATGACAAAGAGTCTGAAAACTGCTTAATGTATTGGTTTCGTTTGGTCCCATAGACTCTTCAGTCTCGTGGACGTCTTTAAAATCTTTCATTTCATCATTGCCAAGATTCCTAGGACAATGAAATAATTTTCGTTTTCTTGTTCTTTACTTAAAATTTTCTCCCAAGGTTGGAAGCTTCCACTCGTGTGTGAAATAATTGTTTCGTGTAGACGTGAAGAGAAGTAGTTAAGAAGAATTCAAGCCTCAGATAACTTCCTTTGTGATTAAGGGACCGGAAATTAAATGCGGGGTTGGGGTTATATTTTGCCAAATGCCAAAATTGGCATTTGGTAAACTTTCTTGTGAACCTTTGGAAGAAATATCTCATCAATATTTTGTGTGGGAAGCGAGTTTAATTTTTATCCAACTAAGGAGTGTCCTAATGGCAAATTGGAAGTAGATTCCCTTTTCTCTCCTTGAAACACCAATTCGATATTTAGTTAACATTTTTATAAAATTGACATTGCAGAATTTAATTAATAAAATTTATAACATTAATTTATTTTTTAAAATAAGTAACATTAATTAATTAAATTTTAATAAAATTAATGATGTTGATTTAATTATTTAACGTTAATTATATAATATGAATTAAATTAATATTACTAATTGATTAGTTTTTCATAATTAAATTAAAACTATTAATTAAATGTTATAGACCATTTAGCTAAGTTAGAAGGGTCTATGAAGTGAGGTGGGGTAGCGAGGAAAGCGGGAATGTGACAATACAACGTTATAACAATCATTTAACCATGTCACATAGAAGATGAAAGATGAACAACTCTTTGGAATGGTACGAAAAGACGATCTCACAAAGCGTTAGGATGCAAAATGTTTCAATTTTTTTGAAATTTTAACATTTAAATTTTTTTGGGATAACAATTAGCTCTAATTGGGGACATGGACTCATGAGGACGTGCCAACAATGAACCTAGATAAAAATTTTATAGAAATTTTGATGCAAAATGATGTCATTATGAAAGCTCGTGAGGATAAGGAGAAAAGACACGAACAAAACATGAGAAAATGGGAAAACACAACAAAATAATAATTACCTATGTATAAGGTTTGGGGGCCATCCACCATTATTGAATGTAGCATTGCTTGAGATATTACCCATTGTAGGGTAGTGGCAAATGAGTACCATCAGGATATGCGAGATAATATGTATTATCTCCACAAAAGTGCCTTATCTTGAAGGGGCCAATCCATAATGAATCAAATTTGTCATGGCTCCCTTTAGGTTCTCTTCACTTATCCTACAATAGAACAATATGAAATATCCCTTGTTGGGATCTTACAAAAAAATTGACAAAATACGAAAATTTAAAGAAATAACAATATGATTTTTATGACATCAAATATATAGAAAAATATGACAACAAAGTACGATTATGGCATGTTAGTGCAAAATCACAACACCCCGGATGTTGACCAGATTTCTAGGTTGATCATACTAGCATCCAGTGTGATTGCACAACATTGAATCCTTTCTTGAGTGTGGGACTCGCAAAATGAGAAAGGAATCTCCAGAGAAGGTTGGTTCTGCTCCTAAACTACCTCGCCACAAGCTATTCCAAAGTGCAGCAAGCTAATCTAAACCTAATCTAATCCTAATCTAACCATGCCAGGAGACAGAGAGAGAAAAGGGAAAAATAACAAAAGCCTACACTAAAACGGTGATACACTAGAGAAGGAGAATGTTGAACATCTATCAAAACCATGCCATGGAACAAAGAGAGGTGAGCGATGGGAAGGATGGATAGATGCATCATAGGCCAAAGGATAGATTTCACATAAAAATGTCCCAAAACTCCATGAACACACTCCAGACTTGCAATGAACATTCGAACATGCACAAATACCTGCAATGAAGAGAGAGCAAGAAGAGAACAAGCAAAAGAACGAGCAAGGATGGACATATGCATCACAAAACACGTTTTTGTTGCTCTAGAAGTTTGCATCCAGAACATCATTTCAATAGTAAAAGGCAAAAAACGCCATTACAGAGTAGGGGAGGAGGTTCAACTCCATTTTCAACCCTAGAGAAGAAAAGAAGGGAGGCCGAGCAGAAAAGATGAACAACCTTTAAAAATGAGCCAAATCTGATTTTACAATGCATGGGTCGAGCCCAAGAGAGAGAAAACGTGAAAAAACGTGCAAGGTAGTCCAACCATTGACCAAAACGCATTCTTCATTAAAATCGGTGGTTGAAACATCACTTCTGGCCATGCTAAAGAAGAATGCGACCCATGTGCATTAAAACTAGTTGTTGAAACGTCAGTTCTGGCCATGCTGAAGAAGAATGCGACCCATGTGCATTAAAACTGGTTGTTGAAACGTCAGTTCTGGCCATTACCACGCGCCAGAGATGTTTCTTGATTTTCTCTCTCCAAACTGAACCAAAATTCAAGATTGACCACTGGAATCCTCAGTAGAGAATTTCGTAAGCTTTCCATGATATAAAGAATGTGCAAATCCGAGCTCGGATCAAAAGATATGGGGTCTCAAGTTTTAGGGCAAAAACGCGGCCCAAAAAAATGGATTTTGAATTTTTCCCGCACTCGCCACTGGACGACACGTGTTGGGCACCGATTGGCCGCCGCTGTAATTCTCTCTCCTCCTCTGCCTCCCGCGGGTTTCCCTTTGAAAATTTTGACTTTTCTTATACTTTGGAAAAAAATTTCATTTTTTCCCAGCGCCCCCGCCACTCGGGACACTTGGCGTGATCTCGGTTAGAGGACAGGGAGCGCGGGGTTATCCTTATCTTTTAATTCCTTGGCCCAAGAAGAATTTTGTCAAATTTTCCTAAGTCTTTCCCAGCTCCGAACTCCCCTACCTTAGGACACGTGTCCTGTGTCTATTGGCTCGGGCCGACCCTTCAAACCTCACCCTTTGAACTTTTGGGCCCAAAAACACTTAGTCGAAATTTTTATTACGCCTCCCCTTGTGACACGCGTCACATTCTGATTCGTTGGCAGCTTTTCCGGGTCTTCGCATCCCTCGCGTATTTTTGGCCCGGATGTCCCAAACCGTCTGGGACAAATTTCTCCGATCCGCCCGATTCGGGCTTCCCTGTCCCTCTTTGAGGCAAAGACACGTGGCACATTTCCATTCGCTCTCGGCTCTTTCGGCTCTTCGCGTCCCGCACGTACTTTTGGCCCAGATGTCCCAAACGAAAGTTCTCTGTTTGGCCAAACAGCGGTTCGCGTCCTCCGCGTACTCTTGTCCCAACTGTCCTGAACTGCCTGGGACAAATTTCTCCAACCGCCCGAAATGGGGGACTTGCGCTAAATCGCCGATCCGCGTCTTTTCGCGTACTTTTATTCCAACTGCCCCAAACCGAGCGAAGCAAGACTTAGGCAATTTTCTTCATTTTTTCTGGCCGGTTCGGCTTTTCACGCCCCACGCGTCCCCAGCGTCCCAATCGTCCGGATCTTTGGGGAGTGCACGAGACCGCTTTGCAGCCTTCGGCGATTCGTGCTCCAACGTCCCAACTGTCCCAAGGACCGCTGACTAGGACTTAGCCAATTTCTCCATTTTTCTCGCCTTTAAGCTTGGTTTTTGCAATTCTTCCATTTTCTCAACCTATTGGGATTTCTTCTTGACAGAGAGTTAGAAAGAAGTAGAGGGCCCCAAAAAACATGATTTTGGGCCTTGAATCAATCTATTTGCACAGGACTTGAATATTCGATGCATATTATCAAAATTACCCTGGGGTGAATTTTGGATAACAATTTTGGCGACTTAAGCGGGGTCATCTGCCTCTTAGATGAATGATCGATGCTGAAGCAATCCATTGGGCATGGAGTCATGAGTAGTAACTTTGATTGATCTCGAACTTTGAAAACCTCCTCTCTGAACCACTTGAAACCCACTTTGAACGGATTCGTTCTCACCAAAATGCCACTGGAATGAATCTGCGAAGAGCAAAACCAAGACCACAAAAACTATGTACAAATCAAAATCATACATGCTCCAAATGGAACATGCAGAGTGTGCACAAGCACTTCTTCTCTCACCGAAAGCAAACCTACCTACTCTACTCTAATCGGAAGCAAAGGCAAGCTAAACAAACCTGCAATTGGTTGTGAGAAATAGCTTCCTTTCTCAAAAGTGGCAGCCATGCAATTGATTTGGCGTTGAACATGGCTGATTGGATGGATGGAAAATCAACAAGAAGTTGGTCTTCCACCCAAATCATCAAGGTATCACCAAGGTGAATCCAATACCTCTTTTAGTTGCTCTGCATTTGGATTGAAGAGGTATGACAAATAATCCTTGGTTCTTTGTAGCTCACCCTCATGCTCGAAGCAAGCATGACTGGTCATTGTGACTTCTCCTTTAGCTCCAATGAAGCCAAATACCCGATTGGGCAAAGTCTCGATCCGTTTGATATGCCCATAGCTTTGATTTTCAAATCCAAAAATGGAGTCCTCTTGTAGACCCTCTTGAATGGATGGTGTGGAAGAAATGGTAAATTCCTCTCGTCCTTTCTCTTCCTCCAATGAAGAACATGAAAGATTAAAATCTTCCAATCTTGGTTCCAAAGAGTCGCTTATAAGATGCAGTCGTTGCAAATGAATGTTCTCCTTCATGACAACAGACTCAAGTGTTTGAAATGTGGATGATGAAAGAGAGAATGGTGAAAACTCAACCGGCTCTTCTCCATCAAAATAGTCCTCCAAATCGACGGATAAACCGCCTTATGGCTGTCCCTGCTGCAAATGTTCAACTTCCTCCATGGTGTCTTCTTGATCCAGTAACTTGACCACCATGGTTTCTTTCACCTTCCAACATTGAGTTTAAGAGATCAAACTCTCTTCAAAGATCTAGAACTTGAGAGAGGTGAAGTAGAAGGAAGAACCGAAGGTTCTCTCGTAGCCTTGCTTTGTGCTCAAAGCCCTTGGATCTGCACTTTTCTCCTCCACAACTAGAATGTGCTCCTCTTCTTTGTCCTTCATGGCCATTGTTTGCAATTTCTTCTTCCCCACATGGAATTGGGAATGCAAGAGGAGGGATGGGTTGTAACTCAATTGATTTGGCAATTTTTGTGGTGGTGGAGGTAGAAAATCTTGTTTCTTTGGAGGAGGGGGTATTTCTTTTAGCTCTTGTGGAGAGGATGACTGTTTGGAAGGAAAAAGGAAAGAATAATTGAGGTGTAGTCGAAGACTAGGGGGTGGAGAAATGGATTCAACACTTGGGACAACAAATGATGTTGCTTGAGTAATGGGAAGAGAAAACCAGATGATGTCAGAACTTACCCATCGACAAGGTTGTTCAACAACAAGTGTATAGGCCTCTATTTCTGCACTCCATTGTGCAGTTGGGGCAACATCTTCATCATGAAGTCCAACTTCTCCCGAGGGCTGAAGTGTCTTGGAAAAGGGCCTCCCCATGGACAAGGAGTCCTGCAACCAATTCAAAGCTCTCATTTGAGCATTGCTCTGGACTGCACCATCTTTACCTCCATCTCTTGGATTTTCTCCAACAGAGACCAGCATCTTGCATCTCATTGTCTTCATTATATGCATACCCTTGCTCTTGAAAGCTCCATAGCCAAACCGATTTTGGCATTCTTGCTCATATGGGTATGCATGCTGATTTTGAATTTGTTCAAAATGCTTATTTGGAGGATTTAAATATGTTGGAGGGGGAAACATATCATTGCTGCATTGTAAGTGTGAGTTCCATGATGGAAATGAAGTCATGATTGCACAACTTCATGGAATGAAAAAGAATGAAAGGGATGGAAAGAAGGATGGATGGGAATGGATGAAAAACAGTGCTCCGCAACTTCGAAATGGGTCATTGATCGGATGGAGTCGCCAGATGTGTTTGCAAGTGCCTCCAAAGACTGAAATCTTCACGGGAACACACCAACCTGCAAAAGATGAAGTGGAAGACCTCTAATGGTCCCACCTGCGTGCCAAAATCATTAGTGCAAAATCACAGCACCCCTGGATGTTGACCAGATTTCTAGGTTGATCATACTAGCATCCAGTGTGATTGCACAACATTGAATCCTTTCTTGAGTGTGGGACTCGCAAAATGAGAAAGGAATCTCCAGAGAAGGCTGGTTCCTACTCCTAAACTACCTGCCACAAGCTATTCCAGTGCGGCAGTGCAAGCTAATCTAATCCTAATCTAACCATGCCAAGGAGACAGAGAGAGAGAGAAAAGGGAAAAACAACAAAAGCCTACACTAAAATGGTGATACACTAGAGAAGGAGAATGTTGAACATCTATCAAAACTGCCATGGAACAAGGAGAGGTGAGCGATGGGAAGGATGGACAGATGCATCATAGGCCCAAGGATAGATTTCACACGTAAAATGTCCCAAAACTCCATGAACACAGCTCCAGGACACTCTGCAATGAACATTCGAACATGCACAAATACCTGCAATGAAGAGAGGCAAGAAGAGAACAATCAAAAGAATGAGCAAGGATGGATGAGATGCATCACAAAACACGTTTTTGTTGCTCAGAAGTTTACATGTAACATCATTTCAATAGTAAAAGGAAAAAAATGCCATTACATAGTAGGGGAGGAGTTCAACTCCATTTTAAACCCTAGAGAAGAAAAGAAGGGAGGGCCGAAAGCAAAAGATGAACAACCTTTAAAAATGAGCCAAATCTGGGTTTTTACAATGCATGGGTCGAGCCCAAGAGAGAAAATGCGGGAAAACGTGCAAGCCGCCGACCTATTGACCAAAAATGCATTCTTCATTAAAATCGGTGGTTGAAACATCACTTTGCCATGTCAAGAAGAATATGACCCATGTGCATTAAAACCGGTTGTTGAAACGCTGATTCGCCATGTCAAGAAGAATGCGACCCATGTGCATTAAAACCGGTTGTTGAAACGCTCGCCGCCATTACCACGCGCGAGATGTTTTCTTGATTTTCTCTCCAAACTGAACCAAAATGCAAGATTGACCCCGAATCACGTATAGAATTTCGTAAGCTTTCCATGATATAAAGAACGTGCAAATCGAAGCTCTGGATCAAAAGATATGGGGTTTGAAGTTTTAGGGCAAAAACGGCCCAAAAAAATGGATTTTGAATTTTTTCCCGCGCTCTGCCACCTGGATGACACGTGTCGGGCGCTGATTGGCCGCGCAATTCTCTCTCCTCCCCTCCATGGGTTTCCCTTTGAAAATTTTGACTTTTCTTATACTTTGGAAAAAGTTTCATTTTTTCCCCCGTGCCCCGCCACTTGGGACACGTGGCGTGATCTGGTTGGAGGACAGGGAGCGCGGGGTCATCCTTATCTTTTAATTCCTTGGCCCAAGACTTTTGTCAAATTTTCCTAAGTCTTTCCCCTGGCTCAACTCCCCGCCTTAGACACGTGTCCTGTGTCTATTGGCTCGGGCCGACCCTTCAAACCTCACCCTTTGAACTTTTGGGCCCAAAAACACTTAGTCGAAATTTTTATTGCGCCTCCCCTTGTGACACGCGTCACATTCTGATTCATTGCGGCTTTTCCGGGTCTTCGCGTCCCTCGCGTATTTTTGGCCCGGATGTCCCAAACCGTCTGGGACAAATTTCTCCGATCCGCCCGATTCGGGCTTCCCTGTCCCTCTTTGAGGCGAAGACACGTGGCACATTTCCATTCGCTCTCGGCTCTTTCGGCTCCACGTCCCGCGCGTACTTTTGGCCCAGATGTCCCAAATGAAAGTTCTCTGTTTCGGCCGAACCGGCCGGTTCGCGTCCTCCGCGTACTCTTGTCCCAACTGTCCCAGACTGCCTGGGACAAATTTCTCCGAACCGCCCGAAATGGACTGACTTGCGCCAAACCGGCCGATCCGCGTCTTTCACGCGTACTTTTGTCCCAACTGTCCCAAACCGAGCGAAGCAAGACTTAGGCAATTTTCTTCATTTTTTTGGCCGGTTCGGCTTTTTGTGTCCCACGTGTCCCAATGTCCCAACCCGAGGATGTCCCTGCAGCCGATGACCACCTAGTGGCCTTTCTTCGCCGATTCGTGTGCTCGACGTCCCAACTGTCCCCAAGGACCGCTGACTAGGACTTAGCCAATTTTCTCCATTTTTCGGCCCCAAGCTTGGTTTTTTGACATTTCTTCCATTTTCTCAACCTGTTGGGATTTCTTCTTGGACAGAGAGTTAGAAAGAAGCCGAGGGGCCCCCAAAAACATGATTTTGGGCCTTGAATCAATCTATTTGCCTGGGACTTGAATATTCTGATGCATGTTATCAAAATTACCCCTGGGGTGAATTTTGGATAACAGTTTTGGCGACTCAGTGGGGTCATCTGCCTGCTAGATGAATGATCAGTAGCCTGAAGCAATCCATTGGGCATGGAGTCATGAGTAGTAACTCAAATCGATCTCGAACTTTGAAAACCTCCTCTCAAATCCACTTGGAAACCCACCAAACGGAGTCGTTCTCACCAAAATGCCATTGGAATGAACTGCAAGAGCAAAACCAATACCACAAAAACTATGTACAAAATCAAAAATCATACATGCTCCAAATGGAACATGCAGAGTTGTGCACAAGCACTTCTTCTACCTGAAAGCAAACCTACCTACTCTACTCTAATCGAAGCAAAGGCAAGCTAAACAAACCCCGCAATTGGTCAGAGAAATAGCTTCCCTTTCTCAAAAGTGGCAGCCATGCAATTGATTTGGCGTTGAACATGGCTGATTGGATGGATGGAAAATCAACAAGAAGTGGTCTTCCACCCAAATCATTAAGGTATCACCAAGGATGAATCCAATACCTCTTTTAGTTGCTCGCATTTGGATCAAGAGGTATGACAAATGCTAATCCTTGGTTCTTTGTAGCTCACCCTCATGCTCAGAAGCAAGCATGACTGGTCAGGACTTCTCCTTTGCTCCAATGAAGCCAAATACCTAATCGGGCAAGGTCCGATCCGCTTGATATGCCCATAGCTTTGATTTTCAACTTCAAAATGGAGTCCTCTTGTAGACCCTCTTGAATGGATGGTGTGGAAGAAATGGTGAAATTCCTCCTGCCCTTTCTCTTCCTCCAATGAAGAACATGAAAGATTAAAATCTTCCAATCTTGGTTCCAAAGAGTCGCTATAAGATGCAGTGCTGCTGCAAATGAATGTTCTCCTTCATGACAAAGCAGACTCAAGTGTTTGAAATGTGGATGATGAAAGAGAGAATGGTGAAAACTCAACCGGCTCTTCTCCATCAAAATAGTCCTCCAAATCTGACAGATAAACCGCCTCATGGTTGTCCTGTCCTTGCCGCAAATGTTCAACTTCCTCCATGGTGTCTTCTTGATCTCAGTAACTTGACCACCATGGTTCCTTTCACCTTCCAACATTGAGTTTGAGAGATCAAACTCCTCTTGAAGATTTCAGAACTTGAGAGAGGTGAAGTAGAAGGAAGAACTCGAAGGTTCTCCTGTAGCCTCGCTTTGTGCTCAAAGCCCTTGGATCTCGCACTTTTCTCCTCCACAACTAGAATGTGCTCCTCTTCTTGCTGTCCTTCATGGCCATTTTTTGCAATTTCTTCTTCCCCACATGGAATTGGGAATGCAAGAGGAGGGATGGGTTGTAACTCAATTGATTTGGCAATTTTTTGTGGTGGTGGAGGTAGAAACTCTTGTTTCTTTGGAGGAGGGGGTATTTCTTTTAGCTCTTGTGGAGGGGATGACTGTTTGGAAGGAAAAAGGAAAGAAGAATTGAGGTGTAGTGGAAGACTAGGGGGTGGAGAAATGGATTCAACACTTGGGACAACAGATGATGTTGCTTGAGTAATGGGAAGAGAAAAACCAGATGATGGTGTAGAACTTACCCATCGACAAGGTTGTTCAACAACAAGTGTATAGGCCTCTATTTCTCTTTGTCCATTGTGCAAGTTGGGGCAGCATCTTCATCATGAAGTCCAACTTCTCCCGAGGGTGAAGTGTCTTGGAAAAGGGCCTCCCATGGACAAGGAGTCCCGCAACCAATTCTGAAAGCTCTCATTTGAGCCGTTGCTCTGACTCGCACCATCTTTACCTCCATCTCTTGGATTTTCTCCAATGACCAATATCTTGCATCTCATTGTCTTCATTATATGCATACCCTTGCTCTTGAAAGCTCCATAGCCAAACTGATTTTGGCATTGCTGCTCATATGGGTATGCATGCTGATTTTGAATTTGTTCAAAATGTTGATTTGGAGGATTTAAATATGTTGGAAGTGGGAAACATTGTTTGCAGTAAGTGTGAGTTCCATGATGGAAATGAAGTCATGATTGCACAACTTCATGGAATGAAAAGAATGAAAGGGATGGAAAGAAGGATGGATGGGAATGGATGAAAATGTGTCTCGCAACTTCGAAATGGGTCATTGATCGATGGAGTCGCCAGATGTGTTTGCAAGTGCCTCTAAAGGCTGAAATCTTCACAGAACACACCAACCTGCAAAAGATGAAGTGGAAGACCTCTAATGGTCCCACCGAGCATGCCAAAATTGTTAGTGCAAAATCACAAAGACCCCTGGATGTTGACCAGATTTCTAGGTTGATCATACTAGCATCCAAAGTGTGATTGCACAACATTGAATCCTTTCTCCAGTGTGGGACTCGCAAAATGAGAAAGGAATCTCCAGAGAGGCTGGTTCCTCTTCCTAAAACTACCTACCACAAGCTATTCCAAGTGCAGGCAGAAAGCTAATATAATCATAATCTAACCATGCCAAGGAGACAGAGAGAGAGAGAAAAAGGGAAAACACATCAAAAGCCTACACTAAAACGGTGATACACCAGAGAAGGGAAAATGTTGAACATCTATCAAAACTGCCATGGAACAAAGAGAGGTGAGCGATGGGAAGGATGGACAGATGCATCACAGGCCCAAGGATAGATTTCACACAGAAAATGTCCCAAAACTCCATGAACACAGCTCCAAACCTGCAATGAACATTCGAACATGCACAAATACCTACAATGAAGAGAGGCAAGAAGAGAACAAGCAAAAAACGAGCAAGGATGGACAGATGCATCACAAAACACGTTTTTTGTTGCTCCAAAAGTTTACACAGAACATCATTTCAATAGTAAAAGGCAAAAATGCCATTACAGAGTAGGGGAGGAGGTTCGAACTCCATTTTCAACCCTAGAGAAGAAAAGAAGGGAGGGCAGAGCTGAAAAGATGAACAAACTTTAAAAATGAGCCAAATCGGTTTTTACAATGCATGGGTCGAGCCCAAGAGAGAGAAAATGTAGGAAAACGTGCAAGCAGTCCAACCATTGACCAAAACGCATTCTTCATTAAAATCGGTGGTTGAAACATCACTTCTGGCCATGCTGAAGAAGAATGCGACCCATGTGCATTAAAACTGGTTGTTGAAATGTCGCTTCTGGCCATTTGAAGAAGAATGCGACCCATGTGCATTAAAACTGGTTGTTGAAACGTCACTTCTAGCCATTACCACGCGCCAGAGACGTTTCTTGATTTTCTCTCTCCAAACTGAACCAAAATGCAAGATTGACCCCGAATCATGTAGAGAATTTCATAAGCTTTCCAATGATATAAAGAACGTGCAAATCCGAGCTCTGGATCAAAAGATATGGGGGTCTGAAGTTTTAGGGCAAAAACGACCCAAAAAAATGGATTTTGAATTTTTTCCCGCGCTCTGCCACTGGATGACACGTGTCGGGCGCTGATTGGCCGCGCAATTCTCTCTCCCTTTCGCCTGCAGTTTCCCTTTGAAAATTTTGACTTTTCTTATACTTTGGAAAAAGTTTCTTTTTTCCCGCGCCCGCCACTGGGGACACGTGGCGTGATCTCGGTCGGAGGACAGGGCGCGGGGTCATCCTTATCTTTTAATTCCTTTCGGCCCAAGACTTTTGTCAAATTTTCCTAAGTCTTTCCACGGCTCCAAACTACCCCCGCCTTAGGACACGTGTCCCGTGTCTATCATGTTCTGGCCAACCCTTCAAATCTCGCCCTTTGAACTTTTGGGCCCAAAAACACTTAGTCGAAATTTTTATTGCGCCTCCCCTTGTGACACGCGTCACATTCTGATTCGTTTGCGGATTTTCCGGGTCTTCGCGTCCCTCACGTATTTTTGGCCCGGATGTCCCAAACCGTCTGGGACAAATTTCTCCGATCCGCCCGATTCGGGCTTCCCTGTCCCTCTTTGAGGTGAAGACACGTGGCACATTTCCATTCGCTCTCAGCTCTTTCGGCTCTCCACGTCCCGCACGTACCTTTGGCCTAGATGTGCCAAACGAAAGTTCTCTGTTTCGGCCGAACCGGCTGGTTTGCCTCTCCGCGTGTACTTTGTCCCAACTCGCCCTGATCGCTCGGGACAAATTTCTCCGAACCGCCCGAAATGGATTGACTTGCGCCAAACCGCCGATCCGCGTCTTTCGTGTACTTTTGTCCCAACTGTCCCAAACCGAGCGAAGCAAGACTTGGGCAATTTTCTTCATTTTTTCGGCCGGTTCGGCTTTTCGTGTCCCACGCGCCCCGACATCCCAATCTGTCCCGGATGCTTGCATGCGAGATCGCCTTTGTGCAGCCTTTCGGCGATTCGTGCTCCGACGTCCCAACTGTCCCAAGGACCGCCTGGACTAGGACTTAGCCAATTTTCTCCATTTTTCTGCCCCAAGCTTGGTTTTTGCAATTCTTCCATTTTCTCAACCTGTTGGGATTTCTTCTTGGACAGGAGAGTTAGAAAGAAGTAGAGGGGGCCCCAAAAAACATGATTTTGGGCCTTAATCAATCTATTTGCTTGGGACTTGAATATTTTGATGCATGTTATCAAAATTACCTTGGGGGGTGAATTTTGGATAACAGATAACAAGGTATAAAATTAGAAAATAACCAATATCTTCACTTTTATCAAATTAAACCAACATGCAACAACATGCATCAACATGCAATGACATGCAAGCAACATGCAATGACATGCATGTAACATGCAATATCAAAAGTTCCACCGATATAATAAATGATCTCTCTTACTGAATATGGTTGTCTTCTCTTTCTGGACTTGAAACCTGGATCAAAGAAGCCTCGAAACTCAATCGGCAAACCCGATCTGAATAAACTCCACAATAGCAAACTAGGGCTGGATCTTTCACCACCGAAGAGTGCTCTACTAGCTAGGGATAGATCTTTCACTACCGAAGCTAGGGTTCCTACGGAATTTCACCTCCACAAGCAAGGAAAGCAAGTTGAAAGCTCCAACATAAGATGGCAAAATGAACCAAGATCCTTTTTCCTCCCCAAACACCACCTTTTATAACTTTTTCCATCATAAAAGTGCCCATAAAACCCTAATTCGACCCCCCTTGGAGATATGTCATGTTTTAATCGTCACTTAAAGTGACTTTATTTCTCCTAGGCCAAAAAGTCCACTTAAGTGACCCCAATGAAGAAATAGAACATTACCCCACCTTTTTCACTTAAGTCATCATAAAGTACATGCATAATGCCAAAACATAACATATAAGTGAAATGTAGGTGAAAACCATACCCAACAACTATCTACGTTGCTAGCCCTTGGGTATGACCAAGGCTAAGATGGAAAACCAGTCACTAGACCATGGAGGTAGGAATGGGGACATTACACAATATCATTGATTTGAAAATGTCTTTCTTTTGGCTTCGTGTCAAATAACTTTTTAACTCTTGCTTGGTGTTCCACAATTCGATCAACAACAAAATTTCTTTCTTCTTCAAGCTTGTTCAAATGAATGAGCCTCTTATCGATTGCATTGTTAAAACTTTCATCTTCAATTGCTTTCATCACTGGAATGCTAGCAATTCCAAGGTATGGCATTTGAGCATCATTGTCTCAGTATAGAAACTGAAATGACAACATTTTGAGAGCTCTCTTTGATGTGATGCGGTCAACCCACAATGCATTATAAAATTTCTTATTCTAATTTCTATCATTTTCATCCACCAACTTCCAGAAAATAGTACTAATATTCTTGTTACTAGATTTTTTTTGTTTGTTTGTTTCCACGTGGATAGTAATCCAAGGAATGTGCCAATGAAATTCCATAAGCGGTAACCAAAACCAATGAGCTCTGTAAAGAAAATTTTGGTGTATTTTCTATTGATTTTTGGTGTTGAAATTGACAACCAAATGCACATTCGTCGGCCTTTTAAAACATAACCCGCTAATGAATTTAAACTTAGTCTCCCACGGGTTTTGGTGGATTTCTGAGTGTCCCGCGGCTTTTGGAATCCACAAAATGCTATCCCTTTTGAAAAACCCACAAAACACTAAACCAATGTGCCGCGGTTTTTGTTCTTTGATCAACTAGTCCATTAAACTAGTTCCTTGACATTTCTGCTGAATCTTTTCATTTATCTTGCTAAGGCATGAGATTTAGTACAAATTGATGCTTCTCCTTGACTCGGATTGATCTTTGAAGCACGGGAACAATATGAAACACACATAAATAGTTAAATTCATGGGGAGTCTATGAAAAATACCAGCTCAATCCAAGGAATTGGATTGAGCTCCAACAATATGCAAGTATTTGAGCTTTGGAGAAGACTTCTTATAAGCTTTTCTAGAGAAATTTTAAAACTCATTTGCCTCTTCTCTTACAAATTTGGGCATTTTAATCAAGAGATTGACTAATATAAAGTTGTATTTTCTTCCTTAGGCGCTTAGTTTAATGCAAATCTTTTGTATGCAATTTCTAATCTTTGTTTTATTCTCCTTGCACATACATTAGCTATTTGTTCTCTTATTTTCCTAGTTCTTAATATAGGAGCCTAAATTTCCTACATGGCTAAAAGAGTTACAAGCTTAAATTTTTTATTTCTTTACAAATTCATACTTTATTCGACTTTTTGTCCTTGAGTGAAGGCGTCACGTAATTCTATATGCATGTATGCATGTTTGAATTCCTCCTTGTGCATTCATTATGGAGTATGCAACTTATAATGACATTCAAAACAACTACGGGGACAATTTAAGCGTTGATAAGTTAATGGCCCTATTTTAAGAGGAAAGACTAATCAAAATATCAAGTTTTAAAATCAAGCTAAATAGTAAAAGAGTTGACATCGAGAAAAGAGTTAACTTTTTCAATATCAACATACAACCTTTGTGACCCGATGTTTTATTTTTATTTGGACAAATTCTTTTTGTGGCTCTTCGTCCCATAGATCGTTTGGTCTCATGGATGTTATTAAAATATTTCATCCATCCATCCATTCATTGGTGTTGTTTTTTTCTTGGTTTCCACACTTATTTCTTTCTCGCACATGCACTTGGGATGTTCTCTTCTTTGCACATAGGTTTGGATGAGATTCTTCTTTACACACAGGTCATAGCTCTTCTTCCAATGCATTCTATCTAATATTGTCTTTATGTCGAAAGGCATTTTCCAAATGGGATTGGCACCTCTTGCCATTGACATGCGTTAGAGAAATCAATGGTCAGTGAATGTAACGTGCATCGATGTCTCATGACGCATCTTGACTATCATTTCTCTAGAAACGGTTTTGCGGGTTCTTCACCAAAGATTTTGTAGAAGCAGATTTGTAGGGTTTTGTACTCTCATAAAATAATAAACAAAATGTTTCATGGAACTATGCTAAACATAGATCTCGCTAATAGCCGTCCTAAAAATCAATGCCAGTATGGGTAAAATCAGGCCTGCACATAGATAAATCTGTAACCCTCATATCTCCTCATTTTACTATATACAAATTGATTGATCTGGATTTGTATCTCTATTGAAGAGGGTTCAATTGTCTCTTGAGAGGAAAGTACCATTTTTCGTTGTTTTGATTGTTGTATCTAGAAGAAGAAGAAGAAGATTGAGGATTAAGAGATGCTTCATTCGGGCATAATGTCTAGTTGTATTGATTTTGCTTCTTTTGCTTCTGAGCACTTGTGCTACGTGCATTGTAACCTTTGTAGCACCATGAATGCGGGATAAAAGTCACGTAACAAATAAAATAAAACATTGCCCATGGCCAGGTGGAGGGAGGTCGGTCAGGGGAAGGTTAGGCCACGTGGGGCCTATCGGCTAGGAGGAGAGAAGGCTCCACGTGGCAACATTTATTGGTTAGTTTTTCCACCTTTGATTCGTGCATGAGGTGCTTTGCTTGGTCATTATAATTAGATGTATATGTTCTTTGTTATTGTCCATATAAACATTATATACATACGAGTACATATTTATTGAATTTTGTATATATGTACATTTACATATCTATTAAATTTCGATGTTTTGTAGATAAATTTTGATGTTTTGTTAAATTATTTTTTATTTTTACAAGAGTTATAGTTTAGTAGTTAGGATGATGGCTTGTTAAGCTATTCACCAAAGTACAAGTCCCTCTAGATATTTAAGATGGAGAGTCAAAACGGATAGGGTTGAGATCGTTAGAATGATAGTTGGAGATAAACACAACCCTTAATTTTGCATGAAATCGCTACCTTAGCATTTTAAGTTAAATCCGCGTCTTCTTGTCCCTGACATGTCCAAAGTGAAACATGCATTCAAATTCCTCTTACATTTACATTTTTCTAACTACCCATTAAAGTCAAGATCTACAAATTCAAACAAGTATTGGCTACTTGCATTTTTAGATATCTCCCTCTATGGTGTCATCGTCGTCTTCCACAACACAAGTTTTTTCCTTCATTTGATTGACATACAAGTCATGCAATTCATAGACGATATAGTTTCACATTGGATCCATGTTTCCTCATTCATTTCCCTTTCACTTCTCCACCCTCGAATGTCATTTTCTACAATCCTCTTCCTTTCCCTTTGTTCCTCTTGATCTAGTTTTTCTTCTTCGTTGTATCCCTTTTGGCGTTCGCATCGTTCCATGTTTCCTCATTCATTTCCCTTTCACTTCTCCACCTTTGAATGTCATTTTATACAATCTTCTTCATTTCCCTTTGTTCCTCTTCATCTAATTTTTCTTCTTCATTATATCCCTTTTGGTGTTCACATCGTACATTTGACGTACAATTTCTAGTTTATTTCCTAGGTAAGTCTGCAATTTGTCTTATCTTCTGAATTTTGTTTAAAAGGCGCCTAGCTTTCCATGTGGCTGGAAAAAAATTACAAGCTTAAATTTTTATTCAGTTCAAATCTCCTCCTCTCCAACGCAAACATTTGGCCAGTATGAAAACCTCGCATTGCATTCATCAAACACATGCATTGGTATTTTATTTCCTCTCTAGCGCAGACTTGGTTGTTTGTAAACAATAACCACATTATTCCTCCGTGAGTAGGTTTCAATGTCCTTCCGAAATCATTCCATGTCTCTTTCCAAGTGATCTCTCCAATGTTGAGTGATTTTCTTCTTTGCATTCATGAAACTCTGCCCCGGAGAAATTAAATAAATTTCTCCGTGTTAAACTTTATGCAACTGTAACACCTTTATTCATCATTGCCAAGATTCCCGAGGGACAATGAAATAATATTTCGTTTTCTTGTTCTTCTACTTGAAATTCTTCGTCCAAGGTTAGAAGCTTCCAATTGTTTCGTGTAGACGTGAAGAAGAGTAGAAGTAGTTAAGAAGAAGTGATTACGGGGAGTCGAAATTAAATGCGGGAAGCGGATTATATTTTGCCAAATGCCAAAATTGGCATTTGGTAAACTTTCCTGTGAACCTCCGGAAGAAATATCTCGTCAATATTTTGTGTGGAAAGTAGTTTTATTTTTATCCAACGAAGCACTGTCTTAATGGCAAAGTGGAAGTAGATTCCCACTTTTCTCTCCGTTCAAGCAGCAATTCAATATTTAGTTAATGTTTTTATAAAATTGACATTGTAGAATTTAATTAATAAAATTTATAACATTAATTTATTTTTAAAAATAATGTTAATAAATTAAATTTTAATAAAATTAATGATGTTGATTTAATTATTTAACGTTAATTATATAATATGAATTAAATCAATATTACTAATTAATTAATTTTAAATAATTAAATTAAAACCATTAATTAAATGTTATAGACCATTTAGCTAAGTCATAAGGCTCTGAAGCGAGGTGGGGTAGCAGGAAGGCGGAATGTGACACCACAACATTATAACAATCAATTAACTATGTTACATAGAGGATGAAAGATGAATGACTCTTTGGAATGGTACGAAAAGATGAACTTACAAAGCATTAGGATGCAAAATGTTTCAAAATTTTTGAAATTTTAACATTTTAAAATTTTGGCATAACAGTTGGCTCTAATTGGGGACATGGACTCATGAGGACGTGGCAACAATGAGCTTAGAATTTTTACGAAATTTTGATCCAAAACAATGTCATTATGAAAGCTCACGAGGATAAGGAGAAAAGACATAAACAAAACACAAGAAAATGAGAAAACATAACAAAATCCTAATTACCTATATATAAGGTTTGGGGGCCATCAACCATTATTGAATGTAGCGCTTGAGATATTACCGTAGGGCGTGGCAAATGAGTACCATCACGATACGCGAGATAACCATAATGAATCAAATTTTTCGTGTCTCCATTTAGGTTCTCTTCACTTATCCAACAATAGGACAATATCATTGATTTAAAAATGTCTTTCTTTCGCCTTCTTGTCAAATAACTTTTTAACTCTTGTTTGGTGTTCCACAATTTGATTAGCAACAAAACTTCTTTCTTCTTCAAGCTTGCTCTAATGAATGATCCTATTATCGATTGCATTGTTAAAACTTTCATCTTGATTGCTTTCACTAGTTACGTAATGTTGGTAATTCAAGGTATGGACATTTAAGCATTTGTTACATATAGAAATTGAAATGGCGACATCCTCGATAGCTCTCTTGGATGTGATGCGGTTGGCACACAATGCATTATAAAATTTCTTATACTAATTTCTATGATTTTCATCCAATTCTGATATGATATTCTTATTATGGATATTTTTTGTTTGTTTCCTTGTGGATAGTAATCCAAGGAATGTGCCAATGAAATTCCATAGTGGTAACAAAAACCAATGAGCTCTGCGGAAGAATATTTTCGTGTATTTTTTGTTACCATCTTTTGAGGGATGCCATATCGAATCAATATATACTCTTTGATGAAATTACAAACCACCTCTAAAGTAGTTTTCTTGATGGGAATTGCCTCAACCCACTAAGTGAAGTAATCTTTCGATGTGAGTACATGAGTATGCTCAAGAATCTTTGGAATTGGGATTGAAGAAATTGAGACCACATTGTTGAAAGGGTTCTTTAATGACAATTGACTTCAATGGGAGGGTTGCAAGCTTAGGCTTTCCAACAAATTGTTGACATGCTTCACATTTTGAGACCCACTTTTGCGCATCCCTAAACAAAGTTGGCCAGTAGTAGCATGCTCTTAAGATTTTGTGGGTTGTAACAGATGCTGAGAAATGTCCTCAGCATGCTTGATCATGGAAATATTTTAGGATCCGTTTCTATTGCTTCTTATCAAGACAACTTAAGAAAAAACCATCAATGCTCTTCTTGAACAAGGTGTTATACCAAATGACATACTTCAAGGCTCTCAAATTAATGGCTCTATTTTGTTTATCATTCAAGTGCTCAAGACATTCTCAATATGCTGGAAAATATGCAATATTGGAGTACCATTCATACACTAAACTAACCAACACAACTAATGGCGCATTATCGTTATCTAGATCCTCGAAAACTTTATTCTCAATTTCTTCATTATCGTCATCAATGAGTTTACACAAACCCCTTCCACACACCAATTTGGTCGCTTTGATATCCAAATCATACTCTTGAACCTTTGTAATCTATGTTCCTCTCTTGGATCCTAATTCTTGTTGTGTCAAGATTGATTTGATGGTAGTATTAGGAGCCATAACTATGGTATGTGAGTACAAGATGTAATATTTGAATTGCTTGACAATGTTAACCACATCATAAGCATGCTTTTCGATTGGAGAGTATTTGAGATCATAATATTTTAACCCTCAACTCATGAAAGAAATGGGAGATTCAATGCCTTATTGTTATTCTACACCAAAATGGTTGACAAAGTGTGTTATGAAGAGTAATAATAGACAATGAAATATTTTTCGAAATCAGGACATATGAGGGTAGGTGCTTTAGAAATGGAATTTTTATTTCTTCAAAGGCTTATTTCCCTTCTTTTCTCCATTTGAATTTCTTCTTTCCTTTTATCATATCAACAATGTGTTTGGTGAGTTCAACAAAATCAAGCACAAATATTCTAAAAAGTTTGCTTTCCCAAAGAAAGAGTGAACACTAGTTTTGCTAGTAGGAAGAGACATATTTTTGATGGCATGAACTCTTTCGGGGTCAATTTTGTTCCTTCCTTAGACACAATGTGTCCCAACAATTTTCCTTCATAACTCCAAACATGAACTTCTTCGATTCAAAGAGATCTCGTGAAGGCAACATCATTTAAACACTCACTCTAGGTGTTTTGGGTGATCTTCACATTTCTTAGAGAAGATGGTTAGATCATCGAGATAGACAACTATGATTTAGATTTTGAGATTGGGGAATACCACATCCATTTCTCTTTAAAACATTTCCTAGACATTGATAAGACCAAATGAGAATCTTCTATATGTAAATGTACCCCATGGGGTAGTGAATGCAATTTTGTATTGATCTTCTTTTGCTACTTCAATTTGATTATATCCAGATAATCCATCAAGCATGGAAATCATTTTAGATCTTGTGACAACTTGCAACAGGTTGATCCATGATCGAAAAGGGATAATTATCTTTCATTGATGGTTTATTCAAATTACGAAAAATCAATGCAAATTCTTATCTATCCATTCTTACGTACAATAATGTTTTTCGCTATCCATGTTGAAGGAAAAATGAACATTTCCTTTATCATATTTTGGACTTCCTCAAAAATAGTCCCATCTATGTTCAAATTATACTTCCTTTGCTTTTTATTGAAGGGAACAACATTGGATTTGAGCTGGATCATATGTTGCATCTCTTTTGGCTTAAAGGACCTCAAATCTTCATATGAATAGGAAATGATGCATATATATTTTCTCATGAGAGAAACATACCTTCTCCGTTCTTCCGTCGAGAAGCACTTACCAATATTTACGATGCAAGGTTGTTCTTGAGTGTTAATGTTCCTTTTTCATAATCCACTGAGTTCGAGGCTCCTTTTGTTTTCCCTTTGATAAATTTATCATGTTTGTCAAAGAGTTATTCAAGTGAAACAAGACCCTTAGGGATCTTATTCCCTTTTAGTTGTATCATCTCATCTCCTTGATCTTCACTTTCGATCCCTTCTTTCATTGGATGAAGAAGTGGATTCTCTCTAAGTTGACTTGCTTCCTTCAAAGTAGAGATTACTAAATTGTCAACCTTCTCCAAAAAGGCTATGATCTATTGATCATCGTTGAACACTTTCCATTTCTATGAGTTGTCAGGGTACACTCTATCGAAATATCATTTCGATAGTGAATTTTTCTATGTCAAACTCGGGATGAGAATCATCGGAAAGTAGAGGTCACTATGGAATCTACTTAATCATTCTCACTTCGCAAGATGGATTTGATTGAAAAGGAATTAAGGCATTGAATGGAGTCCCAAAATTTATTCCTATAATGCTTAAGATGATCATTCTTCACTTGAAATTGGTTTTGACTTTTTGACAACCAATTCGACATCGCTTTGTGCTCTTAAATTCTTGATTCCTTTCTCTTTAGCATCTTGAAGGCTAAGTAACAAGGCTTCGTATTTTGTGGTATTGTTTGTTTTTGAAAAATGAAGCTTGTATGAGAATAGAAGCATTTCTCCACTTGGTGAAATTAGAAACACTCATGCACTTGATCCTATTGAGCAACGACTTCCATCAAATTCAAGAGTCCATATATAATTAGGATTTCCTTCTATCACTTTAGGAGCTTCATATTCACTTACAAATGTCATGAAATAATTACCAAAATCCATGTCTTCATATAAAATTTTGATGTGAGGATCATCTGATTTGGTGACCGTATATCTGACTTTAGATTCGGGTTCTAACTTTTTCATTTCTCCCATGACAGGGATCATTACATGTGATCAATCCATCTAAATCTCACCTCCAAGATCTCTACAAAATTTCCTACTAAGCAACCTTCCATATGATGTAGGGATGTCAGCTACTAAGATAGTTAATTTTACTCTCTTTTGTGGGTAAGATGCCATAGCCACTTGAGCATCTTTAATTTACTCGATCAAGGGTACTTTTTTTTCTCCATTGAATAAAACGTTCCAAATGACCTTGTATAAGTAAGTCTGAGGGCATGCGCTACCTTGGATAGCATAACATTATTGGATGCCCCAAAATCAATGATACCATTGCTGAGCTTGCGTCCATTGATAAAAAAGAGAGAAATAAAAAGCCTCAATTTTGTTTGATTTTGAAGTATTGGCAGTCATGAGATTATGATATTTTAAACTTGTGGGAGTTTTCAAGATTCCTTTAGAGCTTTGAGAGCTACATTTGATAAACTTGATCAATCTTTCAAGTTGATCAATATCGGGCTTGATATATTTAGCTTGAGATATTTGGATCCTTGTTATTTTGATGTGGTCAATGATATAAAATTTTGGTATGACAATTGAACTTCAAACTTCAGGAGGAGCTTATTTTTGAATCGGAGAGGGATTGCTTTTGGAAAATGTAGTAACTTTTGGCGCAGCAATAGTAGAAGGAGAGGCAATAGACATTGTACTAATATTTCTGGTAGTTACTTTTTCTTGAGACGAGATAGGCACAAGTTTTTATTTCATCATAATTTCTTTCACAATAGGTATCTTTTGGGTTCTTTGTTCTTAGAATATTTAGGGGTTTCTTTTATTTTAACTGTTTTTTCCATTTTCGCAGAAGTCTTTCCTTCTTCCTGTATATGGTCTTTCTCTTTATTTTGCGACCTCGTGAAAATTGCATAGGAATTACTCTTCATGTCTTCAATTGCTTCATCAAAAACATATTCGAAGAAGCCTATGGTATTTTCACCTTCGGTTTCTTCATCTTCTCCTTCAAAGACAACAAAATTTTCTTCTTCATCAACTTCTACTACTTCAATCTTTTCATCATCGTTTTCTTCAATGATCTCCCATTTGGAATTGGTTGTCAATTTTGGTTCATTGCCAATATTTGTTGAGGGGTTGGAAACATATTTCTATTTGGAACAAAGTTCCTCCTTGGCACATCCTTATAGGGAAGTGTCAATTTATTTTGTGTAACTTCCTTCTTCAATGCTACTACACCATTTTCCAATTTTTGTATGAGAGCTTTGGAAGAGCTTTGACCAATGTCTTGACCTTTTCTTTTACTAGATATTTTCTTCATTTTCCTGCCATGATGAGATCATCTTCTATTTCAATGGTTTGAGTTTGTGCAAGATCCAAGTTTGCAACTCTAGCTCTTCTTAAGAGGAAACCAATTTTAGGTAGTTGTGCGTTGATGAAGAAACATTTTTATTATTCGTTGTAGGTTGAGCTCCTTGAGGATTTTGTGCAACAACTTATTGAATTTGGAAATAAAGTCCTGCATGGGTTCGTATGGTTCTTTCTTCATTTGGGAAAGTTGTGCCAAGAGTGCATGTTCATCTTTTGCAAGCATGAATCTTTCTTCAAATTTTGTTTCATAGTGTTCCAGTTATTAATCGTACATTCTCCCAAATGATATAACCAATTGGTTATACCTTCTTATAAAGTCTTACAAAATAAGAGAATAACAATATCTTTATGTCCAATTCCAAGGACTCCACATGCGGTGAAAAATGTTGCTATGTGATTATCAGGACATGTTTTACCATCACCGTTGAATTTAGGAAAATTCTTTCTAGAACCTTTAGGAAGATCATGAAATTTTCCAAGTTCCAATGGACCAATGGCGGGTCCCCTTAGGTACACCGACCATCCTAGGAAAGATTGTTTGCACCAAACGACTATGTTAGGGAGGACAAATGCTTGAATAGTCGAAGTACCTTCTTTTGGCTTCTTTTCTAGACTTGAAGTGAGACTTACTGACTTCCTTGAACCTTTCTTCTTTGTAGGAGTAAGCTTGAGATCAAACTTTTTCTAAAAATCAAAGATTGGATCACTAACTCTTTTTGTTTTAACAATTCTTGTAAATATTTTCTCTGCCAATTTGAAGCAAATGATCAATCTTTGTTGTTTTTAGGTTAAGGGGTTTTGGAACAACACCTCAAACAACTTGTACTAAAAATTGTCTTGGTCTTCTTACGGCTACAAGTTCAATAGCTCTTCATGCAAGTTGTGCACAATATACTTTAGTATTAATGCTATGTACCTTGGGATATGATATTATAATGTATATTGGTTGATGGAGATGTCAACATGTGGCACACATCCCCTTAGTTATATGTATGGGTTCACATGGGATATAATATTATAATGTATATGGGTTGATGGAGATGCCGACATGTGGCACACATCCCCTTAGTTAGTTATATGGGCTCACATAGGAATTAGTTATATTGGGTAATGAGTCGGCCTACATTGGGATTAGGTGTTACCCATCCTATTTAAAGGATGTGAGTATCATTATGAGGGGGTGATGTATGTATGATTTGAGTCTTCTACTTGGTAGAGGTATATTGGAGTGACCCCTCGAAGTGGATTCACATCTTGGGAGATTGTGGAGTTACTCCTTCCTTAAGGAGCATTGTATGGTGTTGCCCTACCTTAAGGGTATTATTATGAATATATTAAATATTTGGGCATCTTGGCCCCCATATATCTTGTGTTTTGTTATCTTCTACAATTTATTGATTTATTATATGCAAATTTCTTTCAAGTGATATCGAGCATCGATTTGGCAAAAATAAAATTGGGTTCAAACCTAATTTTATTGATTCGCTATATTTTGGAAACTGATGTGAATAATTTTCTCAAATTTTTTACTACAGTTGAGAAAGGATTTCATAAAGCTACAGTCTAAATTTCAGAAAGTTTTGAGCTATTTTGTGGAAGTTATTGCATTTTTAGGGTTTCTCCTAAATTTGCTTCATAGGCTGTAATTTTTGGAATTAATTTTCTATATTTTTCCCAGAATTTCAAATTCCCTTCAGAAATATATGGTAAAAATTTCAGAATTTTTGGATCTGTTTTGTTAGAGTTATTGCAGTTTTATTGTTTTTCACTATTTTGCTCCACAGCAAGCAATTTGAGGAATTTTCCTAAATTTCTTACATTTTCGGAAACCTCTCAAAAATTAAATTGGGGTTTGTGTTCTGTGATTTCTGATTTTTGGCCTAAATTTATCCGAAAGGGTTAGAATAAGTTTTGATCAAAAGTGTCTATTCCTAAAACCCTAGTTTGGTGGATCATGGGGATGGTAACTTTTTTGGAGATGGCAGGATTGATGCTAGAGAATGGTGGAAAAAATTTAGGGATAAATTATCTCAACCATCAGATATTTGTTTCTTCAAGTTGTGGATTAGTGGCCCTGCACATATTTGGTTTTCTGAGTTAGAAAAGGAAAAGTCTAATTGGTCTTTGGAGGAACTGGAACAAGTTTTCATGGTCAGATGGGAAGAAGAAGAAGAAGAAGAAGAAGAAGAAGAAGAAGAAGAAGAAGAAGAAGAAGAAAAAATGTTGATGATGAAGCTGCTACACATGATAGTGCATCTCCAAGGAAGGAAGCTTCAATATTTTAGTTTGAAGGGTGCATTTAAAGAAAAAAGGTAATTGTTTCCATAAACCCTAGCAACAAATATAACTTCATCAATATGGATGTAGCTCACAATCTATAGGTGCAAACAAAACATATTAAGGAATCTCAAATGGATGGTAAACAAATTCAAGTTTTTGAAGATTTAAAGCTTTCTATGGATAAATATGTTTTACATTCATATTTTTATGCTTTAGATATGGATGGTATGGATATTGTTCTCGATATCCTTGGTTAGAGACATTGGGAGCAGTTAATATTAATGTGCAAAAGAAGTTCATGAAATTATGGTACAAGAGAAAGAAAATTACATTGCAAGATATCACACTTAGCAAGGAAAAAAGTAATGTAAAATTGGATCATGAAGATGAATTTGAAGATGGTGAAGAAGGGAATAAGGATGAATCAGAAGGAGAGGATGATGAAAAAGTAAAAAATAATTTCTCTACTCAAGAGAAAAAAGAAATAACAAACAAGTTCGAAAAGGAAAAGAAAGTAGAGGAAAAGATTGATAAGGTTGAGCATACTAAGGTTGCACCATATAGACACCCACATCATCATGAGAGGAAAAAATCATGGAGACATGTTAGGACACATGAGGTCAACAATCTATATAGATATACATGGAATTGGAGGAGTAATAATTTTGGCTATACATGGAATCAATGGAACAATAATTGTATGACATGGAATCACATGAATAATCATTATGGATATGCATGGATGCCGATGAGGAACACATATGGACTAGGATGGAATCAGATGAGCACAATGGAATATGGAATCAGGTTTGGAGCAACATCACCCACTAGGATTTCATATGGGTGGTTGGATGATCAAGCATGGTGACAAGTGTGCAATAATTTAAAGCACACTCATTATATGGATTCTTCTTATGTTTCGGGACGAAACATGTCAAAGAGGGAGGAAATGCTATGTACCTTGGGATATGATATTATAATGTATATGGGTTGATGGAGATGCCGACATATGACACACATCCCCTTAGTTATATGTATGGGTTCACATGGGATATAATATTATAATGTATATGGGTTGATGGAGATGTCGGCATGTGGCACACATCCCCTTAGTTAGTTATATGGGCTCACATATGAATTAGTTATATTGGGTAATGAGTCGGCCTACATTAGGATTAGGTGTTACCCATCCTATTTAAAGGATGCGAGTATCATTATAAGGGGGTGATGTGTGTATGAGTTGAGTCTTCTACTTGGTAGAGGTATATTGGAGGTGTCCCCCTTGAAGTGGATTCCCATCTTGGGAGGTTGTGGAGTTACTCCTTCCTTAAGGAGCATTGTATGGTGTTGCCCTACCTTAAGGGTATTATTCTAAATATATTGGATATTTGGGCATCTTGGCCCCCATATATCTTGTGTTGTGTTATCTTCTGCAATTTATTGATTTATTATATGCAAAGTTCTTGGCCAATTTGAAGTAAATGCTCAATCTTTGTTGTTTTTTAGGTTGAGGGGTTTTTGGAACAACACCTTGAAAAACTTGTACTAAAAATTGTGTTGGTCTTCTTATGGCTACAAGTTCAATAGCTCTTCATGCAAGTTGTGCACAATATACTTTAGTATCAATGACTCTCTCAACTCACAAATATTGTCTAAAACTTAAATGATTATCCCAAGTAAGGACTCGAAGGTTGGCTACAATATCTTCTTGATTTATTTCTTCAAATGCAAGATTGGGTTGATAAATTGGATCTTGAGATGATGAGATAGTCATAGATCAAGGAATCGAGCAACTCTTTGAGATTTTATTCTTCCTTATTGTCATCTAATTTCATAAGCTTATATTATCCTTACTTTGTGTTAGTATGATCTTTCTTGCCAAAGATTGTTGTTTCAATGTAGAAATGGTTGTTATTCTGATGGTTTCTCCAAATGAAACACCTTAGATCAACATAAATGTCTTCTTGACTATTTTGAAGCAGAAGAGTATTAGGCTACAATATAAGAGGATTTCCAATGAGAGCCATTTGTTTAAACAATTCATTTGTGAAGGAAAACCCAAATGCATGCAAAGAGAACTACTATGAGAGCCATTTGTTTAAAAAATTCATTTGTGAAGGAAACCCCAAATGCATGCAAAGGGAACTACTATGACCTAGATTTAACACACTAGGGTGAATTTTGTATCCTCGTAGATTTGCCAAAAATTGTTGACATGTGATTTTGCATGTGTGCAAAATATGGCAACAATGTAAAGTGGACAAAGTCCATCCTCAATGATGGGTGAGGTTGTTAGGTTATTGAAAACCAAAATTTTATTAGCAATTATACATTCAAAATTGTACTTGGGGGTTTAGTAAGAAAGGAAGTGGATAAGAAGATAGAAGGAAAGAGAAGTGAAAAGGAAATTGAGAGAGAATGAATGAGGAAGTAAGAAGGGGTACATGCAAGATTAAGAAAATGCATATCATAAACTTGAATGTACTTTAGAAACCATTAGATTATATGAATGACAATTGAATAAAAGGTGCATAATCTATAGAGAGAAAGATCTTTCACATTCATTAAAGCTAGGAATAACAAATGATTAAGAAAAAAACAAGTACAAGACACAAGGTTCTCCATAAATGCTCCTTAATCCCTTTTGTACAAGGACACAAAGTTTCTCATAAGTTCTCTCTACAAACAATATTTTTCTCCTCTCTCCAAAAGTCCTATACAAATGATCTTTAACTTGCTTTTATAACCCAAAAGTTGGTTACAAAGTCACATTAATAAATTAACTTAGTTTTGATAAATTTAAGTCACTTTATTAAAATAAGTTCATAATCTGGGTGACTTAAATAAATGATTTAAAATGTCTCAAAAGAGTGGGTACATATGGACACCATTTAGAAAATGACATGGCAACACAAGAAAGACATTAACACATGCATCCAACATGATGCTTAGGATTAATGCCTTGCCCATTGGGCCAAGAGTCCACCTATCTCAATTGCATACGAGAAATGAACTCATTGGTTACCAAGAGAAACCTCATCAAATAATTATAAATATTATTTCAAAATCTCGGGTCCAAGCATCTCGCCGTTTTGAATTTTATGAACTTATCAAGTGATTAAATTAATTTCATCTCTTCAAGGAGTAGTGAGGCGTAAGGAAAATCTCATGATGACTTTCACTTCCAAAATTCTGCTAGGGATTGCATTAAATTCCAAAATTCTCTCTTCCATATTGGCGAATAAGTTCTAGAGTTTGACAAACTTATCAAAGGAATCGGGACCAAAATTTGTCAAGAAGCATACTTGATTTTTACTAGATTAGTCAATTGCTCCTTGAGAAACTACACTAGGCTTCTTTGATTGTGTTCACCGACAAAGTTCGCAAGGACCTCTTCAATGAATTATTGAATGACACACATGATCATTTCTCCATTTTCCTTTACATCATCAAATTGAGCTCAAACATCATTAAGCACCATCTTTTTGAATTTAACAAAATTCAGCCACTCAATGTGAAGTCCATGATGATTGAAATCCAAGATTTCCTCGCTGAAAAGAGATGAGAAGCCCATTTTCAAGATTTCTTAGATATCGGAGAAATTTTGTCAAGAGAGATTATTTTGACGTCGAGAGACTCTCCAAAATGTAGGATCAAATCTAGATAAACATGAATCTTATCATAGATTCTTATGGCTTCATCAATCACTCGTAATCCCTATATCAATACATTATCAATCCATGTCTTAGTTGCAAGATCCATATTATTTATCTTATTTGATAGCACAATTGTCTCTTGATTTGGAATTGCCACCTGCGGTGGAAATTTGAACAACGAAGAGGTCGGATTGATTAGGTGTTGTACATATGCAATTAGCTATCGATTCTCTTCTTTGAGATGATTGGTTTGAGAATTATACTTCTCCATTTGCCATAAAATAATACCAATCAATTCAAGAGAATGGGCTGCATCATTTTCCATGGTGGACTTGTCGAAACATCACTCTGGAAACTTCATAGTCATCAACAAACATTTCTCTTTTGTCTTTATCAACCACTAATGTTTGTCATGTCGGCATATCAAACTCCATAATCATTAAGCTATGACCTTGGTGATAATTTTGGGCTTCTTGGGAGTGCAAAATTAGTCATTGACGCAAAGGCCTAGAGGTCTATTGTGATTGGTTTAACTATCATCTTTCTCTTCTTGATTTCCCTTTGTAGTCAAGAGGGAATTTCTTCAATCAACTCATCGCATATGAACCTTGCATTTGGTGGGAGTTGCTTGAATAGAATCTTCTTGTTGATGATGAGGAATTGTTGCAATGCCTTCATGATGAATGGGGAAAGATTGAAAAGTATCCTTGGGATGCGAAGGTTCAGGTGAGTTAGAGATTTGGATCACTGGAACATACGCCTAATTTGATACAACAAACTGTATAGTGGTATTTTCAATCAACCCATGAGAATTGGAATTGTTATGAATTGAAGAATGATAACTTGATTTTGATACCCTAGAAACATGTTATTTTCCCTCATTTTCCTCCTTTCTTTGCTCAATTTCATTTGTTTTTGAAGGTTGATCTTGAGCTGATTTTGACCTCCATTGTTTCTTACTTGCTTGTGTGTGTGATGAAGCCTATGTGGTGGGGTGGAAGGATGATTGAATAGCTTTTGCAATTCTCCTTTGGCTTTGATTGATTGGCCTCTGGTGTTCATGTGTATTTTTCTCATTTGTAGTACATCATGCCAACTCTTTCTCATACCAAGCAAGGATCCTCTTGATTACCTGTTGAACTCTATCATTAAGTGATATGTCATCCCCCCGACCAGTTGACGTTTGGAAGGGGGTGATGATGCGATGGAATCATAATCATTATTAACCATATCGAGGCCATGATGAGTGACTCCATGAGGGGCATATTTCAATTTAAATGTGACTATTAGATCCAAGGTCATTCTAGAGTAGTCACGACGTCGAACCTTGAACTCATCTGCACAGCCAACCCAATAGTCTTCCACTTTTGGATGGTGTCTGTATTTTGGTCTAAGAATATTTTCCATGAACCCACAAATATCAAATTCCCATCTCCTTACAAATGGATGTAGTGTCATGACAGTCATTTCTTTATCCATTATCTCTACAATGTGGAAAGATGGACACTTGTACACACCAACAAAGAAATATAGGAAGTGAAAATTAAATATGTGCTTTTCTCCTAAGATTCGGTTCACTGATTCCGTTGTCATGAAAGCTCCATGAGGGCCCACTTGTTGTTCACATATTTTGGTAGTTTATAAGGAAATCTATTATATCCTCCAATTCAAATATATGAGAAAGTGGAAAATTGGATGGACCACGAGCCCCATCGCAAGATCACCTCTTTGGCCTTCTGTGAGAATCTCTCTTGTGGCTTATCTATGAGCATCATGATGACATAAAAGAGAGGCATCATTGATATGGCATAAGTGATGCATACTATTTTTGAACTAAAGTTGCACATAATAGTGGAAAACGTTATTTTTCCCAAGTGCCATTGTGCCCCTAGTCTCTAGGCTGATGAAAATCGATCTTCGTGCCACTGCATAGACTAGGTAGGAATTCATATAAAAATGACCGGTCATCTTCACTTCAACCAACTATTTGTGTAAAGTATCGCTGATGATTGTGGCCCAATCAATGTAAATTTTTTGATCTAGAATAACAAAAATGAATTTATGCATCTAAGGTTGGAAAAAGTGTGCGAAGGAGATGCCAAACACTCTACTTAGTAAGGTGATCATATCTCCAATCTCATCAAAAAACTCAATGTGGGGCAACTCCTGGAAAGTTTGTTAGCATGAGATCTCTTGTTGACTAGCCAACTTTTATTCATCACTTTGGAGCATCTCAGTGGATCTTCGTCCCAATACTATTGTGCAGACTCCTTAGTGATCGACATTCTCCTTGTACTTTGGAATTCTGAGTAGTTCTTCAATATGTTTAGGTGTGACCAAGAGGAAAGACTCATTATTACTGTTAAAAATGTCTCTTCTTTCATAATCATAGTGCTCGGCACAAACAATGATGAGTTCTGGAGAATGAATGAACACTAGAAATGTTGTTGTTTGTGGTAAACCATTGTGGCACAGGTGTTGAGAGAATAATGTATGGTCCTTAGACTTAGTTTTGTCGCAAAATTGACTCATATTAATGTGACCCAAATTGGTGTCTGTTATATGGTCATAGTCTGAAATAAGTACATATATAGGTATGATGCCTTGAAATTCATATTTTAACATTGATTTGTTTGACATTGACATTTTGAGGTAGAAAAATCAAGCAAATGGAGACACATTTTGTGGTGTTGGGTCTCGTCTCCGAGTCCAGCACAAAACTGAAAAAATGGGATTTTATTAAATTTGCTTCTTTTATAATACAAAATTTATCCCACAAAATTTTTAAAAATAAAAAATCTTTTACAAGTCAAATCTTTTGCACTATTGCTCAAATCTTGCTACAAGTGAGTTCTGGCGCTGTAACAAACTGGTATTATTATTATTATTTAATATATTTTCTCACAAATCCGGTGAAATTATACGACTTTACTTGCTTTCTTCTTCGATATTAATGGTTTTCCAGCTGCTCTTGGAATCTTGCATATATTTTGAACTGCAAAATTAGCAAAAGGAATGCAAATAAACAAAAACACTCCTCTTTTCACAGACGGGCTATTATTTCTAATTTCTTGTTTGAGCGCGGGCTTCAACACATCCTTGGCTTCATTTCCAATGCTTCTGATTTGTATCCTGGTTTTTTTGGATAGATATTTGGCTCATTCTTTAGCACAGAAAAATCTCACTTCTTTACTTGATTGGACAATTCTTTGCCGCAAAGATATTTCTTGTCTTTTTCTAATCTTCTCGTCTGGTATTTGAACTTTGGAGTAGACTTCTTATAAGCTTTTGTAGAGCAATTTTTAACTCATTTGCCTCCTCTCAAGATGCCTCGTGTGTTTTCTTCCTTAGGCGCCTAGTTTAATGCAAATCTGTTATATGCAGTTTCTAATCTTTGTTTTATTTTCCTTGCGGACACATTAGCTGTTTATTCTCTGATTTTTCTTGTTCTTAATACAGGCGCCCAGCTTCCTACGTGGCCAGAAGAGATACAAGCTTAATTTTTTTATTTCTTTACAAATTCATACATTTTTCAAACTTTTTTTTTTTCCTTGAGCGTTCAGACTTCTATATGCATGCATGTTTGAATTCCTCCTTCCACATGCATTGGTGCTGTTTTTTTCTTGGTTTCCACGCTTATTTCTTTTATCTCCACACAGACTTGGAATGTTCTCTACTTTACGCACAGGTTTGGAGGAAATTATTCTTTACACGCAGGTCATAGCTCTTCTTCGAATGCATTCTCTGTAATCTTGTCTTTTATTCCCTACGCAGCTCTGCAATTGGTCTTTTCTTTTGACTTTAGCTTAAATTACAAGCTCAAAAATTTATTCATTTACACGTTCAGATCTCCTTCTCTTTAGTGCATGCATTTGGCCAATTTGAAAATCTCGCATTGCATTCTTAAAACACATGCATTGGTATTTTACTTGGCTGTTTGCAAATAATAACCACATTATTCCTCCAAATGATCTCTCCAATGTTGAGTGACTTTCTTCATTGCATTCATGAAGCTCTGCCTGGTGTTAAACTCAATGCAATTGAAACACATGCATTCATCATTACCGAGATTTCCGGGGAAAAGAAATTAAATGCGGGAATGCGGAAATGGGTGAGAGAGGGGAAAAGTGGGTTATATTTTGGCATTTCATTAACTTCTCAGTAAATTTCTCGAAGAAATCTTAAAACCACAGTATTGTAGTGTAATTTTTATCCGATCACGGAGTGTTCTAAATGGCAAAGTGGACTGTGGAAGATGATTCCCACTTTACCTTCCGTTTAAGCGTCAATTCAATATTTAGTTAACGTTTATATAAAATTGATATCATTATTTCAGTAATTAAAATCTAAAATTTAATCAATAAAATTAATATCAATTTATTTGAAATAAAGAAATAACGTTAATTAATTAAATTTTAAAATTTAATAAAATTAATTATGTTGATTTAATTATTTAACGTTAATTAATTAATAACATAAATTAAATCAATATTATTAATTGAATAATTTTAAATAATTACATTAAAACCATTATTAAGTGTTATAGACCATTTAGCTAAGATAGATGGAGTCTCGTGAAGTGAGGGCAACAAGGTGGGAATGTGACAACACAACATTATAAAAATCGATTAATTGTGTCATGGAGAGGATGAAAGATGAGCGACTCCTTGGAATGGTACAAAAAGACGATCCGGGAAGCATTAGGATGCAATTTCTTTTGAAATTTTCAAGATCTTAACATTTTAAAATTTTTGGGACAACACATTGACAAATTTAAGTGTCTATATTTGCCCCCTTTTAAGTATGAAATGAAAATTATATGCTTAAATGAAAACATACCCGAGTGTGTACACACACTTTGTCTTCTGCAAGAAGGCTATTGAGTGCCCTTGTGTGTTAGCGTGCTCCATGATGAAACTCACAATACAAAATGTAGTCAATGTCCATAAAAAGAATTGAACTTAAAGTGAACTTTGAAAGTATATTTTTAACTTGAAAATTCCATTTGAACTAGTAAAGTGAAATATATAAAAGCATAGAGGGAGTATACATGTTTGTTTTTCCAAAGGAGAAGCTCTTGAATTTGTTGTATTTAAATATTTGAATTGTAATTGAGTTGTTAAAAGATTGGGGTGATTAGTCCCCAATTTTGTTGGAGTTGAATCCAAAAGAGGAGTCGCGCGTCACTAAACTCATCGCCTAAAAAGAGGTGTTATTGGCTTTCTTAGTCATCCTAAAACCTTTTAAAACAAGGAAGGGTATCATAGGTCAAGCTAACCATGCCAAAAGCCTCCCAAAAAAAGCAAGAAGAAGGTTGCCACCGGGTTTTATAATTAGTCCCATAGTCTTCAATCTCATGAAGTGCACTATTGCAGAGGGATTTAGGTCTAAGTGAAAAATAGCACAAAGTGGAAAGAGAATGACTTATATAATGCCCCCATTGTGCAATGTTTCACGAGTATCGATGTGTATTATTGAATATAGTTGAAGGAGAACGATGCCTATACTCACATACCTTGTAGTGAAATGGTGCTCAAGTTACACAATCCCGAAACTGAGTGAAGTACGCACACCCCCAACATTCCATAAACAATATGTAGTAGACCCTTCTTTGGATTATGTCAATTGAAAGTAAACCAACATAAAAAATTGTAAATGTGTGTATCTCGATAAATATGAAATTTGTTGAGAAGTTGCTCAAGGACAAAAACATCCATCTTGGAATGTAATGTCTAGCAATTTTATCCTTAGTAGATAGTTTTGTCCTATGTATAATTTTTTTCTATTATGAATTTGATTGTGTTTCGTGTATATGTACCCTTTCCCACTTTGTTCTGAATTCTAAATTTTGTTTTATCTGTGTAAAACTCCATTGAATGCCCCCTCTTTTGAGGTGAGTGAGATGAACTAATAGAATGCTTGACTAAAAAAATGATGTGTATCAATGTCAAATGTGTTTGATAGTCAGTGTTGGATCACATGGAGGGATGTTGTAGGTGGCCACCATTGAATTCATGTTCTTGCACGAGCATGTAGGGTAGAAACTATGACACGAAGACAAGTAAACAAGCAACAAACATAAAAATAAACACACAAGTGCAAAGGTAATCAAACTTAAGTAATCTAGCATAAAATTAGTAAAGCATAGAGGTAATCAAGAAAACAAGTAGTCAAATGCTTAAGAATGAAGCCTTAGAGGGAATATCCATAATAGAAGCAACTCGATTGCAATAAGTAATATGAAGATGCTAAAAAAGGTACAAATCATAACTCAAAAGGTATGAAGCCAAGGGTATCCAAAAGTATTTAACGTGTTTGAATAATATCGGGAACCTTATCAAGTTTAGTCGTAGTAGTAGAATTTATTGTAATAGGTAAAGGTGAAGCAGTAGAGAGAGTGATCATAAGAGTGTATATGCAAGAAAGATGACTTAGTGTAACACAAGACAAAGTGATATGTAAGAAGACATAAGTATCTAGAAGTGTGATCGATCAAACCGTTATAGATAGATTTTTTATTAGCCAAATCTCAAATGTAATACACGTAACAAGTAGTGACATCGACAAGTAAAGCAAAGAGTAACATCATGATCGAAGTAGTGGCCAAGACATTGTGTTTCTTTAGTAAGGATAACTCAATGGTAGTTGCATATAAAAGTGGATTTGGTGCAATAAGAATTATCCATAGTAGTAGATTCTTGTAGAAGCTCAAATGATTGTAACACATGAAGCTCATTATAATTATTAGTGCTTGAGTTTGCATTCTTATAGGTATATAATTCAAGAGGAGGAACAACCATAGATGGATATATCGAGTGACATGAATGGGTTGTATAAGACTAAAAAATAAGCACAATAAGCAACATATTCAATTTTCCAATATTTCGCAACGATCCTCATCAAAAAATAAAATTATATTCATATCCATCATGTGTAAAGGTAATATATAAATTAGCATGGAGATTGTATGGCTCCCATAGTGTGAATCCAAGACCAACCTAAAAGAAGATTTCAAGGAAAAGGATCATACATGATATGAAATATTGTAAGGAACTCTTTAGGGCCAATTGAAACATTCAAAACAATCTTTCCATGTGAAAAACAAGATATGTTATCAAATCATGTGATAATAATACCAGTCTTATCAACTACATCCATAGAAATACCTAGTTGTAGGAGTAAGGAGCTAGAGAAAACATTCAAGCCGATTTAGGGTCAATTAGTACATTCTTAATTAGAACTCACCCAATTTTCTCAACAATAAGGAAAGGTAGACATTCATCCTTTGTATGTGGGGGTGGTATCTCTATATGGGTAATAGATCGAGCCGTGTTTGGGGAAGGATTTGTAATAGGAGGAGCACAAGGTGGTGGTGTATGCGTACCCAAAATTGTAAGGTACTGTACTGTGGAACAGCGTAATAAGTGCCCCAATGATGATACAGGTCTCCTCGCAAGGTGTTCGGGATCCGGAAAAGCCCTCGGAGTATGCGTTAACATCCCGCATGCCCCACTTAGCCCCGCGCCCTTTTTTTCCCCCTTTTTCCTTCTTTCCTTGGCCTCTTGATCTTGATGGCGAAACCACCGCCTGCGAGTGGCGGTCTCGTGACCACCGCCCCGCTCGAGTGGCGGTCCCATGCGTGTTTTCCGAACGTTATTTTGACGCGACTCGCGTGAAATATCACGATTCACTAGCTTTCTTTGCCGACTTGGGCATGCATTTATGTTTTTGGTCCCCTGGAATAGTGTTTTTCCTTTGTTTATTGTTTAGGAGTTCCATTTGGTTTTGATTTTTGGGTGATTGAATTCCTATAAATGCATGGTTTGTGCACAAGTAAATGGGCTAGAAGTTTGGCTGGATTTTGAAGACTGATCTTTGCTCTCCTCATTTTTAGTATTTTAGCTTGTTATCTTGTTTAGAAGCCATAGCTTGAATTCACTTGCATCTTTAGTTAGATTGCTCAGCTGTTGGTAAGCCACATACCCATCTTGTGCAGGCAGTGCTGTCATTTCATCCAATCCGGTCTGAAGCTTGCCTCTGAATTTTCTCTTTGCTGTAGATTTAATTTTCATTGTTGCTTAGAGTTCTTAGTTCAGTTCATTATATGCCTGGTTAGCTTTATTCAGCTGTTGGTAAGCCACATATCCAGCTTGTGCAAATAGTGTCGTTATTTTATCCAACCCATGGAACAGAATAGCTTAGGAAGCCATTAAAGTTGCAAGTTTTGCTCTTTGAATAAGATAGTTACTGAGTTACGGTCGCTTCATGTTGCATGACTCGCTGATAAAATCCCGCTAGGAATTGCATAAGCCAAGCTCGTACTCTTGCGCCGTCCCTCTCCTACTCGCATTTTCGGTCTGCATTCAGTTGTCCTTGTCCTAAAATCTACTCTTATCGGTGCTAGCATTACACGCTTTTCTGGATCCACGTGAACACGAAAAGAACGAGGAGATCACACTTTGAGGGGACAAGATCACACACACCATCGGATTCGCCACTGCTGCGGAATCCGGTTTAACTTTCAAAGTTCTAGTTAGAATCATATCAAATAAAGTAGACAAATTGCTTCATTTCAAAATTCTATTCTCGATATTGCCGTGAAGTGTGAGGATTGATAGTTTCTGAGAAACTATGATTCACTCCTCACTTCTGAGGTAGGATCGAGAATCTTGCACAATAAATTAGGCGAGCTATTTTATTTAGAATAATTCTACAAATCGCACAGCAAATAACTACACTCGGTTATCTTGTCTGCTTTAAATTATTGTTTGTTTATTATTCCTAGATATGCTTAAAATAGTTTGCTTTCCTTAAGGTTGTTAAAAGATTTCTTAGAAGAATAAAAGTTATATATATGTTAGATTTAGTCCATGTAGTTAAAATTTGCTTAGTTACTGATTAGATTTACATTTTATTTTGTATGACAATCACGGGACCTCGGGAGCCCAGGGGAATATATATTTGAGCCTATCGTGCCTCAACCAAATCTTGTCACAATGAATAGTTGACATGGACCAAAATCTTAGAATACAAGTATTCCGAACAACAACAGATTTACAACTGATCAGTTCTCAGTTGAGAGGGTTAAACATAGAGGACGACCAAGCACACGCATTTTGGTCAAACCAACCAAATTACAGATTGCCCTAAGTAAACACTCACATGATCGTAGAAGGGTTCGAAAGAGAACAAACATTTGGGTGCGATCCTTTAGTTCCATAGCCAAACGCTGGAGACACCCTCGTAGATATAGATACCAGCTTAAGAATCCAGGTTGCGAGAACGCCTGTGAGGTATTCTGAGAAGATTGCACAACTGTTGGTTCTAAACATAGAAACCGAGAAAGCGTATGATTATTGGATATTAGGAATCGGGACTTGATTCTACGTATGACCATACTGGACCACAACAACCAAGAGTCTATGGTTGTGATCCACGAGATCCTGACAACCCAACGAGTCCACAAGTCAATCGAGATATAGACACTACCCTACGCACCTTGGTATTTAGATCCACTCCACTTCCACCCATCATCATCGAACAATTGTCCTTATTAGATATAGCGGCTAACAAAGCTAGAAAATTCTGACTAGGCCGGAGAATCGTCTGTAGAGCGTCAATTATATTTACCATCCACTATATGACCTTATCGGAGAATACACGAAACTATCCCGAGTCATTTTCCACGTATTCCACAACCTATAGATCAAATCACGCCGAGCTCAATATTTATTGGAGCCTTCGAGCGATCATCCTTGCCGATCGATCTATCACACCACCCAAGTTAGAAGGGCCTTCTTTGCCTTAGATTCGCAAATTCCACTAGTGCGTGTCAAAGACATTAGACTGCCTAACTAGTTTGTCTCGCATCCCACGAATATTCCATCCCCACCCGCTGTCTCGCACGACCTGGGAGGTCGGGTGCACGCGGAAGAGTTACTTGTAGATTCTCACGCTTGCTGTCGCTTTTCCGCGTATAGTGGCATAGTAGGAGAAGTCAATACCTTTGGTGTCAATAAAGTCTTGTATAACATGGCAAGCTTTAAACGTTTATTAATTCCATGACTAACACATCGATAGTAATCACAATAAGCATGAGGATTGAAAGATTTACTTGAGGCTAGCTTGTATTAATCTCGATATGACGAGGGAGAGATATAAGGAAACATGCAAACTATTTTTGCAATATGATACATGGTGAGGTAGGTAGACACATAAATTTCCTACAACGAAAGCAATAGGGGATGAAATGATTGTATTAACAAAGTAGTGGTAACCAATCCTAGGCCAAGTTATAGGAAGATCGGTAATATAACACTTAGCATACTCCATAGAGAAGAGATATTTGTCAAGGGAAATGGAGAAGATTGCATAGTGGTGTCAATAACATTCTCAAGACAACTAAAGTAATCGTATAGAGTGTGTGTGGGAAGCCATGAAGACAAAAATAAAAGAAACCAAAATCTAGTAGAAAAAACATGCACCAAATAAGGAGAAGCCCTAAGGTCATTGGGTTCGAGCACGAGGGGTTCACCAAATTATTCAACCATAAAAATACAAATGTGTGGTATAAAGTGTGTAAAAGGGTTTTTTATCTTATTATCTTTCAGTTGAGGGTTAGATATAGGTAATATATATTCAAATTAATTAATACTAATTAATGTAAAAATTAAAATATACCTACCATTCATAAAAAAGAAGATAAAATGATATATATCTTAAAACACAAGAGAAGGGATGCACTTAGCTTAATATAGAATTAGGAGATGATATGTCAATGTAAGATGACTGTGTATGATGGAAATGATTTGAAAATACTTCATTTTTAGGATGGGAGTGAAAATTGAGCGGGGATGAAACCGTTTGGTGTGTGCGAGAACCATTATATGGTTTGGTCTTTGGAGAACAGTCTTGTACGATGGTGTTGGTGCTTTGTAGTTTTCTATGCCCTTGTAGTACTCGGTGATGTACCTCATTGTGAATCCCTCGGTGTTGCACATGTATGTAACCCTTCTTGCGACCCGAATCAATGTCAAACCCCAACCATGGGTGGGAGACACTAAAAAAATAATAGTGTATGTGTTGAAGCACACCCCACGATGTTTATGTAGCAATTTTGAAGAAGCATCAAACCACACGTAGTTCTCCACCTAACATGTAAAATCTATATGAATGCAACTAGTTTGACAACTTGATCAATTGGTAATGAGGAATAATGACTTGGTATGCTTAGCTTGACTTGGATTTAAAGGTATTTAGATTGAGAAATGTGACTCTTGAACCGGTAGGGAGTGCTTCAAACCTCTCTGTTAGAGCTACTCCTATGATGTGTTGTTATTTTAAAGGGAATAATGAGAGCTTGGAGTTCTTTTGGAATTTATTTTGCAAGTATGTTCTTGAAAGTTCCAGGCGAGGTAAATATGTGGATTAGATTTGATTTTACAGAAATTTGTAGGTAAAGTTCGTGTTAATTTCAACCTATGGGATATGAACCAATCCTAAAAATACATTAAATTGGAAAAGTGATTGTTGGGTGGCGAAGGATGAAAAAAATTGTTCTAGACCAAACCGTTAGACGTTTTGGTCCCAACTAAATGGTTTTTCATAGGCATATCATGGAATTCTATAAATTTTTAGGAAGGATGAATGGGAGAGTATATTGTTATGGGATGATGCAATTTGATATGTTAGTAGTTGAGTTGTGTTAAAAGAGAAGCAAGTCATATAAATGGGATAAGGATAGGTTTCCTAGGCTTATAATGTGTGCACAAGTCATAGTCTAAGGACGAAGCCAAAATTTTCATTGCCAAATTTAGATGTCTATAGATAGTTGAATGATTTCAAATTTAAGGTTAAAAATAAAAGTTAATAGTGCATTGCATTATTGTCCACCTTTACTATGGAAGAGGACAAAATCCTCGTATGTTTATTGATATTCAATAAAATCATATTACAATAGATGGGCTGCAATACTTATAGGTATTGAACAACCAAGTACAAACAAAGAATTAAGTTGCATAGGTGCAACCGGGAAACAATACAAACAAATAGATTGTTGCAACTATGCAACAATAAACACATACGAGATTACAATAATCCAAATATAATGGTTATAAAAACATAACCATATAACAAGTATATAACAAATAATTACCTCAGTGAATTAATAATTACCTAAGGTAAAAATGTAAATACAATGCATAATTACTAAGTAAACTATGTTTACCTAACATTCCCCCTTAATTTTGCATTTCCTCAAGGGATGAGGAGAGGAACTCTCTGAACAACTCAAACTTGTCACGTGCAAGTGACTTTGTGAAGATATTTGTTTGTTGTTCAACTATTGGGAAAAACTGAAGTCAGTATGTTGTGTTTCTAGACATGTTCGCGTATGAAATGAACATGTATCTTGATGTGCTTTGTTCTATCGTGAAACACTAGATTGCGAACAAGTTTGAGAACACCTTCATTTCCTACATACATGGTGATCGGTTTGTCCCGTGGTATTCCAAGTCCTTCCAAAGATGCGACGTAGCCATATATCTTCGCAGACAACTTCACCCGCAACACGATATTCGGCCTCTATAGAAGAGAGATAAAAAAAGTGTTGTTTCTTGCTTCCCCATGATATCGGTCTAAATAAAAAAAATACAAATCCAGAAATGGAAATCCTGTCATCAATGTTACCCGAATGATCCGAATCCGAATATCCAAACAAGAAGTTATCATTCTTCTTGTACTTTGGACCAAGATCTACTGTACCCTTGAGATATTTTAAGATTCACCTTGTTGCCTTCCACCTGAAAAACTCTAAGCTCCTGCGTAAAACCTTAAAAGATAGCTCACCGCAAATTTGATATCTCGGTCTAGTGTATTTTAGGTAAATGAGACTCCCAATCAACTGTCGATAGAGAGTTGCATCTACCACATGAGATGGATCTAAACAAGATAATTGTAGTCTCATCTCCATAGGTGTAACAATAGGTGTGCAATCCATCATCCTGAATTTCTTGAGCATTGTCTTGGTATACTTCAATTGAGAAAAAAATATGTGATTCTCTTATGTCATAATTCCAATCCAAGACAATAGTGCATGAGCCCGAGATTGGTATCATATGGATTTCGATGAATCCATGTTGAATGAGATGCTTATCAATTTTCATGTACCAAGCCCTGGGGTGCATATTTAAGGACATATAGAGATTTCTGAGTCTCTATACCTTTGTTTCTTCTCCAGGTATAACATAACCCTTAGGTTGAGTCATGTAGACTTCTTCCTGTAGATCTCCATTCAGAAAGGCACTTTTCACGTCCATCTGATGGACTTTCCAACCAAATTGTGTAGCTAGAGCAAAGATCATCTTGATCATTTTTATCTTAGCTATGGGAGAAAATGTCTCCTCATAGTCTATGCCTAATTTTTTGTACGTACCCCATTTACTACCAAGTATTTCTTTATGTTTGTCTATGGTCCCATCTGCTTTGTAATTTGTTTTGAATATCCATCTGCAACCAATGGGTTTCTTCCTTAGTGGAAGATCGACAAGATGCTTTTTTTCATTACTTGATCGATACTCAACATTCCATGGCATATTTCCAAGATTTTGACTATAGGGATTCTTGGATAGTAGAGGGCTCAACAGATTCAACAAATCTACTCATCAAAGTAAATTTTACTTCTTCTCATGCTTTACTGTGAGTTCGTGGTCCAATGGTGGATGTATTTGGTGGAGCATCCAATTTTGCATCTCGTATCATGTTAATATACCACTTGGGCATACATTGTACTATTCTCGTGGGTCATGGTCCTGTCTGATCATCACCATCATCCCCATCATCACTTTCATCATCAACGGGAACATCAGCTTCTATTTTTACAACAGTGGAATATCTACATCAGGTGAGTCTGGAGAGGAGTCTCAACTTCCTTCTTCTCAAAGAACTCAACATCTTTGTTGGTGTATAATTTTATTGTCTTCGATCCATCAAATCGTACCTAAGATTCTCTTCACTGTAGCCAATGAAGATGAGTTGTTTATGTGATTCATATCTAATTTCTTTCTATTCTAGTTAGGTATGTGCATGCTAGCTTTGCATCCGAATACTCGAGGTTTACAAAAGATGGCTTCCTCTTCGACCATGCTTCATGTGGTGTTACTCTATCAAGAGCAACTGTGGGCACTCTGTTTAACAAATATATAGCTATCTTTGCTACTTCTACCAAAAATTTCCTCGCTAATCCAGAATCATCAATCATGTAACACACCATTTCCATGATAGTATGATTTCTTCTCTCAACAACACCATTCTACTGTGGTGTGTGTGGAGGAGACATGTGTCAAAGAATCCCGTGAGATTGAGGTAGGATTTGAACTCATTACTGAGTGAATTCCCCCTCGATCTAAGCGGAGAGATATGATATGACAACCAGTCTCGTTCTCTATAGCCACTTTGAAATTTTTGAAGTTCTCAAAAGCATCACTTTTCTTATGAAGACAAAATATCCACATTTTCCTTGAATAGTCATCAACACAAAGCATGAAGTATTGAAATCTAGAATGAATTGGTTGCATTGACCGTGAAAGATCGATATGAACAAAATCAAGCTTACCATGAGCTCGATAAGTACTCTTTTGGAATGAAGCTCTGTGTTGTTTTCTGCTAAGCAATGAAGACACTTATCTGTATCCTTCTGAGAGATGGCGAAAGCCTCTCACCATGTTGTACCGGTGAAGTGTTTCGAGATACTTGAAATTGATGTGACCAAATATCTGATGCCATAACTGATGCTAATGAAGAATTCTTAGCCACAAGTTCCTAATCATCTATGTGGACAAAGTCAAGCTGAACATACGTCCCACATTGGAGGCTTTTGTAACAATTTTCGAGCCTCGTGATTTGTCTCGAATTAAACACACTTTCTTACCGAATGACTATCAAAGTCAATCTTTAGATTGTGATCTAGAAGTTGACTAACTGATAGTAAATTCTTTGTTAACCCAGAGACATATAGTACATCTGATAGTCTATAATTATGAACCAAGAGGTAGAGAAATGTTCCCAATACCTGTACTCATGTAAGAAGAATCATCACCTAACGAAACATGATTTTTTGAAGGTGTGTCCCTCATTGTAATAAACTAGTATTTGTGCCCAATCATGTGTCGAGTGGCTCCCGAATCAACATACCAAATAACACTAGATGATGTGGATGGTTCACTGAATGAGCAGTATACAAGAAGTCCTCATTTTCTGAATGTTCTTCTTACTTAGCTATATTTCCTTGCTGATGGGGTTTTCTTCGCTAGTTCCCCTTCTTATGCCCTTGATTGTAGTGTGAATATCCCTTATGAGATTGTTGATTTTGAGGTCCAAATTACTTGATGAACCTTTCTTGTATGTATTATACCAACAATATTTCACATCATGTCCTCTATTGCAGATATAGACACTTCTTCTTGTTCTTGTCCCCATGCTAATGTTGATGCTATTTTTGGGACTTTTGAGAAGAATGAAATTTTCCTTTTCCTTTTCCTTTCTGATGAGAAGATAGTGCTTGTCCTCTTCATCATCTTTATTGTACATTGCTTCTTCTTGTTGCAGTAGATTCACTAACTTTTCAAAACTAACTATTTGATCTGACAAGTTTAGTGTCATCACAAAAATGCGGTATGAAGGAGGAGTGATCTCATAACAATGGGAATGAGAGCTGTATCAGTGACCTCCTCTCCCAGGGCTAGAAGTGAAGCCCTCAATTTTACAACTCTTCTCAAGAAAGCTTCCACTTTCTCATTCTGTTTGAATTTCAGTGTGTATGTAACTGACTCTGCAAATTTAGAATTGTGTTCTTGTTTTGGCCTCATACACGGTGCTCAACTTATCCCATGCTTCTTTGGCTATTTTGGCATCTCAATGTGGGGTTGCACATCATCAAACAATGCAAACAAGATTATGACTTTGGCCTTCTGATTAGCCCTATCAAACTATCTCTGTTGAGCTGCATCATCTTGTGATCTTGTTGTAGAACCATTCACAACAAGACATATCTCTTCAAACTCAAGTTATGTTTTGATCTTAGTCTTCCATGCAACATAGTTATCTCCTCTTAGGAGTCTATGAGTCTGGAAGAAAGAACTTAGGGGCATTGGTGCCCATTTTCTGAATTCACTGACAAAGGGTAAGGCTCTTATCACTCCAAGTATACGGTCTCCCAATCTATATACCATCAGTCCGATATATCGAACCTTTCTATATACACGCCTTTCGATATACCCATTGGTACGTGGAAGAAGCTCGCCCTTTCGATATACTCGGTGATACATGAAAGAGGTGTTAACGTACGTGAAATAATTTGATATGTGGTACCAAGACAATATTGAAAGGGGTCTTGTGCGATTATTGACACCGGCTCAAAGAAATATCCTCATACGCGCGCATAAATTTGCTATATACTCGATAATTTTAGTGTCCATATTTATGTCATGTAATCATTCACAGATGGATGGGAGGGCTCAAAGTGTGTGCATTGTGTCCTTATTTCTCCCCATCGATTTATAGGGACGATGCCCAGATGACGTTGTTGTAACTATATTAGGCGTTAAGTGCAGTAGTAGTCATGACGACTTTACCCAAGCGCTTCCCAAAGGCACTTGTATATACCGAAATGTTGCGAAAGAGATCCGAAGATCTCGTGAGTGTTACAAAACCAAATTTTACTGATTTTGTTTACAAATTCTACCAGTTTTTATCAGTTACAATGTTTGCATGGTTGAATATGGCAACCTACAAATTAGTACAATCCACTAAAAATACACTAAAAATATAATTTACATCCAATATGCGAAAAATTGAATGGTTGGTAGTTTTATTTTTTTTTGTTTTGCGAGGCCTTGGTGGCCTTTGGAGCTCAATATGGCTCTCGAGAGACTAAAAAAGCAAAAAAAAAAACTTGAAATTGCATTTTTAGGTGCCTCCTTTAGAAAATGTTTCTCAAAGTGATTTTTAAGCAAATTGGGAGATTTTTTTTTCGCCCCAAAATAGAGTTTTCTCCGCTAATTTTAGAGTAGGGGTTTAGTTATAACTAGGGGTTTGGAGGTTGTTTTTTCCTCTAACTATGGCGGTCCTGCTATTTTCTCTACCAAATTTGAATATATAAAAATCAAAGCGGTCGGGGGAGGGTCGAACCCGGTAATCTCAACGCCCCCAAAGGGCTTCTCCTATCCACCTTAGAGCTTGAAATATGAAATGGAGAAAAGTATATTTAAATTCAGCCAAAAAGAACTAACCTTTTAAAAAAAGACGTGGCTGTTGAATGAGATGATCACATGGCAATGTGCAAATTTAGGTTTCGGGGTTGAAACCGGATCTGAGCCTCCTTGTTATCTCCCCTTTAGCTTTCATCGTGTTGTCTTTTTTTCTCCTACCACCGCTATTTTGTTTGATTGCTCGCAGGTTTTGGAGCTCGTGGAGGGACGATGCCTCTTTGCGTGGAGATAGGCTATGAGCAGGGCTTCGAGGTGTTTGTGTGCTCGACGTGGAGAAGGTCGATCAAACTTGGCTATTGTATGCAGGGCTCGATCTATGCAAAACAAATCTCGACGACTCTAATGGCTTGCCAATGTAACTCTTGCACTGGTCACAACTCGTTCTGCAAGATATTGCTGCTATTGGTGCAAGTTTCTCTACGTTTGAATACGTCTCCCAATACAATTTTCAGCTACGTGTTTGCGTGGCTCGTTGATAAAAAATGCAACGACACGACTCAGTCTCATTGAATTCCCTTTGACTTAGTGGACATTTCAACTCGGTGTAGAGGGGAGCAGGGTCTTCGGATATAGCAGCTCGGTCCTACGAACCACAACTCACTCCTTTGTAAATATAACTCTATGAATATCTCGGTGTGGATGCAGAGATCGGTCAGGAGCTCTATGAGGAGCTCGGTCCCTCCAATATTTAGAAAAGATTCCTCTAAACTCAGATAGACTGCTATATTTAGCAGATACTATGTAGACCTCTATTTAGAGGAGAAACCCCTAATGGGGAAAAATTGATTTTTTTAAAAATCTGAATTGGCTCCAAGAAGTAAATTTTTCCTGGTGCAGGGGGCACCAATGCAAAAAAATTTGCTTTCCAAACACTGGAGAATGAACAAGAGGTTGTGGGGATGTACATGGGGTTTTCCTGGGAAGTCACTGGAGGCAGCAAGCTCTCCCGAAATGCATATTTCTTCTCCAAGACTTTTCAATCCTTCTGCAACCTCTCTCCAACCTACAGGCTCTCTTATCCTGCTCTGATACCAAATATGGAAGAGGGACAAAAGCCTCACAAATTTATTGATATTCAATAAAATCAGATTACAATAGATGGGTTGCAATACTTATAGGAATTGAACAACCAAGTACAAATAAAGAATTAAGTTGCATAGGTCCAACCAGAAAAATATAGATAAATAGATTATTACAACTATGCAACAATAAACACATATGAGATTACAATAATCCAAATATGATGATTATTAAAACATAACCATATAACAAGTATATAACAACTAATTACCTTAGTGAATTAATAATTACCTAAGGTAAAAATGTAAATACAATGCATAATTACTATGTAAACTATGTTTACCTAACAAATTCACTACTATTGCAAAATGCCTATTGACGTAAACAATAACATAACCCAAAACATGATTATAAATATTTTATTTGTACAAGTTTTTAACAATCTTTTATTTTATACTAATTGAAAAATGAAATGAATTATATTTTGACTCATGTATACACTCATATAATATGGAAGAAATGTTGGGAAACACTTGATGTTGTGTGAGGGAAGGCATCAACATGTTTCCATCTCAAATTTATAGAGTATAATCAAGTTGAATCCTTAAAGTGTGTTTTATATTGTCAATATTTTGAATATGTTATGGTGCACATGTGAGCACATAGAATAATCCTCTCAAGCTTTAATAATATAGAGTTGTTCCACAATTTGTTCATAGAAAAATGCCTATGGTATTATTTTTATGCCTAAGGGGTTGAGGTCCTTCCGGACGTTTATGCAACTATGTTAAATTTGACATCCGTTTGGACGTTTTTTCAATGCAATTAATTTTGACGGCCGTTTGGACGTTTTCGCGTTTCTGCTATTTTTAATAGTTGCTTTTCCTTTTTTTTTTGCTATGTTTAGATTTGTTTTTTCGTGCATGTTGAATGCGGGTTTGTTGTGTTTAGATTTTCCTTTAAATATTCAACCACAACCAACTCTAATCCCAATCTCCCAAGGTAACGTTTTGCTGCAGAGTTTCACCGTGGTTTTGTTGGCAAGTTTTAATTCCATTGTTTTCTATATGATAGTTTTTAGGGTTTAATTTTTTATCTTTGTATGGAAGATGTCAAATATTTGAAGGGGTTCCTTTGCATGAGATCAAATCCTCTATGTATTTTAACATGGTTATGTGTTCTCCCCTGTTTCATTGACTATAATCTGTTCAAAATTCCTTCAAAGGGCACAAGATCTTCAATATTATAGATAAATATATAGTGAAATTGAGTGAAATTTTTATCTTTTACGATTTTGGGGCTATACAACTTGAACATATCTAGCCGGGGATAATTTCCCCATCCATGGAATAGTCTTAATATTACCATTTATAATGATTTTACACAAACAATGATTTTATTACTTGTCATGTTTTTAAATACTTCAAAAATTTAAAACTTCTAAACACATGAATGTTTGTGAATGGAGGGGATTATTTGAAAAATGTGCTCCACAAGGAGGCCGAAAGAAAGTTTAAGGAAGAAATTGAAAGAATGGATCAGAGCTTCACACTTCCTCTAGAGAAGAGAGGGTTTCTTTTGTCTTTGGAAATAACTTGATGTGGGAACAATTGCATAATATTATTTTCAGGAGTACAACCATTTAGATTTGACAATGCTTATTTCATATAATAGACGTGATATCTTAAAACAAGTACAATTACGCAACATGTTTTTGATGTTTTGCCTTATTATTGTTGTTTGAGCTCAATTTCGAGATTTCATATGCTAAATGGCATGTTTATAGTATTTGCCTCCTTATTTCAGTAGAATTTACTTATATTTAAGCACAATCTACGTGTTTTTAATGTTCTCCTTATAAATTTTATGTATTTCCCCATGCTTGATTTGAGTAACTAGTATTTGATTTTTGATGTTCACAAAGCTCTCTTGTTGAATTTTTAGTACTACTAGAGATGATTTTACCATTTATTATATTTAAAACCTTGTTATTTGTATTAACATTCCCTTAGGTCAGGATAATTGGTAAAGATTTGATTGTACTAATTATTTTATTTTAAACTTTGTTATTTGCTCTTTCACACCTTTAGTTTTGACAATTGTCAAAGATTTGATTATACCAACTATAGTTTGGGGTTGAATTTTTTTATCACCATAATTGCTTAGTAGTATCCTTTTGTTTTCATGATAAAATTGATATACCAATTATAGTTTGGTGGTTGCATTTTTTATCACCATAATTACTTAGTAGTCTCCTTTTGTTTTCATGATAAAAATGATAAAGTAAATGTCTTTTCCTTGATAAGAGTTGTAGGGTAAATAACATAGAAGTTTGACCGTAATGTTATTTGTTTAATTGATAAGCTTATAATGGAAGCCAAGGGGCTGATGTTGTTGTAATTTGGGGGATTTCTACATTAATATGATCATGTATGGGAAATTTATTAGAGATATTAAACTTTCACAATCCATAATGTTTTAATAGAAGAAACTTTTGGAAAAATATGTGTAAAGAAGACTAAGAGTCGATGTTTTGGATCACTTAATTTAGTTAAAACTATTCCTCGTGAGATTGTGTTGAAGATTGAGCTCTGTTTCATTCTAGCTAGTGTTTGTCTCATGGAAGTATTAACATAATCTATTCTATGGTGGAGAACAAGACATTTTTATGGAAAAAATGATAAACTAATCAACTAGGGAAGAGTTGTTATGTTAGCTTGATAAGTAGGTTAATTTTTTATATGTTTAATATTCTGATATTTAATTTATGTTCATGGATAGTCAATAAGAATTCATTATTTTATCCAAAAACAAATAACATCTTATACATTGTATCAATTTGTTTCTTTTTAAATCAAAGAGGTGAAATTTATTCATTTGAGAATTTTGTTATTTTTATTTGAAATTCAATATAAGTATCACTTAGATCATTTAACATATTAAGCATATTTAGTAAGCTGTTTTATGTGCTTAGTTTTCAAAATATAGGGGTATTTTTGGCTTTTCCTTAATGGTGTTATAGATCCCTTGTGACTAGTCTATAGTCCGTATATTTTTATGTTGGACCTTTATTGCTACTCAATTATAATATTGTGCTTTTACAGGCTTGAACATGCAAATATTGTGAAATTAAACTTTTGTAATGGTTTTGTTGTATTATATCTAGAGAATGAAATCGAAAATATAGAATGATCTTAATTGAGGAGTCCCTCCTTTTGATTTCACAGAAACATTTAGTTTTATTAACTTCTTCTTTCACTTTTTTTCAGGATATTTGTAATTCTCTTTCTCTAGTGGTAAATAAAAGAGCATTGTCTCTAGATGAACTTTAGGTGGGTTTCAATATTGATTGAAGTATTTATTCAATTGTTCTGTTTATTGCATGTTATGGAATAAAAAATTATTGTAGAGTTTTCATGTTATTTTCTTTGGATTGTTCCATTTATATTTATAGTTGGCTCCAATCCTTTTTCCGAAGTGACATGTGGGGGCATGTGCCTTCATCAATGACAAGATTTGTTATGTGTGGAGGGGTTCATTCCCAGATGACGCCATTTCAAGCATCGCAAGTTAGATGTTCGACCGATCAACGAGAAGAATTTTTAAGCTATCTCTCGCCATACCTAAGAAAATATTGTTGGACTAACATACTTCTTTTCCCTCTCCACTTTAATATGATGCAGACTAGAAACACAATTCCCCTCCCTACAATGGACTTGACATTAATTACGCCTCACTTGCAAAGGGAGGAAGAGTTTAAGCGTCTTCAATGTGTTGTTAATGTTTTGCATTGCAGAAACCAAAACCATGTAAAATAGTGATAGATGAAATGATTAGAGATTACCTTCGCCTGATGCCAACATCCCCCTTTTTCTCTCCAAAATCGGAACAATTGGAGATAATTCACAAGGATTCTACTTGATTTATGATTCTAACAAAGATGCACTTTGAAATATGAATCACCCCACAAATTGAGGAGGATGGGAATACCAATCAAGACATTTGCAAATGGACAAAAATACAAGAAACATGCAAAGAAAATTGTACAAGCAAAAATCAAGAAATTTGATTTAAAAAAATAACTTGTAGTGGTTAGTTTATAAGTGTTTTTAAAAGAAATTTTAACTCATACGAAATAATTTCACATGCAAGATTGAACCCCTCTTATTGAGGATTGGGAACTCCTAATGTCTCACACAGACACACACCTAACTCAGTAGGAGCTCAACATTTTTAAGGACACACCACATTTGTTTGCAAAAAATGATCTCGTGGACTCCCACAACCTTCATATGTTGAAGGCATTGAATGTTCTGATCACCCAATCCATTGCTCGAAAGTAACATGCGGGCTAGACCAAGAGATCTTGATGATGATCAGTTGGAACAAAAAATTCTACTATGCAAACAACAAAAAATGATGCTTATTCCAAATTTATGGGTTGGCGTAGGCCTCATAAATGGTGCTACAAGAACAATCACTGACATTTTCTATGATGCATCAATGCAACCACTAAAATTACCTTTATTTGTTGTTGTTAAATTTGATAGATACAACGGCCCATATTGGGATCCCTCCATCCATTACATATTCCCATACCCCCTATTTAAAGAGGGAATCGAAGATAATTGCTGATTAAAATGGCCTGTGGATTAACTATCCACGTCCTAGGGACTTACTATACATAGATCAATTGTCAACAGTAGAACCACTTTGAAGGCGGTGGTCGACATTCATATCTTTATCCAAATTTCCCTAACTTATAAATCTGTGCATTTCACCCGATTTTTCATTCGAAAGGTACTCAAAAATGGTGCACGTACCAACACTTGGAGCAAGAAGAAAGGAGGAGTCAAGACTACTATCCCTCAACCTATCATAAATACAACCCTCTACTTTGATAACACCTCCACTACTACTTTACTCAACACTTCTTGTATCCAAAGTGACATTGTCATTCAAGGGGTATCAAATGTAATCATGTTTACTGAAAATAAAATTGCCCACAAAAGGCTACCATTCATGATATAAATACTGCAAATGTATACATGTCTCATTATGTGTACGGAGGTCTTCATGTATCTGATGTTGTGATATATGATTTGTAACTTAAATGTACGAATATGTAATAGAATTAAATGTAGGCATACAACCTTTCAATGTAATGTTACATCTATATTCATACACTACCACTATTAATCACAAGCATTATTGAGTGTACAATAAAGGTTTTTTCAACAAAACACCAACCGAAAACCGACACAACACTAACACAATTAACCCAAAATAAATACAAATAACATCAACTATAAAAGTAATTATCTATCAAAACAATATCAAATGTATTCATGTACGAATTTGTAACAAGTTTCAAATGTAGAGAGAACCTTTAAATTAAGTGGCACATCTATATTTCTATACTTACAAAATCAATCACACCCGTTATCAACATCAACTACAAAAGTAATAACTATACCTCTAAATCAAATAACATATACCATTCGGCGTTCACATTGGATTGTACACATGCGATTGCTATTTAAATATTCGGCCTATAATTTATGTCTATTTTAACTTTTGTTTAAACATGGTGTAGGTCAAAAATCAATTCATTGCTTATATACAATTCAAACGTGTCAAGGATTTGATATATTAAAAAAACCTACCTACCTATTCACACACCAAAATACATAGGTGATTGTTTAATTACATGCTATAATTTTGAAATAGATGAATGTAGTGATATTGTATAAGCTATTAAAAAATAAGACTGTTCTTTTTATTTTTATCACATCAAGATTATATATATATACACTCCTACAAAGTCATAATTACAATTTTTTAAATTTTTTTTGTTAAGTTATTTTTTTGTTTATACTTATTATTAACAATCAATATCTTTATTTATTTAATATGTAATTATTAAACATAGTATAAAATATTGTCATAAAAATGTTATCCTTAAAACAATGATAAAGTACAATGTTATAAAAAGTAGAGTTCTTTAAAGAAATATTTATATGTTCCAAGATATAACCAAATTAGACAACTACCTCAAATTTTGATTGTTTTAGTTTCTTTTACCTTTTTATTATTATTAAGAATTATAATTTGAATATGAAATTATCAAAAATAATATTAAATATTGTTATGTACATTTTTTAAATTGAAAAGTGTAAACATTTTTTTTTATAATTTAGAGGAAATCAAGGTTTGCCTAGTGACCTAAAGCTATAGATCTCTAGCACATGGTGACCCTATTGTAACCTTTGGGTGGAGTACAATGGGCCACTCATTGTCCCCATGGGTAAATTGGGAGTCGAATCAACAACCTAGTGTACTTAGAGTAGTGGTCAATGCCATTAAAAATACAAATCATACATGTTAATTGTATAAAAAAAAGTGGAATGGCATCACATTCCAAAGTATAATATTGATACCAAAAGTCAGGACATATCCCTAATTTAACTTTTTAAAAAAATTAAAAGCTAATAAACAACTTTTCACTCAAAGAAAAAGTTTGAACATATGAAAAAAACATGATAAATAGCCCATTTGGCACTAAAACACTAAGGCATAAAATTTAAGTGACTAAAGAAATCAATGGTGCTATTGGAGGAAAAGGAAGAGGAATATGCAAAGGGTCATCTAGCTTGTCATCCCTCCAAGTACCAAATCCCACTAATCACTAGTCTTTATTAACTTCATCGTTTGGCTCGCTTGGAGGGGAAGTGGCTAAATCTAGCCGATGAAATATGGGAATGTAGACTTGCCACCACCACGAAGTTATAGATGATAAGAGATACTTTGGGGTTTATGCCTTGTGAATGGTGTATCCCAAGAGCTCCATAGCCATGACCCTAAGAAGGTGACCAATGATGTGGAGAATATGGAGGAACCCGACCGATCGCACATGAAGGAATGTAATGTCCCATTTTTCAAGCTAGTTCTCTATGGAAGACCTTATGCCCATTCCTCTTCCCATGGGAATCAAGGAAATACCAATGGAGGGGAACTCGCCATGGTCATAAATGTTGTACTTTCATAATTAATTATTTGTTTTACTAATCATGGCATTAGAGTAGTTCGACTAGGTGGTGGAATAATTTTCAAAAATGCAAGGAGGATTTCTATTTCTTCATTATGGACGCCGGTCTTGTGGGAGGCCTACATAGTGACTTTAATGTTTTTTCCTTCTAAAGGGTTCTATTTTCCCATTGACATCTTCAAGGCCTATATAAGGTGGTTTGACTTGCGAAAGGAATATTATGTTATTTATTTTGATATTGATTTCTCTTGGAGGTGGAGCAAGTAGCTTCTCTTCTTTCCATTGAAGGATGAAAACCATTCCTTGGTCACCTATTGAGTATGAAACCCTTTAATAGGAACACACTTGGGGACACAAACCCTCTTGTGTGCATTGGTGGCTTCACCTAGAAGTCACAAGTGAGATTTAAGGAGGATTTCATGTTTGTTTCTTCCCTTCTAACCCTAGGGGACTTTCTTGGGTGAAGGGTTTGATATCATCTAGGGAAATTTTGGACATTTTGAGCTGATATTCTTATTCTTCATATTTTATAAGGTTGGGATCTATATTTTTCTAATTTTTGGAGTGGTTTATGAGCTATTTCCAGCCCTTGGTTTTGGTTGTACTATTTTTGTCATAAAATTAATTACATCTGGGGTCATAACTCATTTTCTCTATTTTGATATAATTTGGATTGATAGATATTGTCGTGGTTAAATTACATATTTGGAAGCATTTTCAGCTCTATTTGTATGGTTTTATGTTGATGTGAAGTTCCTATACAATTCGCTGCCCTAAAGGATTGATCATTGATTGTTTGAATAGGGTTGAAGTATATTTTCATTCATTTTCATATTGATATTTATGTGTTTGAAGGTGTAATTTTAAATATAATCCATAAGGGTTATGGAGAAACCTGTTTCCCCATTCGTTATATTGGAAAATTCATTACAATGGTATTAGAGCTTTAGTCCTCCCAAGATGGAAGGTTTCATTGTGAAATAAGAGTTCAAATCAACTAGTTGAAGAGCTTAGTATGGCCCATCAAGACTCACAAGAAGCCAAAATTGATAAGCTCATTAAGGGGCAAGTTAGATTGGTGGACATAATGGACTTGTTGGACCTAACCCTATAATTTTCTCCCGGTTCTTTTTGATTACTTTTAATTTTATGGAATTTCCCAAATAACAATCAATGATTGGAAGATTGAGGGAGTTCATAACCTTGAGGAGAGCTCTGAAGATGTTTCAAACAAGTACTAACAAAATAAGGATAAGTTTCTTGTTGGTTGCCTACGGTATGATAGAAATGATCAAATTTTATCTCTTCCTATATCATTTCCATACTTGCATCATGATGGGAAGCTTGTTGAAAAGGATGATCATATGTCATGTTTGATGCCTCATAATATAATTGGTGATAATGTGAAAAACTCATTGAGTAACATAGGACACATAAATCTTTCATGCAAGTTCAAGATTATGTGAACGCAAAATTTTGAGTTCCAGTTGACCCTTTGAGTTATAAGAAAGAGGGATTCCCTTTTAGATCAATTTTGTTACTCCATATATATGGTTAGAAAGAAATTTTATGGATAATTGTTTTGAACTTGTTATGTATCCTAACAAAGTTGTGAAGGATTTACTCCTAGAGTGTTCCTTGAAGCCAAATTCTACACTCTACGGAAAGGATATCAAGATAATCAAAGTTTATACAACCAAGAAGAAGGAAAAACTTCCAAAATAAGATAAGGTATATAGGAAACACATGATGAGGTAAAATCTAAAATTTTATTTTCCAAATGATAGTTAAGAAATAAGGGTTTTGAGTTCCCAAGTGACAATCATGCTCAAGTAAATGTTGAATTAGTGATTGTTGTGTATAAAGATGAGCAAGATGGATGTTATCTTGCTGCCCAAAGCATCGTCACCCAGCCGGATATTGGAAGTATGGTGGTAAGTAGGTGTATTGACTTGTGGGATTTGAAACATGCTGCTGTTATCCGCATTTTCAGTTTGCCCCATACTTTGTTTGCTGCCACATAAGTAAGGACAAACATGAAATTACGTAAATTTCAATTTTTTTGAGTACTTTCAGTCAATGTGCGGATGTTTCTTTCCTTTAAATTGCTATCACAGATGTAGTTTATGAAGGACAATTATTATGATAGTTGTACCATTTTTCCTTTTATTTTCCACAATATTTTCATCTTCCTTTGTTTCATTGGATTGTTGTAGATATGAAATAGATAAAGGTAAAAGGGCCAGGAGGAATACCTGTTGTTACGTTGGTCGAAGGTTGAGTGTGCACATTTCTGATTTCCGATCCAAGTTGATTGTGTGAGCTTCCTTTTGGCTAGGAGGAACTACCTGTAATACAAAGAAAGACCACAAGATACAATTAATAACAAAAGTTAGTGGACTTCCTAGCATGAGCTAGATCTAGGAAGTGTGATACTTCCTCGATGGTTGTCAATCCATTGATATATAACTCAATATGAAATAACTGAACATGTAAATAAAATAATCTAATGCTAGTGTTCTGATTTAGGTATCTTATACTACTATCCATGTTAATCCAATTAAATTCTTGATAACTAAACTGGTGAAGGTCCTAGGTCAGGTTGCAAAGCGAGGCTAGGTAGGTGGTTTGAGGGTCACAAAAAGGGTCTGGTAAGATTTGGTGAAGTTTGGGTTGAATTTTGGGTGATTAGGAAGCTTGTTGGTCTAAGGCAGTTTTACTAGGCACAAAGACCGATATGCCGGTCGAGGACCGATGTCGATGTCCAAGTATGACCGATATCAATTACTTGTGGGAAATGGAATAATGTCAAAAATGGTGTCCAAGATCTCTCTATGTCTACAAAAAGAGTTAGGAAGGTCTGTTGTGAGGTTGTAGGTGGGGTATAAGGTTTGGATGAGATTTTGAAGGTTTGGATGAGATTTTGTGAGGTTTGGAGAGGTTTTGAGGATTTTTTTAAGTGAATAAGATAATAAAGAGACCACTCGTCGGTTGAGTGACCGATGCTAGTGAAGAGGGGAAACCGATGACGGTTAAGATAACCGATGTCGGTAGGGGAAATTTGGTGGTAATTAAATAAAAGGTAGATTTGGACTTCTCATGATTTACATAGAGGATGAAGGGAGGATGGTTGGGTTCGTAATAATGTTAGGAAGACTCAGGAATGCATAGAGGTCAAGTATGAAGAGCTAGAAGGTCATGGGTGGTTGGATGGGTAGATTGGTAAGAAGGTGGGAATGGAGGAATGTAGGAAAGAATAAGATCTAATAACAAAGATAATGAACTTACACTTTAAGCAAGTACAAAATGATGAAAATCAAATACACTTACTTGTATTTGTAGGTCTGGTAGGTGAAGGAAGGTAGTGGTTGATCCATGAAGAAATTTGTGGTTAGTGCCATGGAAATAATCCTCAGAGTGCTCCCATGAATATTCTAATGCCTTTGGATGAGTATCAAGTGCTTGCTTGGGCCTGTGGTTGAGTGTATTCCATCATCTAGATGTTGAGAAGTCTCTGGTTTGTGCTTGAATGCAATAGATATCTCAAAACTCAAAATGACCAACCTAGGTAAATGTTACCAAACTGTATATAAGGTAACGATGACGATTTAGGTGACCGGCGTTGAGAGGATAATCAACGTCGGTTAAGGTGGGAAATCCTAGGTTTGCCAAAAATAGGCAAATCTTTGCTATTTTTGGTGTGCTCTGATTGTCATCAAGTCTCAAGTGAGGGTTAGCACTTAGATAAGAGGGAGTGTTGTTGGAGAAGGAATATGAATTTAATTTTAGGGTTTGAAAGAGTCCCAGTTGGTTAAGATAAGTAGAGACTCATTCTTAGTTAATTAATAGACTAAGAATAAGTCCATGGTGAGGTGTCTAGGTGATGTGGCTAGGTGAGGTGTAAATTAATTAATTAAAGTAATTAAATTAATTAATAATGTGAGGATAAACATTAATTCAATTGTAAGTAATTAAATTAATATGAATGTAGAGTAAGGGTCATGGTTAGGTGAACACGTTATGTTAATTAATTAAAGGGGACCAAGGGAGTGTGACCCAAATTTGGTGTCTACATTTTCCCTTTTTTTCATGTAGCTTGTATTGGTAAGCGATGCTAAAAAAAGAAGTGGTTTCCCCAAATATAGGTGAGTGGGGTTTCCCCAAGTAGTGAAGGTGAGGTTTCCCCAAGTATGGGTGGAGGTGATCCCCTCAAACCAGGAGCTGATGAGGTGTTAAACGAAGTCGGTGAGTGGTTTGATAAATGGGTAAGTGATGAAAATGAGGGTAGGTTGGTTATAGGTAAGGGTATGGTCATGTTGGGTAATGGGTAATGGTCATATTGGGTAATGGGTAATGGAAATCAAACGCACACACACATATAGATTGTGATACGATACTAGGTGGAAGAGATTTCAAACTCTACATCATCCAAGGTTGATAGGTTATCCAAACGAGGTTGAAGTGATTCAGGTATCTAGGGTATAAGATATGGTCTGAAAACACAACTTAGGTTAGGTGCAGGAATGTTTAGGTATGATCCAATACACCAAAGGTTTGGTCGGGATAAACACACACGGAAATAGGCAAGGTAAGGTCATTAGGCTAAACAACATGGGTAAAACATCACAAGGTATAACAAATACATAAATTCATATGTACACTAGGGTTATTAAGGTCAGGGTATGTATGTCAGGGCACAAGGAAGACTAGTGTATAGGTAAATAACAATCCCTAAATGTAGTTAAGGAAATATACAGTAATGTAGGCTTGTGTAGAGTGTAATAGGTGTATTGGTAAGGTCAAAAGGTATTTGGTTATAATGTGAGGCCAAAATGGGCATAATTGTATTTATTTGGATGTTTATGTATATATGTATTGATACACAGGAATCTCCCATTTATATAGTTTATGATGTTTATTGATGATGGATAATGTACCCGTTTTAATTTCCATTTTTATTTTGTATTGATGGAAACTAGGTGAATTAGGCATGATTGCATCGAGGTCATGTAGGCATGATGGATTCAAGGTGAGTTAGGTATGATGATCAGTGAAGCATGATGGAGTTAGGTGGAGTTAGGAGGTGAGTTGGGTAGGCATGATGAGGTCAGGTGTAGGCATAATGGAGTCGGTATAGGCATTGTGGAGTCTAGGTGAGTTAGGCATGATTTGAGTCATGTGTTTGTGTTTAATTTAATTCCCAAGTTATTGGTAGTATGGAAAATAAATGATGTATATCTATGTTGTGGTGTAAAATTCCAAATGTTTGATATCATGGAAATGTGAAATGATTGTGATTATGATATGGTGATGTTATAAAATGGTAGGTATGTATGTTTGTATGTGTGTATGTTTGTTTAATTTCCAAGTTTTGTGTAAAATGGAAACTAACTAAGGTAGAATGTGAATATAAAAAGGGGAAAATTGGTTAGGGTAAAGAGTGGTCGAGCTAACCTCCAAGGGCCCCATGCCCTTGGAGTGTTACCTACATAGCCCTAACAAAAAGGGGCCTCAAGCGATGTAGTTCTCCCATAATCTAGGGAAGAATATGATGAGGTAGAAGAATGGGTTGGTAATTTTAGGCATGATTGAGTCTAGGTTAGTTAGGCATGGTTGAGTTTAGGTCATTTAGGCATGGTTGAGTCTAGGTCATTTAGGCATGGTTGAGTTTAGGTCATTTAGGTCGAATAGGTATGGTATGTTTTTATGGTGAATAGATATGGGTGATTTTAGGTGAAAAAGGAATTCCTATAATGTAGGTGTCGAAGGTTTGGTCTGTATAAAGAGGATCAAGAAGTAAGAAAAGAGGTGAATGGTTAGAGGAGACAAAAGTGTCACCTATTGATAAGAACCAATGAGTCTATCATACCAAATTGGCTTATGAACATAAGACCCTAAAGGCGTTGCATGATTGACTATTCTATGGGTGAAGAAGGTCACATGATCATGAAATGTCACATTTGTGGCACGTCCCTTGAGTAGGTGGAAGGTTAGAAAGGCAAGGTGGTGAGGTGAAAGAAGGTGGTTTAGCATAACCTAGTGTGAGACAACATGCCTTTTGGCAAGAGACCCAAGATCAAAATAGGCAAGTCCATGATGAAAAAGTTATCTTTTTCTTTTTTTTTTTTTTTTATAGACTGATCGATGTGGGAAGTCTATGTGGGATGAGTAGAATATCTCCTTGAGGTCTTCATGAAGTTGATCATGTGGAAGCTTTAGAATATTTTTATTTTATTTTTGTAGGAATAGTCTTCTTTTTGTGATAGACTATGTACAATGTGGCTAGCTTTGTATAGCTGTCCTTCGAGGGAGTAGTCTATTTATAGCAGCAAGATAGAAAGATTAGATGTCCTTTTGAGGAGTCATATTTTTTGCTAAGTTTGACTCAAGGAGTTTTGAATTTGAAAGTCCCATATATTGTTTTTTGAATTATTTTTTTGGACTTTTAGGTCATGGACAAGACTATAGAGAAGGATAGGCTCTGTTATGAAGACAAAACTATAGTACACAGGGGTTAGCTATGAAATATGGGTTTTAAGTGATGAATGACCATGGGATTCCATCTTGAAAAAGATGAAAAAAGTATCCATGAGAATCATGCCATGAGTAGAGTCGTGGTACTCATATTTAAGATAAGGCTGAAAAGTGATGGGTAATCACATGATTCTTGTTTAGTCATTGATCCTTAAAATAGGTAAATGGAAGGTGAATGGTGCTCAAGGGACGAGCATTTAAATAGATAAAATGGTGATATAGGACTTGATTCAACAATAGAATGGTCAAAGATGTAAGGCATTGAGGGGCTCAGGTTCAGGTTTACCTTCAGTGAAGACAAATGATAAGCACCTGATCCATAGGTATGAGTAATGATATAGGGTCCAAGCCAATTAGGAGAAAATTTTCCCGTTTACTTTTCTCCTCTTTTGTTACATGTTGATTTTCCTTCAGGATGAGGTCACCAACCTAGAAGGTTCATTCATGGACACATTTATCATAGGCACATTTGATACATTTTTGGTAGATTTGGAGGTGATCGAGAGCATTGAGACGACGTTCATCTAATAACTCGAGTTGTGCCAAATGGTCCTGGAAAAAATCATCATCATTGAGCATCTCTTTGAGTGAGATACGAAGAGATGGAATCTAGACTTCAAGAGGTAGGAAAACCTCTGTACCATAGACCAAAGAGAAAGGCATGGCAATAGTTGAGGTATGAATACTAGTATGATAAGCCCATAAGGAAAAAGGAATGTGCGTATGCCAATCCTTTCCAGTATCATCAACTACTTTCATAAGAATTTTTTTAAGGTTTTTTTGGTTGATTCAGCTTGGCCATTTGTTTGAGGGTAATAAGGTGAAGAAAAATGAGTTGAATGCCAAAGGCATCATAGAGTTTCCATAGGGTTTTTTTTTGAATTATTTTCCATTATCAGTGATGAGGTGGTGAGGAACACCAAAGTGAAAAATGATGTGATGGTTGATGAATTCACATATTTTCTCACTTTTGTAGAAATGAGAGGCATGGATTCCACCCATTTAGTGTAGTATTTAGTAGTGGTAATAATCCATTGATGACATTGGGAAGAATGAGGATTGATCTCTCCAACAAGATCCAAACCCCATTGAGAGAAAGGCCAAAGGTCATCATGTGACCCTATAAGGCATGACTAGGGGTGTGATGAAGATTAGCATGTTGCTGACACTTCACACAACACTTGACATAGTCACAACAATCATGGTTTAGGGTTGGCTAGTAATATCCCAGAGAGAATGCATTTAGCGATAACTAAACCACTAAAGTGACCCCACAAATTCCCATCGTGAACTTCCTTGATGGTATAGGGAATTTTAGAACTTGTAAGGCATCGTAAGAGGATACCATCAAAACCACATTTATAAAGAAGACCACCCATGATGACATAGTGAGAGACACTTTTTAGAAAGGCTCATTGTCCATTGTGAGTAAGATCTGGAGGCAAAATGGAAAGGGAAAGGTAGTCAACAAAATGCTTATACCAAAGGTCACGTGGGTCAGGTTTCAATGTTTCTACAAGGTTGACATCTTGAAATAGATAAGAAGGTGATTGCAACCTTTATATGGTGACAAATATTTTTGAGTCGAGGGTGAAAGTGGGATTTGAGAAGCAAGACATGCCATGGTGTCCACAAATTTATTAGTGGAATGCGGGGTGGTTTGAAGTTCATAATGGTCAAAGGTAGTCAAAAGTATGTCAACATGATGCTTATACTTTTGAAGTATCTCATTACGACACTGGTATATACCATTAACTTGGTTTACAACTAGTTGGGAATCACCAAAGATATTAATTGATTTAACATCTAAGGTGATGGCGGTTTGAAGGCCTAATACGAGTGCTTCATATTTAGAAATATTGTTAGTACAATCAAAATCTAGTTTGAAAGATAATGGCATAGGCTCACCATCAAGAGGAATGAGGATAACTCCGACACCACCCCCACGCTAACATTTGGAACCATCAAAGAATAAGGTCATCTAGTAAATGGTATCATCCAAAGAGAGGGTAGTGATGGATTCATCCAGGAAATCAAAGTTAGAGGATTGATTTCCAAGAGAGAGTGCATCTGCGAGTTGGTCAGCGATGGTTTGTCCTTTGACATTTTTTTTGATGGATGAATTCAAGTTCTAGGTCTGACAAGAAGCATGAGCCAATGTGTAACACATTGATGTTGGTAGGGCTTAGTGTACATGTAATGTAAGGGGTCAATATTGGTGACAATGAAAGGTTTTGTGGTTAAGTAGGTAATGGTGAAGTTTAGTGGTGAAAAAAAAATAAGGCTAAGAAGAGTTTTTTCGTGAGTGTATCTAGTTTCATAGTCTAAAAGTGTATGAATTATATAATAAACCACTTTTTCCTTATGTTTCTCATCACGATGAGTGAGCATGGCACCCAAGAATGATCCTATGGCAAAAATGTAAAGGTAAAATGGTTGGTCATCCTTAGGGGGAATGAGAACAAGTGGTTGGAGGAGGTATTGTTTTAAGGCATCAAAGGATTTTGGCATTCATCATCCCATTTGAAGGAGACATCCTTTTTGAGGAGATGATGAAATGGGTGGTAGCGATTGAAAAAGCTATGAAATAAAGTGATGAATAGATTACAACTTTCCTTGCAAACTACGAAGTTGAAAAAGGTTAGTAGGTGGAGGAATTTTGAGAATAGCCTTGATTTTAGTGGGTCAACTTCTATGCCATGCAAAAGAAATGATAAAACCAAGGAGCTTTCCAAAAAAAATGAAAGACACACTTCTTGGGTTGAAGGAAAACACAATATTTGATGAGATGGTCAAAGATGACCTTAGGACTATAAGGTGTTCAACCCGATGTTTGGATTTGCAAGAATATCATCAACATAATCTTCCAATATGTGATGCATAATGTCATGAAAGATATAAGTCATAGCCCATGATATGTAGCACCAACATTTTTAAGGCCAAAGGGCATGACACGATAGCAAAAGGTCCCCCAAGGAGTGATGAAGGTGGTTTTGTGTTGATCTTCCAGGGAAAGTAATATTTGGTTATAACCTAGAAACCATCCATGAGTGATAACATCTCATGGCCGGTGGTGAGATCAACTAGTTGGTCAATACTAGGTAGAGGAAAGTCATCTTTGGGGCAAGCTAAGTTAAGGTCATGGAAATCCATGTGCAAATGTGAGAGTCCCCTATCACTTTTGTGACAAGAACAATGTTAGAGATCCATTAGGGGTAATCAATGGGTAGGATGAAGGAAACCAAAAGAAGACATTGGAGTTCTTCTTTGACAAGAAGGGCAATGTGAGGATGCATTTTCCATAAGCTTTTGTTTCATGGGTTTGGCTTCAGAATAGTGATGATATTGTGGACCACAATGTTTGGGTCAATACTGGGCATATCAGCATAGGACCAAGAAAAAGTGTTGTTATGATCCCAAAGAAAAGAAGTAAAAGCTTCCTTTTAAAACATCTAAATATTGGCCTATCTTTAGAATGTGTGGGTCATCCTTGAGTGTTAATATTGATTTCGATGGTTGATTCATTTAACATGGTTTGTGTCTCAGAAGGTAACGAATGGTGAATATATGAATCTTCTCGCACCAAGGTAGGTGAGAATAGACTCATCATCCTAACATTGAATGACATTAATAGAAGGTGTATCATCATCGATCATGTCAGATACAGAAGGGAAGAGAAGAGGGAGCCTCACCATCTCATTGATAAGTTAGAGGTCCCAGGAAATGGTGTTCATGAAAAAAAAAATTTTTTAGGAGGAATGGATTATGGATCCATAGACTCTGTAGGTGAAGGTGGTGAAGTTGGTGAATGGGGTGAAGAAGGTTTATCATCCTCAATGAGTTTGACTCGGGCCTTCTTGGGAGATGGTTTGGAAAATCCAATACCACTATTTATCTTTTATGTTTATGAGTGGTGCATGGGATGAAAATATGGTGACCTTGTTCATAGAAACCAAATCCAAAGCCCTTCCATGCACAATGATGGAGGAAGGTGTGGGCAAAGTGGTGGTTGGTGAGAGATTGAAGGTCAGAGAAAATGGTTGAGTTTGGGAAGGTGGCTCGGGTGAGTAGGTAGAAGTATCAAGTCCCCATACGTTAAGTTGGTGTGAAGGTGGGGAGGACCATAAGGGAAAACCTCACCTATGTGGTGATCATAACGGGGGTGTTGGTGAAGTTTTCCATACTCTTGAGGAGTAAGGAATGTGTCGATGTTGTACAAGTGGTACTCCCCCAGTGAGATGTTGAAAAACACCTTCTAAGGGATCGGTAGTTGATATGTGGGTAGCCAAAATGGATGAATTACTAGATGGTGGGAAGAAGAAGCATTGGTTGGTTGAGAAGTAGATGGGTTAGTGGATGGGTTAGTTGTAGAGGCTTGCATGGGGAATAGTGGGAATAGAGGAGTTAGGTGTGGGAGAGGTAGCGAAAATGTTGGTGGATGGGGTCATGGGTGAAGGAGAGGTGGCAGTGGTGGTATGCCTTAACTTGGTATAAGGACATCATTAGGTCTATATAACATGTTACAGGTTTTGAATGGTGAAGGGTCAATGGAATGGTATAGTTATGTCCTTCATGTTCAAATTTTACACAACGATGTAAGGTTGAAGGAACACAACCCATGACACGGATCCAAGGTCAGCCAACAACAAGTTATACTGGAATTCCCCTCTAAGACATAGAATAATTTTGGAATGGTACGGGGGCCCACACAAATGTGGAGAATGATGGTGCCAAGGGTGGAAGTTATGACATCATTGAATGAACATAGCATAACTAGGTTATTATGCATGCAATTGGAGGGATGCATTTGGTTGTACGTATGGGAGGAGATAATGTTGATGTTAGCACCACCATCAATCATAATGTCGAATGTGTATATTATCAATGTAGATGGAGATGAATAGGGTGGGATCATGGATCATCTAATTGAGAGGTACAATCTCATCATTAGAGAAACTAAGAGTGGTTACTTGATGAGTGGTAGTGGGTGCAGAGGAAGGGGATGAAGTGGTGAGAGAGGCCACATGGTGAGGAGTGATCATGGATGCCACAGAGTTGGGTCATTAGGTAAAACCTCAATAGATTGTAGAACCTCCATGAGGGCCTGATCGATGAGACTCAAAGGTTTGACAAGGTCATATAAAGACATTTTGAGAGGAGATTGGTGTAATTGTTTAATCATTATATGATGGGTGACCCCATCAAAAATAGGGTATGTGGGTCCACGGATGGTGATTTTTAGTGGTGTGTGTTGATGGTATATTGGGCATAGGATTGGTGGATGGGATGGTTGTTTTCTCTTTCCTTTTTCTTTCTAGGTGAGTGGAATGTTAACCATATTAATATGGGGTAAGGGAGAAATGAGTCATGATAGGTGTAGCGATAGGACATGGGAAAAAGTATGGTGATGGCATATATTGGTGTTGTGAAAAGAAGGCAACATTGAAATTTTGGGAGGAGGTTTGGCTAGCTCTCTTATGTGGACCATATTGATCTCAAATGTTGGAGGAGGGTAAAAGGGTTGTGGAGGTGGAGGTGAAGGTTGTTGAATAGGTAAGGGGTGAGGATGTGTGGTGATGGGTGAAAGTGGAACAGGGTCCTCATCTAAAAGATCATCATCATCAAAGTTTTCTTCAGAGGACATAGTTGGAGAAGAACAGTCTTTAGAGCCTTATATTTTCTACATCATGCCCTGACACATGATGGTAGGCACAAATTTTGTATCATCAAACCCTACTAGTTTAGGTTTGAGTGGGTCAGTAAGGTCTAAGTGGTGGAAATGTGATGACAAAGGTCTCTAAAAGATTTTCTAAGATGTTGGCGTAAGACCTGCCAATGGATCACAATGCAAAGTAAGTGTGGGTCGAGATGGAGGTGTGAGTGATTTTGGTGGGAGAGGTGCCACAGAGGTGGAATAGAATAGGTTTGACCACTAGTTTGGTAGGTAGTATTGTTTTAGGTTTGGATTGTACCTTCTTGGGTAAAGGTGTAGCAGATGAGCTAGCGGTTGAAGGTGTTGTAGGTTTGACTACCTCTTTGGAGGGTAGTGGGCTCTTGGATTTTGGTTTCACCTTCCTGGGTAAAGGTGAAGAAGGAGTGTGTGATGTAGAAGGGAAGGAAGATGGTGAAAGAGGATGGGTTAGCCAAGGTGATAAGGGAGGTGTGATAAAGGTTGTTGGAAGAGGCAAGGTGGAAGGTATTAGTTGAAGAGAAGGAAATATCATGGGTAGTGATGAGGCTACTAGAAGTGGCATGTGGGTATAGGTGGTAAAAAGGATGTAGGTGATGGTGAAAGTCATACACTATGTAGGTAAGTTAGGTGTAACAGGGCTCGTGAGAGGAGGTGGGTTGTTGTTGTGTTTTTAGTTTACCTTGGGTAGGAGGTTGTTTGGCCAAGGTTGATGGGTGAGGGTCCTAGGATAGATGGAAGTGGTGAAGGTGAAAGAGGGTAGTGGGAAAAGTTGGTGTATGTGGCCTAGAAGGTTGGGTCTTCCTCTTAGGTGGGGGAATAGTCTTTGCATGTGGTTTGTGAGGATGTGGCTAAATCCAGTTTGATAGGGGGATGGACTAGGCTTGATGTTGGCATGACTCCCAAGGTATGGGTAGCTTTGGATACAGGTGAAGGTGTAAGTGGTTTAGGCATAGGTGGTTGTGGAGGTAATGGTAGAGGTGTAGATGTGGGTGAAGGTGATGTGGAAGATGTCATCACGACTACCTTAGGTATGACATATTTTGATGCTCTCCAAACAATTTTGGGTAAATGGTAGAAGTATCAATGGGTGACATCTACATTTGAGTTGAAACAGGAATTCGAAGGTGCCCCAAAACATGGAATGATCAACGTAGTCTAAGTGGTCCACCAAACGTGAGAATGGTGTGGTAGTAGAAGGAACCAATGTTGATTTCGTGGTGACTCCCATAAATAAATTTGGTGCTTGTGAAATAGGAAGTGATTAGCTTCTAAATCTATGGGTAAAAGAGATGAGAGAAAATCAAGTTGATCCTTGAAATCTGATGGAGGAGAGTTATCTTTGACTAAAAGGGACACTTTATCAATGGGTCATCCACATGTTGGGGAGAAGGCAAGGTGGATGAGGTAGGTTCTTCTTTTGGTGAAGAGGAAGGTAAGCATGACTCTCTCATGGGTAGGAGAGTTAATATTGTGGGTTGTTCATTATATTGAGAGGTGCGTGGGGAAACTACATTGGTAGATATGGTGGACTCCTCCATGGGTGTAGAGGGAGATGAGGGATACTCCTCTGTATGGGTAAAGGAGTAGATGGCACAGGTTCCTCCATGGATGAAGGAGCTCATGCAAGAATTTCTTCAATAGATGAAGTAGGAGGAAATTGTGTAGAAGGAGCTGGTAAGATGTCAAAAAAACATGAACCTCATGGATATTACCATCATTGGCCGAGGAATCACTAGTTTGGTTGGATGAGGGGTGTGATTCAGGAATGGATTCTTGAAGATATGAAGGTTTTGGTTAGCCGGTGCATTTAGATTGTCCAAGATGAGATCTCCTTTATCTAACATTTCTTGGACAATGTTTTTGAAAGTGATACAGTTACCATCACTATGACCTCGAATGTGATGGTAATTATAGTAATAATCATTTTCATTATACCATGTAGGCACATGACGAGAAGGGTCAAAACTAGTATGTGGTTTGATGGGTGGAAGGGTAATGGCTCCATTTTAAGAGTTTTTCTAAAACAATAGAGTAAGGCTCTCCTATGGGGGCATACTTGTGTTTCTCTCTTCTAAACTGAAAGGTTTGGATGGGGGAAAGGTTAGACGAAGGTTTTTCTTGGTTGGATGGATGAGACGGGCCAGATTTTAAAAAACCGCATGTTGGTAGACCCTTTGGTTTTAGAATAGGTATTTTGGGGTTTGGAAGAAGAAGAAGTATCATTTGATTTGAACGCAACATTTTTTTTACGTAATTGTAGCTTCTTTTCTTCAAGGGCATGGATTTCCAGCTTTCGGGCCATGGTAAATGCCTCATCAAAGGTGTGGAAGGTCTGGACCTAGAGAGTTGGTGATATATGTCTAGCACAAGCCCTGTAAACAATTCTATTAACTCTATCTGAGGTAATTGGAATGTAATTTGGTTAATCAAGATGCATGCCATCAAGCAAAAAATCTGTGATAGATTCATCTTCATACTTGGCATGTGGCATATAAGTCAGTCATGGTGAATTTCTTGACAATATTGATAGAAAAGTGGTCAAGAAAATCCTGAGCAACCTAGTTAAATGAGAGGATAGAATGTCTAGGTAAAGAACTATACCAATCCAAAGTGGGTCCCATCAATGACATTGGAAATGTCTAAAGGAGCAAACTACATCATCGTGAGTGATTAGGTAGCAAGATATGTTTAAAATACCATGAAGTGTTGTTACGGATCTTCTTTTATTTATTAAAACTGTTGAATTTTGGCATTTCCCAATGCATAGGATACATGTGAATAGGAATGGATGGGTGAATGGGCTCATTGAAAATCTTGTCATATGTTAGAGAGTTACATGAACTTGAGACAAATGCTTCCAATGTCTACATCTTTCCATCATCATTTTGATTAGGTCATTGGTGGGTTGTGATGACGGAGCACCCCTAAGGTATGAGGGGGTAAATAAGATTGGTATGATGTAGATGGAATCCCAGTGTGGTGGTGTTGCGTACAAAAATTGTGATGGAGGGATATGAGAGGGAATGGAGGTGGAGGGGAAGTAACCAAAGTAATTAGTAGAGGAAATAGGTGGTTATTGGTAATACATATACGTAGGTGGGGTGGATGTAAAGACCCTAGTGGTGATTGGTGGAAGAGACTGGGGGATAGAGAGGATGAGGTTTTGGAAGGGAGTGTGGGCTACCGACACCAAAGGTGGTGGGATGTGATAGGTATATAGGTAGTGGAAGACATGGGCACACCTATACTGAGGGTGGTGGATGTAGGCATGGTGGATTCCATAGGGTGATGGATGTCATGGGTGTGATAGATGTTGTAGGTACAAGATATCGATGAGGTGGGGTCAAGATTAGAAACAATGGGTGGTAAGGTGGAGGAAACTAGGAAATGGTGGTAGTGGCAGAGGTAGAAGTGGGTGCAAGTATAGGTGGGATGGATACAAAAATGTCCATATATAAGTTTCCTAGATGAGTCATGAGTGGATGAATGGGCTAAGTAATACTATAAAGTGATGGGGTTCTGATCAAGAGTTTTGTGAACTCCTCATCACCGGTGTTGATGGTGATAGGTTGATTTGGGATCCATGGGTGATAGAATGGAAGGTGACGATGGGCTAGGTGGGAGTGGTGAAGGCTAGTGTGGAATATGAGGGCGTTGGCTTGGCTACAAGTCAAAACCATGTGGGTTAGCATATACTGGTAATATGATCTTTGTAGATGAAACAAGAATAAAAGGAATGGAAAAAATAGTTCTGGGAGGTGAAAATTGGTCATTGTTTTAACTAAAAATTAAAACACAGAACCGATGATGGTTGGGAACCGATGATGTGATAGAGGGTAACCGATGATGGTTAGGGTGACCAATACCGATTACTATGAAAAATCAAAATCTTTGCAAATGTGGCAATAATTGATGAAAATGAAGAAAAATCTAGATTTTGACAGTGATTTCAAAGACTCAAAGGTATGATGATGTATTTGAAAACCCTAGAAAAACAAAAATGTGATGAGTGTTATTTTTGGTAAAATGAGTAAAAAAGTAGGAAACTGACAGTGGTCTAGTCAATCGATGATGGTCATATGAGTAAATTGATGATGGTCACTGGACCGATGCTGGTCACTGTGAAATTTGAAAATATGGAGAAAGTTGACTTTAGTGACTTAGATCGATAAAAATACCAACCTAGAAACTTGAGTATGGAAATGATGGACCCTAACACACTTAGAAAAAGTTGGAATACACCAACTATGATTATGGAGTGTGAAAGGAAGAAAATAATGGAGAATACAACCTCACAACTCAAAACACAAATAAAAAAAAAAAAAACATGAAATCCTATTGATGAATTTTATGTTCCAACTTATGCTATTTAGGACTGACTTGTGAATAGAACAAATTTTTGGTTTTATAAAAGGTACCCTATGAAAAGCTAAGAACTAAGGATGGTTTCAGTAAAGTTTTGGTGGGGGCAGTCCTTTCTCTGAGATAATGAATGGAAAAAGAAACCAACTTGGTGCCCATTGTCAATCCTTTGATCATGTGATCATTGAAAACTTCTTCTACATAGGATGTTGTTTAAGAAAATGTGTAAATTGTTTAAGTGGTTTGGTATAGAGAATGTGTAAAGTGAACTATGATTGAATTAGTCAACCATTAGCTGGGCATGACTTCCAACATATAGGTTTCCCTCAAATTTAATGTGAGCTATAATGCGACATACCAAAATGAAATGCAAATGTTTTAAGCTTAAATCCATAATTAATTTCGATGTAGAAAATAGAGAACAGGAAGAGGAATTCTCTTTAACTAAATTCAATACAGTAGAAAGGAAGATGTTTTCTTTTTAGAGCACCAAAAACATAATTTCTTTTATACAATAGAAAGAAGGAGAAGATTCTAGAGAAGAAAATTTAATGTGAATACTTTCAAAGGGAAATAAACACACAATTTTTTTAGGAATGAACAATGCAAAAGAACCCTTGATGGGTCCCACTAGGCATGCCAAAATGTTTCATTGGGAAGTGGTTGATCTGTGAAGACCATTGTGGTCGGTGCCATGGAAATAATCAACCTAGGTAAAAGGTTACCAAAATGTATATAATGTAACGTGATGATTAAGGTGACCGTTGTCGGTTAAGGCGGGAAATCCTAGGTTTGCCAAAAATAGGCAAATATTTTCTATTTTTCGTGTGCTCTGATTGTCATTCTAGGTCTCAAGTGAGGGTTAACACTTAGATAAGCAGGAGTGTTGTTGGAGAAGGAATAGGACTTTAATTTTAGGGTTTGAAAGAGTCCCAGTTGGTTAAGATAAGCAAACACTCAATCTTAGTTAGTTAATAGACTAATAATAAGTCCACGGTGAGGTGTCTAGGTGAGGTGTAAATTAACTTAATTAAAGTAATTAAATTAATTAATAATGAGAGGATAAACATTAATTCAATTGTAAGTGATTAATTAATATAAATGTGGAGTAAGGGGTCATGGTTAGATGAACATGTTACGTTAATTAATTAAAGGGGACCAAGGGGAGTGTGACCCAAATTTGGTGTATACATCCTTTCTGTGTGGTTTTTAGTCATCTATGAAGGATTTGTAGCCCTTTGGTTGAAGGGTACTATCAAGGGTAGCGTATGAAAATTTATCATGAGAAGGATTCACATCATCACCTTCCTAATTTTGAATGGAGTACAAGGTTACAACTATACTTTGGGCAGCGTAAGAATGTTGGTGGGAAGCCATTACTTGTATGGAGATTAGAAACCTTTATAAGTATAGGTCTAAGGAAGAAAGAACACCTGGTTTTTTTCTTAACTAAGCATATGGGGGAGGATATAGGATTATAGCTAAAGACGAAGAGATTTCATCCCTTTTATGGGTACTTACCACCTCTATACCAACCACATTGTTGAATGTAGAGCTAGGTATACTAATCCCATATCTCTATTTGGTATAGAGCTGGGTATACCAATCTTGTATGGGTATGCCATATTTATGTCCTTTATATATTGTTGGTCACAATATTTTCAGTCATGAACAATTGTACATGTGCAATTTGAGAGGGTTTCCTTGCATGGTAATTCTAATGGAGAGGCTCCACTAGTGAAGACACTCCCCCAACCATTCTAGTGCTGAATTGGATGGAATCCCAAGTGATTTATGGCTGTTATGACTTATTTTCAGTTTATATGTAAGTTGTGTTTCTTTGGGTAGAAGGATTCATTGAGGAAGATCACATAGATATGGGTGATGTAAGGAGTAGAAACTATGACCATTGTGGGTAGGAGTTTCTCCACTTGAAATCTATGGGGTTTAGTTGTCTTGGTATAATGGTATTTGGGCATATGAGCTTGTGTTGGTAAGAGCTCTTTCATTTAATAGGTACAAGATCCAAATTATTAGAGCATCCAAGTTTTCAATTGCTTGAGGGAAATCAATTTTTAGAAGGGAGGATTGTAATGTACCATTTTTCAAGTTATTTCGTTATGGAAGACCTTATGTCCATTCCTCTTTCGTGGGCATTGACATATTCTAGGCCTATATAAGGTGGTTCAACTTGCTAAATGAGGATTATGTTATTCTTAATATTGATTTCTCTTGGAGTAGAGCAAGTAGTTTCTCTTCTTTCCATTGAAGGATGAAAACTCTTCCTTGGTCACCTATTTAGGATAAAACCCTTTAGTAAAAACACACTTGGGGATGGAAAACTGCTAGTGTGCATTGGTGGCTTCACTGGAAGTCACAAGTGAGATTTAAGGAGGATTTGATGTTTGTTTTTTCCTTCTAACCCTAAAGGAATTACTTGGGTGAAGGTTTTGATATAATCTAGGGCACTTTTGGACATTTTGAGTTGATATTCTTGTTCTTCATATTTTATAAGGTTGGAATCTATATTTTGGTGATTTTTGGAGTGGTTTATGAGCTATTTCCAAACCTTGGTTTTGGTTGTATTTTTGTTGTCATAAAATTAAATACAGATGTGTGTAATCACTCATTTTCTCTATTATTTTTATATAATTTGGATTGATTAATATTTTCATTGTTGAATTACGTATTTGGAAGCATTTTCATCTCTATTTGTATGGTTATATGTTGATGTGAAGTTCTATATAGTTTTCTACGCCTAGAGGACCGATCATTTATTGTTCGAATAGTGTTAACGTATATTTTTAGTTAGTTTTATATTTATGTTTGTGTGTTTGAAGGTGAAATTTAATATTTGATCCATTACGGTTATGGAGAAACCATTTTCCCAATTCACTTCCCTATAAGGGACATTACAGAGTCCCCCAATGATCTAACAAATGTTGAAGGTTTTTAACCTCCAACAAGACCTTCTTAGGTTGCACTTGAATATATAACATTGCATTAGATATTCCCTAGAATATATTAATAATGAAAAAGCAACAATCCATAAATAAATGATTGTAAATAGTATTGTTCCTTTCTTTCCATAAATGAAAAAAAAAAGCGAATGAAATTTTCTATGTCATGTTTGGTTCTAATGTGTGACTAACATGGTTGAATCCCCTAAGAGCACCATTTTATAGGAAACATTGTAGATGAAATGGTTGAAAATAGGGTATTCATCCACCTCCAAGTCAATTAAGCATGCTTGCAAAACCAAAATAGATGTTTGGGATATTGAGTGGTAGCGAGATAGATAAGGGATTAGCCACACATAGATGGACAAGGCGATACCAATAAGAAAACCCAGTACAAGATACACTACAAGAAATGTGAATGTTTGTCCTTAACCATTTCTTTCTATGCTATAAAATACCTTTATCTCAAATTCTTTGTAGAAGAATTGAATTTCCAATGGGCATTCAAAGTATCCACTTGAATGTGTGGTAGAAAGTAATTGGTAACCAAGTCGAGTTGGTATTGGTAAAATAGGTATCAATAGCCACTTTTAGTTAGTCCACCATATAACAAGTGTTTTAACTCCATTTTTATGGAGGTGTTCACTTTGGATGGGTATTTTAACCTCAATTATTGTGGAAAGATCACACATTACTAAAGTCGAACTTGATAGGAAGGATATATTAATGGAACCATTCATGAAATCATTTGTAAAAAGTGTTCAAAATTAATCCCTTTCTTGAATAATCTGAGACTCTTGACCTAGGGGACCATGGAAAAATGGACACCATATTAGGGAAGTGTTGATGGCGAATCACAACACCCCGAATCTCTGCAACTCGATGGGTTGAGACTCTCGGTGCGATTGCATATAACATGGAGCTTTTCCCAAGTGTGGGACCTTGTGAAATCAAAAATCTCTCTGGATGAAGGCCGGTTCCTATTCCCTGTTCGAGATGCACACATAAAAATGCGAGAGGGTTTACTCAAAACCTAATCTAACTTGCCAAGGAGACAGGGTAAGAAGATTCATAAAGATAAACCTAAAATAACAAAGGTGATGCACTGAGGAATGAAGAACACCTGTCTTGCCAATAAACACAAACCATTAAAATGTAATGCAAGATCATGCACTGAGATAACCGGATTTGTAGTGAAAGATCAAGAGGATGCAAAATGAACACGAGAGAGGGTAGAGAATCATCCACAGACATGCATTATTTTCTCCAAAGATTGATACAACACACTACAAAATGCTAAGAGGAAAAGTTGCATTACGGTTTTAGATGGGAGGTTTGAACTCCACAAATTCACCTGCCAAAGAGAAGAAGGGAGGGGCAAAACAAGAATGTCCAACCTTTAGAAAGAAGCCCCTCCTTACAATTTATAGGAATAATGAGAGAGGGAAGAGAGAGGAAATCCAAATCTACCCCAACCACCCCAGGTTGTATTTAATTCATCTCATTATGGTGGTAGGTGAGGACCCTAGCAAACCCAAAAAGTGGCGAACTGTATTTTGCATTTTTAAGAATTTTTCCCACCCAATTAAAGATATCCAGTCATAGTTGGATAGAGGACCTCATAAGCTTTCCGAAAAGTCCAACCTTGCATTAATCCGAGCTCCCTGTGAAAAGTTATGGCCATCCAATATCTCGGGTCGAGTGCCGCTTCTGTCGGTGCTCAAAATGTTACGCCTCCCGAAGGTGCGCATCCATCCTCATGTTGACATACCCTTACATGCGCCAAGGCATGAATTTTTCCATGTCGACACTCTGTGTCATGCACCCTTTACATGTGCCTTGGCACATCCATTTTCATGTCGACACCCTTTTGCCTGCGCCATGGGCGCATCCATTTTCATGTCGACACATCTTGCACGTGCGCCTCGACTGAGCCATGGGCGTGACTTTTGGCATGTCGACATATTCTTTCCTTTTCCATGGGCACATCCATTTTCATGTTGACACCCTTTTTCTGCGCCATGGGCACATCCATTTTCATGTCAACACCTCTTCTTTGTGAGCCTCGACTGCGCCATGGGTCATTCTTGATGTAATAAATATTAGGCTTTGATTTTCTCTGATTTCCATTTTCTTCTGCTTGTCTATATCTACCCAGGGGGAAGATATTTACAAAAGGAAGAAGAGACCAGAAAATGTATTCGAAATTCAAAGAGAGCATTGATTTGAAACTAATTCCCTCCCAAATTAAGTGAAACTTAATCAATTTGCATGGTTTCCAAATACTCTGAGCTACAAAGGAACTAAAATTTTTGACAAGGACCCGAGTGTCTTCATGCCATAAGGTCTACCTTGAGAAATGCAATGGTGAAGCCAAAATTTTCAAGCCTCTTCTCCTTCAATGGGATGAATAATCCACTTGACATAAGGTAATACCTTGGAGTTTGAGTAAAGAAGGCATAAACTTCCCATCTATTTAGGTCTGCAACAAATATCACATGTAACTCCATGAAACCCTTTAGAGACTTTATCATTGTACCATAGGAATTCTATGAAGAAACATTCCAATTTGGCATTTACAGTCTTGGATGGTGCCCAAGAAGAAGCATAATAGACATGAGTTGCTGCAAGAATATTTGAACAAATGTGGAACTTTCTAGCAATGGAGGGGTTTAGTGATGAAAAATAATAATTTCTTCTACACACTCTAAATTGCATAACTCCATAAATCCGATGGAGGTGTTTGAAAGAAAAAGGGATGCACATGAATGTGAAATTTTATCCACACCGAATCTAATACTACTTGTATTGTTGCCACCAGGACCGGTAAAAGAGTGTCTATTTGCAAGTAGTGTTTGAAGTTTTCCTCTATTGAATAGAAGATCAAGAGGTTAGATTGAAAATGTTTAGGCATTCAATGGAATTGGAAATAATGACCTCTTATTCAACAAGGGTAGGAAGGAAACATTAGAAAAGTATCCATTGACCATATGGTTATGAGATCGGGAGGAAGTACCTTTGATTAACCCTCTAAAAGTGTATTCAACTAAGAGATAACTGAAACCATCAAGTTATAGAACATAAAGGAAAAGAGATGAAGGGAATCCTTATGTAATGGATTTGAACAAGCCAAATCATTAATATTGTACTCCATTGATGTTAATAAACAAAAACATATTGAAAAAACATTAAAGCTATTTGCACATTTTGTGCTCCAAATCTCAATGCCTAAAACACATATAAGATAAAGAGACATTCAATTTTTCCATTTTCTTTCTTAAAATAAATTTTAATGAATAAGAATTTATGTTGTGAGGGGCGAGCCCATTCCATCCCTTTACAAACTACAATAACATTATTTAGAATGTATCTATTGTGAATGAACTGATTTTTGGGTGGATGATGAGAGGTAGAAAGTATCTCATCTAAATGGTAAGAGATTAAGAAGTAGTCTCATAAAATACATTCAAAATAATAATAAGAAGCCAATTGGTAATGATCTTTGGGTACCTAACCTTAGGATCAACTTAACATTATAAATATTAATTAATATTACAAAAGATTTTTCCAAAACAACTTCAAGGTAGACTTTGTGAAAGTCTAGATCCACAATGTCTCACATGAAATGTGAGAATTTACTAGGGAAACCATCGATTCCATGAGTTGTAAATAACCATGTGCCTTGTTGCTTCCTGAAATACTTTAATTGATGATAAGTGATCACATGATTCTTTGTCTCTCATATACTTTACAAGCTACCTTTTAAGGTATCTTCACTAATTAGGGTAGATGAATGAGATTCAAACTTCATGATAATAATAAACAATTTTTTTAAGAATATATGAAGTTTTTTCAGTCCTTAATTAACACCAAATATTACCTTCACTCTATCGTTTGAACCCATAGAATGAATAAGGTAGAAAAATTCCTTGAAATCTCAACCTGTAATTTTAAACTGCATGGGGCATAGATTTGGGTGCCGCAAGCTTGGTAATCTCTTTAACCTTGATCTTATGCTCCACTTGATAACCTCCTTTTACAAATCCTCATTAATAAGAGACATCTAATTATTTTTGATATCGATGGTACTCATAGTATGATTCCTCGTAGGATATATGACAAAATAAAGATGTTTATTTTACGTAAATATTAAGGAATTCTAGTTTGAGAAATGAAAACCTTCCACCAAACTATCTAACAATTCTCCCTATAAATCCAAGGATAAAGGTTTTGAATTTTAATGATACAAACATGAGTCCATTTATGGTGGATGTGAGTAATGAAGAGAGAAAATTGGACCTTAACTTCTTTGTTTGGTATGTTAGTCATTAAAAGCCAAATTTTATGGGAAATTTCTCTTAAATAGTCTCTCTCGGAACTAAACTAACTAGGCAATCAAAATTATTTATAAAGTACAAAGGTTTTGCTCTACAAATATTTCCATGTATCATCTTTTCAGCACCTTATCATTACCTTGTCAAAAATTGGTTCAAGCAAACCATGAGGTTGAAGATTTTCATCGGTGGTGAGTGGGATAAAACAACTAAATTTATTTGTGCATATACAAAAACACCCCTCTGTTTCCATTACACAACCGAACTACGAGGAACTCTTTATCTTACCTATATTTAATCATATTTAAACCACCACTTGTAATCTAGTTAGAATTTTGAAGCATGTTTTAAATGCATCACCAAAATGCCACCCTTTCAACAAAATCATTGGTGGCGTAAACATTATAATAACAAGGGAATGAATGTCAAAATAAAATATGGTTCACATTATCTCATGAGTTAGGTTGTAACCAACTAATGATGGGAAATGAAATAAGTGTTACCACATCCCCTTGTTTGTTCTCATGATTGGATATCTAAAAGTGTGGTTGATAAAATATATTTGGTTGCGAATATAGCAAAAGAATTTTAGATTTTAACTTACACACACACAAATTTTGTATTATTAAAAACTACAATTGTCCCTTAGAATATATTGTTGGTGTGGGTCATTTTTTCATGCCACATGGTAGGTCACTTAGGTGAGGTCATAGTATAGGTGTTATTTAGGGTTATCATGAGATTCCCTATGCATCGAGTGCATCATATGGGAGTTACTTCCCATACTAGTAAAGTAACTCCCCTTATCCACTTGAGAGGTCATGATTATGGTACCGGGGTTACAAAACACATTCTATTTATACATCTACCCTCTTTCGGATCTATGAGTTAATGAGATTATTTTGAGACCTTTTTCAAATCCTTGTATGTACATTATGGTTGATGTTTACTCTCAATGATACCTCATCACACTTTGTTGGAGAACAACTCATTCGATGTTCACACCATCTCACATGATCCTCGTGCTTCACATTTTCACATTCTTCATCATGGTATCAAAGCACATGTTGTGTGGATTCATGCAAATCATTGTCTATTTTTTCTCTCTTGCTTCCATTCGTGATTTTCGGTTTCATGTGCATTCATCCTAATGGATATTCCATTCATGACTTTATTGCATTAGGTTCGGGTTTTCAATCTCATCCATGGGTGTTTGTTCATGTGCGTGGCTCTCTGGGGTTTTATAGGCTTTACATGTGTGTTTGAAGGTGTTTCATAGTTTTAAGTTGTAGTTCGGAGGTTGCAGATTAGTTTTTGTAGGTGCTGGGTTGGTTTTTGTTAAGGGTGTAAAATATGGTTTTGGGCCTAACCTGGCCCCAACTCGCCAAGATGGGAATGAAGCTATCTTCCCCAAATTTTCATACAACTCACCTGCTTTATTCTCAACTCAGTCTATGTTGGGTTTTTGGTTGCTTCATTGGGTTTTCACGGAGTCTTCGACCACTCGTGATTCTCCTTGGCTCAAATTCCAATCTTTGGCCTTATAACTCACGTGTAAGATTTACATCGATCTGCTTGAGCTCACAAATCTATGTTGTCATCACTCACCTTTGCATTTTCTTCTCCTTGCACATTGTTTGATCTCCGAGACTTGAACTCCGCTTACTGCTTCTTCGGCTTTTAATTTCTTAGTTTGGGCTCCTCCCTTTTCGTGCATTGGTGCTCTTGACCTGATGTTCAATGTCCTCTACTTGGTGCCTACATTTGGCCTCTTAGTTTCCTTCTAGTTCATGTCATACCCCTTTGCATTGTCATGTTCCACCTCATGTATTTTTCTTGGGTTTGTCTTGGTGTTGTCTTAGCATTGTATTTTGCCATTGGGGTCCACGTTATGCTCTCGGTTCTTCACCGTGTCAACGTGTTTGTGCATTTCCCCTATATCTATACATCAGCCCTCACTTATGCCATATGTTTCGTGCTCTATGCGTTTTACTCTATTACCCGTGGAAGCAACCATACCAATGGGCCTAACACTATTAGACTCACCACTGTGACCCGATCTTTTGAATTAGTGCGTATCATGTCGTTTGACCATTCCATCTGCATAGCACCTACTCGAGATCCTCTTGCCTTAGCACCCAAATCTAACATGGGCCCTCGAAACATTACATCGGTGACCACACAACTTGGGACCTCTCGAAGAAACCCCCTCGTCAACGATTCACTCCCATTGATCCAACTCGAGCTCCCTCATTATCATATCTTGACTCGGCACATTGAGTCACGTAACTTATGAGGACTCCACTCCACCCAACCTGGCTAGCTCGGCTCGAAGGCCTCCCAACTCACCCACTGAGCATCTCACCTTCTGACACTCCAGACTGCCTCCTGACACCCTTTTTATATTTTTTCATGCTTTTTCCCCTTTTCAAACATTGTATGGTAAATTAAAGGGAAAACATTTAAAAATTCAATGTAATAAGGGGGGTATCTTTTTTTAGGATCCTTGTATAGGGTTATTGGGATTTCTAGACCATTTTTTCTAGCTCGTTCATTATGTCGCTCGTCTTCACCTATGGCTAGTGAGCGTATACACCACAAAATTATAGAAAGAGAGCATTCTATTTTCAATGTGAGATGCCTTCTCTCACACTAAGAAATGTACCCTTGTCTTTCTTACGCTCTTTTGTGCCTAATTGCGTGTCACTCCTATACTTCCGATTAGGAATTATCATGGCCTCCACTCTTGCACAAATCGTCACCTATTGCAAGGTGAGTGGTCAAAATTCGACATTGCATGAACACATCTTATTGTAATCACAAACTACCTATAAATTTCCACAAACATGGGGTTATCATTGTTTCTCGGGTGTCATGTTTCTTTCAGACGCATTCTCGAGCCTAATTCCAACATCCCGCATTCTTACACCCTTCTTCTTGTGTACCTTGCACTTCTTTCTTCCTTTTTAGCATTGTGAAGGATTCCCTTTCTAGACTTGAGCATCATAGGATCGTGTTATAGGCTCCACTGTTCTTATTGGGAGATATAACTACACATCATGGCACACTTCTATGGAATACTACTTTGCCTATGAGGGTATTACACTACTTGGGTTAGTTCTTGTACCCACCGATCATCATCGACTTAAGGACTTTATTGACACATGCAACCATGTTTTTGGTCACTTTATGTTGCATGTCACCATATCTATCTCATTCATTGGTCGAGACTCGAGATCCTCCCCATACCATCTGGATCATATTTCAGTCCTTGTTTGGAGACCCTTCACATACTTGTTTTTGTTGTTCTTTGGTGATCCAGTTATCTCCTCTTCTTTTCATGTGCTAATCTTTCCACTCACACAAACTTGCTTGGTTCCACTTCTAATGAAAAGGATTTTTATTTTAGTTTTGATGTCGAGAGTACTACAGAGGACTCTTCTCCTCCTTCTCTCACCTTTCCATAGTATGTCGACACATCCCAATTCTCATAAAACATCGAAATATCCTTCTTATCTTCATATCATCATTACATTAACCTCCTTTCCACTTACAATGTGTGAAGCCCTTTCCACCCCTCTTACTTCATGTATGGATGATTCATACTTATCTAACACACCTCTTCGATTGTTGAGCCCCCTTATGGGACAAGTATCTTCCGTAACTTCATCATCTCTTCACAAATGCCTACTTGTGGTGCAAGATACAAGGAGTTCCACATCCTTCTATAGGTGTTTTAGAGGAGTCTTTCATCTCCTTTATTGGGAGTGCCCCTTCTAGGAGTCTTATCACTTCCACTTTTCAGGAGATCATCATTGATCCAATATTATTTTTGAATCCTCTTTCTATTGTGGGGGTTATTGCATTGCCTTCACATCACTAGGGAATACTTTTATCGAGATGTTCCTCTCTCATACTATGACATTTCTATGTTTGTGACATTACTTTGGTTCCTTGGTGCCCATTTGTTATACATATATCACACTTATATGGAAAGACTCGAGTTCTTTGTGTTTTTCCCTTTAGTCTCCTTCGTGGAGTGGGAACTACTAGCATTATTTTTCTGTCATTCCTAAAGGTAGGCACACAGTTCGGTGCATGTGGCTCTTCTTCAGTCCAAAGGTAGAGGACCACATCATCGAAACTCTTCTTGGAGACTTCCTAGAGTTACAGATTTCCTATCCATCCATGGAAGCTTCTGCATTCCTCTTGTCTCCCTTTCCTTCTCTCTTATTCTTCTTCTAGAAATATTTCCCTTTTGTACATGGGTACCTTATCAGGATCCTCATTTTCAGGACCCATTTGTGGCATCTTTCTTAGATTAAAGATTTTTTTTTCATATCTTGTGGTGGATGTTTTTCCCACTTTGGGTTTTCCTCCATTACTTGAGATCCTTGTGTGCATGGGTGCCTCATCAGGATTTAGTGTTGGGACCCATTTCTCATTTCTGACTTTCCACCTCATCCTAAGTTACTGATGAAGGGGGTATTGGTGTGGTTCATTTTCATGCCGGTGGTAGGTCATCTCACTTAGGTGAGGTCATAGGTCTAGGTGTCATTTAGGGTCATCACGAGTTTCCTTACGTGTCGGTGGATCATATGGGAGTTACTTCCCATTATGGGAATGTAACTCCCCTTCTCCACTTGAGAGGTCATGATTACAACATTAGGGGTTACAAAACACCCTCTATATGTACACCTCCCCTATTTCATATCTATGAGTTAATGAGATTATTTTGATCCCTTTTCTAATCCTTGCATGCATGTTATGGTTGATGCTATCTCTCCATGAGACCTCATCACGTTGTCGGAGCACAACTTGATCGATGTTCACGCCATCCCACATGATCCCCATGCTTAGTTTTTTTACATTCTTTGTCATAATTTTTTTAATGTGTCCATATGGCCGGCACATTCCAAGAGGAAATTATCAAGGAAAATATCAAGGTTCATGTTGGGAGGTTTTGAAAATATTTTCGTCACTTGTGGAGTGTAAGAAATGAGTGCCACTACTTGTGGAGTGTAGAAGACGAGTTTCATTTCCTAAGTAGTGCTGGGAATTGATAATTTTTTAGTTACAATAGAACCAATTGTGGGTTTGTCGAAATAGACAATGTTTTTCCCATTTTAGGGGATTTCTAGTTGGCTTTTTTTAGAGATCATAATCCACCCATTTGTGGTAGTAGAAACAATATTATTCTCCTAAGGAGAGGTTTTAGTCGGGATTGAAAAATGTGAGTTTACTAGGAGAGGGAATTCACAAATCTTATGGTTCATGGCTTGACACCAAATATAGGTGTTGGTATGTTGATATACAACATGTGTTGCGAGATACACTTATCTCATATATGAATGTTTATTACTTCCTTAAGATCCTTGGAAATATTGACCACTCCACATACATTCTTTTGTGGTATAATTGCATGGAATTTGTTTTCCTCATGGAATATAATAAAACTTATGTACTTTATTATTCAATCTATAAAACCCCAAAGAGACAAAGATAAACTCGAAAACTCTTCCTAAACTAGGATTCTAAGCTTGGTTTGTTTATATATAGTGAAATCCTAGGTAGTGATTTAACAAAATTAGATTTTTGTATATACCTAATATTACAGAGTCACATACGATAAATAAATGCTAAAGTATAAATTTGACACAAGAAATAATCTAGATAAATATGAAACCCTAAGTGCAAGAGAGGGAAATAATTACTTAGTTAATTTTGTGTTATCCTGGAACTAATCTAGATTGGAAAATTGATGAACAAGAAGGAAGACTCACAATTGTGCACAGTAAATTATGGAATTGTCGGATGAAGTCAAACCAGGGCACCTAGGCAGGCGAGGGATGCTTACTCACTAGATACCTCTATTAGAAACCTATGACTGAACCGGGAGCCCATGTAGTTCTTTTGTGTGTGTGATAGAATCATTCCTAGGAAGCCCTGTGTAAGTGCACTTGATAGTGAGTGATAGCTAAATGTACCAATGTAAATAGATGTGTGGATGGAAAAATGAACTTCCCCTTCCTATGAAGTGTATGTATGAAAAAATGCAGTCCCTTGTCCCTTATATGAGTGTTAGATGGATGCCTTTGATGCTCTTAGATGCCTTTGATGTAACCTTAGGTGATGATAATAGATGTTTAGAGCTTGGTCCTTTATTTTGGTCACATAACTTTGTATTTATATGATTCCCTTGGTTGAATTTCATAATTGACAACTGGAAGGCTGACCCATAAGAAAATAAGATGCCCAAAAGATAAAAGAGACCCAAAAAGAGTGAGTAAGATAGAAAAGAGGTCGGGGGCACCCAAAAGGGATGAGGGCACTGGGTGCTTTGTGCTTCTGTCTGGGGTGTTGGTGTCCAGAGTCATAAAAAAAAAAGTGAAATATTGACTAGGCTATAGGGTGTAAAGACCAAATAGAAAATGAAAAACAAAACAAAAGGACAAAGATAGTTGTCAATTACTAGTTTTCTCTTAGAATCATATGAATGCAAGTATGCTTTTAGGACCTAGAAATGTACCCAAGTGTGTGATTTTGTGTCTATATTTTCCCCCACTTTATGTTGTTGAGTGAATACTTGATAACATAAAGTAGATAAGAAGATGTGTACCTAATAACCATGTAGAATGTGATGGCAATAACATGCCAAAGAGACAAGTGAAAGTGTGAAGTGATAAAAATGAAGCATGGAAGCTAAGAAAGAGGAAGTGACCCTAGGGGTGAAGTGTATAGTGTTGTACCATGTTGTACCTATTTTTTGTGCTTGATGTAGGGTTGTTTCTTGTTGTGTATTAAGGATGAACCTACAAAAGAAGAGTGAAAGAGTAGTCAAAGTCATGTATTATGAAAACTCTTGCAAAAGTATGTAAAAATATGTAAATGTGTGTAAAAATTAGTAAAAGGAAAGTGTGCACCTTTGATCCATGAAGAGTGAAAAGGATAGAAAATGTCCTAAAATGTTGTAGAAGAGTGAGTTTTTTTGGGTGATCTCACACCAAGTGAGTTTTTTGGGTGATCTCATGCCAAGAATGAGTTTTTTTGGTGATCTCATGCCAAGTGTGAGTTTTTGGGTGATCTCACGCCACGAAAAAGAGTGTTGGGAGAGAGGTCTAGTGTTACTCTCCTTCCATGAATGCTTCCCAATTATACACCACTATAGATGGTGTGATCCATTTTTAGTTCTCGGTTATTATACCATTTTGTTTTTGTATTTTCCATTTAGTTCCATGTAGAAAAAATGGAGAAAGAATGAATTATTCTTATTTGTGGAGGATTGCCATGTCTTGTATGAAAAATAGATCTATGAAATTGTTGTAAAATATGTTGATATGAGAAAGTATTATATACTTCCCCCTAGTCATAAGCACCCAGGAGAGGTCGGGAGCACCAAGTGTACTAGTGTTTAGTATATTGGGTGCACTGGTGTTTGTGCTGAAATGAGGACCCAAGTCAGATTCTAGGTCATTTTTGTAACTATAGCTTGTTTTGTTCTTTTGTTGTGTGTATGTATGTACTTGTATGTGGTTGTTGATATGGTGACTATTCACCCAATGTATGCCCCCTCATTTTTGGGGTGCATGTGAATGTCACTAGGAGAATGCGGCCCAAAAGAGAGGACCATGATGCTGATATGAAATTGTATCCTTATAGGGGGAGGGAATGTGCATGGTAGAAACCAAGGCACATGAAAAAAGTGGCTAGATATATGTGTTAGTAGAAAAAGCAAGCAAACATGTCATAGAAAAATAGTAAAAAAGTAAGTGTGCATACAAATATGACCACCAAAAAAAGTGGGTTTCAAACATGGGACATCACTCACAATGTCACAAGACAATCAAGGCCAAAGTGGCCAAAATACATACAATGTGCATACAAGACAAAGGGCATAACCCATAAACAAATAATAATATAAATAAAAACAATGGAAAACAAAAAGAAAAGTATCAAAAACCATGGTGGAAAATAGTTCCTGCAAAGAAAATGTTGCACATGAAGCACCCATTAACATGTTAGAAAGATAAAGAGTATGTCAAATCATGTATAGATCAATGAAAAAGTAGTGTGCTAGTAAAAATAGGAAGTAGTAAATAATGAAACAATAGAACCTATGATGTGTAAGAGTAGAAAATGTAGATGCCCCCAGGAGCCTCAGTGGGACTGGTAAGAGGTACAATGCCAAGCATCATTGCTTGTGTAAAGATCTATAGGAAGTTTGCATTCACAACTAAAGACCAAGTGAACACATGTGTATATAGAAAATATAATGACATACTAAGTATCCGTCTAACATAGGAAACAAAGTGTACATGTAAGTATAAGCAAAAAGAATAATGTAAACCAAGATATGCAATATGTTGTGTATGAGTGAGATGGAATGGTATGTAATGTGAATGTGATAGGAGAAATGTGCCCCCAATGAATGTGGATGAGTATGAGATGAGGTTCATTTATAAAATACCCCTCAACAATCAAGAATGAACCATAGAACAAGAGTGTGTCATCATCGGAAATGGTTTGAAATGTGTGCTAGAAATAAAGATCATGAAGAATAGATGAATGTGTGAACCCTCAAATGAGTATAACCATGGAACTAGAGTGTGTCATAGAGTGAATGTGAAATAGAATGCTAGAAGATGTATCATGAAGTGCATGTTGAAATGTGTGTGTGTGATTTCAGATTTAGACCCTCAATAATCAAGTATGAACCATAGAAATAGAGTATCATAGGGTAGTATGATGATAAAAGTGTGTATCAAGTTGTGTAAGATGGATGCTTAGAAATAGAAAGTATGAAGTGTGGAGCATAATAGTAGAAATAGAGACACCTGAGAATGATAGGAGGGGGAGAAAGAAAACATGATGCCCCCAAGTGTATGATGTAGAGAAGAATCAAGTAACATCATCTAAGAGATCATCATTGTCATGGTCAAAGCCAAATGGAGAAGCATTAGAGACCTGGTAAGCAATAGTATGGGGTTGATCATGTAAAGAGCCATTGTGGCATAAATTGTACATGCCCATTGCATATTCTTCATCAGTGAAAGGTGGTAGTGGAAAACCATGTGCATACCAAGCGAGTAAGATTTTGTGTATAGCTGAGAAATGAATCATTGTAAATAGAAACATGACCAAAAGGCATGGGAAATGTGATATCAATATGATTAGGATCCAAAGTTCCACCAATGTAGTCAAGCCAAGACTTCCCAAGTGTAAGTGGAAAGTGTGAGAAGTGCATGCAACAAAGACTTATAAGATGGAAAACATGGAGGCCATAAAAATAGTGATGTGAACATATCCATGATAGAGGTGAGGAGAATGAGGTGGAGGAGGAGATCATCAAGTGTGAAATCCCAACTAAGCTAAACCATCATGTGTGAAAAAATATCAAAGCATAGTAGGATCAATGGAATGTGATGCCAATAAGAGTTATTTATGAAAAGAGTGCATGTGAAAGGAGGTAATGTTGAGGTAGAGTGAGATGAGGCTGGTGATATGACATCTAATGTATGGAAAACCCTTAAAAATATCATATATTAGTGGAAGGAGGGGGGTTTCTTGAATTGATATTCACTAGGGCCAATAACAACAAAAAAGTATCATTGAAATAGGACTCATCTATCTCTAAAGGAGTAAAGTTAAGATTTGCAATGTGTCATCATTAAGTTCCATGACATCAACCTCATCATCAAAATCATCAAGTGTATAACATTTTCATGTTGAATAATAGTATCAAGGATATTAGCAGAGAGTGGAGCCAGATGTAGGAGCAGAGGATTCTCGATAGGCGGAATAGTGGTAACTATGGGAGTAGACAAGGTGGGTGAAATGATATCAGTAGTATGAGTGGGAATGGATGGTATACTTGTAGAGGTGGAAGAAGACTGTGGAGCACTAGATTTTCCAACATCATAAGTACCAATATTTCTATATGGAATGGGTTGTGATGGAGGAATGGGCATAGCAATAACAGGGTCTATGCGAAAAAAATTGAATGGATCTGGGTCAACATAATGGTATGTTCATAACCATCATGTAAGAATTTAACACATCGATGAACTATAGAAGGGACAATGTGCATTGCATGAATCCATGGTCTACCTAGCAAGAAGAGATTAAACTGAAATGATGCATCAATAATGAAGAACACCATAGGAACGATCTTAGGCCCAACTTGTATAGGTAAAGTAATAGTACCAAGACATGTGTGAGTGGTGGAATCATAGCCACAAATGAGAGTAGAATTTTTAGTAATTAGATTATCAGTAATACCAATTTTCCCGAAGAAGGAGTGAGCACATAGATTTATAACAAATCCATTATCAATGAGTACACACTTGATACAAATGGTACCAATGGTAGTGGTGATAAGAAGAGGTGCAAATGGATTATCAACAATAGATGGTGGAATATCCTCATCACTAAATGATATAGCATGTGGTAGATTTTTGAGAGACTGAATGAGATGTGTGAAGGCCATACGGTGAATTATTACTTTCAATGTGAATAGAGTGAAGGGAGGCCTCTAATGTTTGATGAAAATTGGGTGCACTACGTAATAAATCATAAAGAGATATTTTTTTAGTGTATTCTTAAGTTGCTCTATGATGTCATAACCTTTAGAAGTGGTGGTAGGAGCTGTAGAAGTAATAGGTGGTGGGATAGAAATGGGTTGAGCCATAGGAGGACGATTGTTGTGAGTGGTGACTACATTGATGTAGTAACCATCCCGAAAAACCTTAGTTGGGGTGAAATAAGGATAAGAAGATTGATCCATGAATTCAGAAGAATGAGGAATATTTCAATGCATTCTTAGAAGGTAGGGTTTGAGTGAGTGGGTTCACCAAATGATTTAACAAAAATAGATTTTTCTATAAACCTTAATATTGTAGAGTCACATATGGTAAATAAATGATAAAGTACATATTTGACACAAGTAATAAGCTAAATAAATATGAAACCCTAAGTGTAAGAGAGGGAAAGAATGACTTAGCTAATTTTGTGTTATCCCCGAACTAATCTAGAATGCAATAAGGAAATATTGTAGCAAATGTGCATGATAAATTATGGAACTATCGATGAAATCGATGAGGGCGCGCCCGGATCAGGGGGCAGGGGCACCTAGGTGCTAGAGACCTTTGTTGGGTGCGTTTGACTATGAAAGAGTTTAGAACTTGGTTTTAATGGTGTCACAAGATGGTCATTGGTATTCATTGTTGGTCACTTGTATGCCGTACTATGATCACAGAAATCAACTTTAACTTGCAAAGAGATGTTGACCTGCAAAACCCTTAAACTAAATCAAATCTAAAAAATGAAAATATACAATATGGGGAGTCAGAATGACCCTGGTGGTCACCTTACTAAGTGAACTTATGAATGAGGGTTCAAATTTCAGACTTAGCTGATTTTGGGCATGAGGATCTATTTTTGGAAGATGGCATGTGGAACACATCAATGATGCAGAGACATGTGTGCACCATGCATTGTCTATATTTGGAGAAGTGGTTCAAAGCATCTATGCATGGAGGCAAGCTAAGAATAGAATTGACACTTCAGTTAAACTACAAGAGGACTATAGATAGCACACTTGCATGTGTGGCTATAATTGTAAATGGCGTGTGGCTAATAATAGCATGTGACCTATTTCTGGAGTAGTTAAGTGGTGAAGGGAAAGTCCCCACCCTATATATATGATGTTAGGTGCATAGTAGATATATGTATCACAGAGAGGTGTATGTATGATTTTGGATGTATGAATGTGTGTATCAAATCCATACGTGCCTTGGTATAAATTGAAATACTTGTAAGGAGCTTCTATATTTATTAATAGATGGAAGATATTGGCTGAATCTAAGTGTCATTCTATGTAATTGAGTAGTGCATGTTATTAATTCAATCATGATTACTGTTTAAGCTTGTTCTTTCATAGATCTATGGGTAGCATGCACTTGTAGAATGATGGATTAGTTATGAATCTATATGTTTCTTCCTTCATCATGTTATCATCTGTTATTACAACAACCCTAAAGAGGGACTTGGTACCTTTGCGTGCTTTGGGTGAGCGCTCAGTCTAGGCTGAGTGATGTGCCAACATGACTAGGGTGTTATCTTGTAAATTCTAGGCTGCATCATTGGTTCCATTTTTGGGACCTCTTTTTAGTTGTTTTTTTAGATGGTTCATGCGATGAAGATGTACTTGGTTAACTCTAGCAAGTATTGAGGAATGGATACATGATCTAGAGGAAGAATATGCATGATGGTTCAGCAGTGGATCTGAGTTTAACGCACACACTTGGGTAGAACAGAACATGTATGACAACTTATATGAGAGATTTTTCACTATCTTTCTAGTAGAACTTTATGAGTGGCTTACTGCTTATGCATCTCAGTGGAATTGGAGATATCACACACTTGTTTGGACACATAGAAGAATTTTAGGCTCTTTATGATGCTTGATCTGATTTGGACTCACGTGGTGGATACGTGGTTTCATGGTGTTCTAAATAGTTATATTCTAGAATACTCAATTTTGACGTACTCTTGCCCAGAGGTCATTGAATTTTAGTTTTTGAGGTATCCAAGAGGAACATATTTGCATGGTATTCCACTGGCGATCAAGATCTTAATGGTAACTTTGAACCTGGAGAGTAAACCGATGGCTAACTAAACTTCACCATGCATGCGAAGGTAGGAACAGTTTGGTATTAAGATGGTGGACCTAGCGGCAGAAAAGTAGAGAGAGGAAAGGTGGCTTAAGTATAATGAGGCATGCGAGAGGGAAATAGAGAAGTAACATTTCCATTGTGGAAAGTATGGCATTGAGGAGAGATGGCTCGTGAAGGATTTATGGCTCACGTAGAAGACATGGAGCTAGAGCATCAGGAACTCCCCCATCTTGGAAAGCATGATAGAGATCCCTTCTCGGCCTCACACAGAAGTGTGCCAGTAGAGACTACTTGGGCCACAGGTGCACATCTTAATCCACCTGGTGACCTAGCCTTTGCACTTGGTTTTTCAGTATCTAGTACGACAAGTAATCAACAAGCTAACTTGGGAAGTAGGAGAGTAGGAGTAAGTCGGGATCAAGTACATCAATGGCAGGACAGAATGACTTTCAATGTTATATGGAGGAGCATTCTTAGGCACATCATCCACAGAATGTGAGCACGCAGAATGTTGGATTCACCTCTGGAAGTGGAGCTACCTCACAAACTATAGGGGTTCAGTATAGTACTACTTTATCGGAGCACATGGGAGTACATCTACAGGTCCTACTCCAACTATAGGTGGAGGATCAGGAGGTATAGGTGGTTCTAGTTCTAGTGGATCTGGTGGTTCTGGAGGTAGAGGGAACCTAGGAGGTTCTGGATCAGGTGGTCAAGGTCCGCAACAACCACAAAATATCTATATGGAGATGTCTCTTCATCTCCTGGAGTATAGAGGTATAGAGGATGCTGCCGAACATGTGCATATGTGTGAAATCTTGTGGCGCACTAAAGGGATTACAGTTGCTTGAGTGAAAGGCAAGTCAATTCACTACTACATTACGGGGCACGCACACAGCTGGTATAGGAAGTTTGACCCTGATCAAACTTGCATGGATTATGCAACACTTGAGGGATGCTTTCTTGAAAGAGTTCCATATCCTAAGTTTGAGTAGAAGAGTATAAGTGCGCTCAAAGATATCAAGCAAGGCACTACTGAGAGTGTACATGAGTATGATGCTCATTTTAAGACACTTCTATCTAAGTTGTCTTATGATATCCATGCTAGCCAACATGCACAATGGTTCGTTGGAGGATTGATTACACCTTTTAGAAGGGCATTGTCACATAAGACATACATGGATCCACGTGAAGCACTGGAAGTAGCTTTTGCATGCTTGAGGTAGTTGGGAGCATTGACACTGGCATTTAGTCCATTTCTAGAGGCACAAATTGTAGCTATGGAAAAGTAGTTAGAGAAGCTATCAATGAATTCAGCCCATGAAACATGCTCAGGAATTTGGTGTACAAATTGTGAAGTGGAAGGTCACACCAAGGATAGTTTCCCTCAGATCTCTATACATTCATTATTACTGGATGAGATTTTCATTTGAATCATGATGTGAGTCATTTGTCCTTTGTTACAACATGCAATAAGGAAGAATGTATCTTGCTTTTGCAAGATTTGTAGGTCCACGACCCATGATACTGAGGATTGTTTGGTTGATTGGTCAGATCCAGGATGCCATAGACATTGGAGTATGAAAAAAAGTATAACAGATAATTCTAAGGGTAGGAATGAGCACCAGGATCGGGATCATAATCAAATGCACTATGATAGAATGAGGGGCATTTTGAAGGAGGTCATGGAAGGGGACGTGGATATCATGGTGGATATGGAGGATGAGGCCGAGGTGGAGGAAGAGGAGAGTTCCCTCATGGAACATGTTATACGTGTGGATCTCCTAACCACTACAGTGTGAATGTCCTCAAAATAATGCATGTTCTTTTACGGGAAGAAGAACCATAGCTATGAAGAGTGCCCAAACTTATATGAGCATCTGAGTAAGCAAGCATAAGCAAGAAAACAAAGGCATTGGGATGGTTAGAATCTAGCGCGCAGTAGGAGATCAGTGGATGCCCAAGATAATAGAAGGACCTGAGGCATTGATAGTGAAGATTACTACACACATTGAAGTTGCGCACGCGTGAGAGAGGCATTGCACTAGAAGCCTACGATTACCAAGGAGGAGGTTTTGCATGCGAGGTACCCAGATCCTCTCATCAGAAGGAAGTTTACCAGGATACCATGGAAGTGCTAAGGAATCTTCAGGGTGAGATACAATACCTAAAGGAGTAGAAGAAAGCATCGGAGATAGTCCAAACTGATATTGATGATCTGCGGGAGGTATGCAAGATGTTGCGCCAGAGAACATTATTCCACTCTTAGGAAATTGGTTAAAAGGGAACACTCCACGCAAGTCTTGAGACCGGATGATAGATACTACATGCAAATCTTCCTCCTGATAGCATTGACTATGACAAAGAAATTACTCTAATGTTGTTGTGGATGGGTGGCTTTTGAGCAACATATTGATAGATACAGTGTGAGGAAGGTAAATGTGCTTGACATTAGATGCATGGGTACAAATGGGGAGGCCTCCATTGCAGCCATCATCTAATGTGTTATTTATGGAAAACCGGACTAAGGCCACACCCATAGGAGTTTTGAAAGATGCATCTATCACTATACAAGGGGCCAAGTTCACTGGGGATTTTGAGGTATTAGCACTTGCAGAAGCAGACAATTTTCCAGCCTTGCTTGGATGCCCTTGGTGTTATGCGAAATAATGCTTGACTTGAGATTCAATAAGGGGTATGTCGCAAATTTGAAAACAAGGAGGAGAGGGTTGTGATACCTTTGATAGATGGAAATTCTATGCCATATGTTGAGCCTCTAAGTGAGGAGGATTTAAACAGAGTTTATGTACGTGCTATCCAGGACCCAGAGGTCAATGAGCCATCGAAGGAAGGCATCCTACAATGGGAGGATTCTCATTCTATTAGTGATACTATGAGTATTTCTTGTGAAAATTGGGCTCATGGTACATATGAATTAGTAGGGCATGAGGTGAAAAGCATGGTTACACGCAAGAATGGACTTCATTTGGTTTGATGAATAGGTAACACAATACCTTGGTATACAAGGGCAGAAGATCTCCCTACATTTTTGAAGGCCATGGAAACACAGTGGATAGATCAAGTTAAGAGAAGGGATATGTTAGCATATACACTATGCGGACAACAACAGCACTGGTGGGTAGTCCACAGAGATAACCTTATACACTGGGAAGAGATTGGAATAGCTTTGTCTACTAGGTTTATAAGGAACAATGCACCTACACAAATCTGCACTTATCATGGTGATCAACCTATTCAACATCACATTCAGCAGTGTGAGAGACTCTGACAGCAGGACATGAAAGCATTACCACCTTCACTCTGGGTGCATAGATTGTATTCCACACTCCAAGGATGCACACACGCTTGGTATGTATATGCAGAACTACATAGAGAAACTGGGAACTGCAAGATTTGGCTGCAGGTATGATCCAGACATTTGACTACTTCTCGACTCAACCTCCTATAGAAGAGGCATTAAAATTTGTCAAGCGCTTAACTATGGGAGATAGTGCAAAAGTAGAAGAGCATATTCAGGAATTATTCGGTGAGACAGAGTTTGGAGCATGTTTTGAAAAGGAAGAAGAAATAGACTCCAAACTACTTGAACACTTTGCCTTGAGAAAGAGAAAGGAAAGATGGTCTACATCGTGGATGATGAGGAAGTTGAGAACTTGGATATTGAACATTCACACGGGGTGCACGAGGTCTTGGACAATGCAGACAAGGATACACGCACCTACCATGAACCCATGAAGACAAAGAAGGTAAATATAGGTTCGGAGGCTGAGCCTAAGGAGGCCATAATTGGTGATTACTGGTCAGACTCGGAGGTAGCAAAAAAATCATCGAATTACTCAGGGATTATCAGGACTTATTCCCTAGAGGATATCATGAACTTAAAGGTGTGCATGAATCACTTGGGGAAATGAAGATCAAACTTAAGGATGGTGCACGACCAGTTAGAAGAGACCTTACAGGATGAATCCTAATTTGTGTGAAAAGGTAAAGGAAGAAATTGATAAAATGTTGAAATATGGAATTATCAAGCCCCTTGATGAGTCAAAATGGGTTAGCCCAATGGTGATCAGTATCAAGAAGGATGGATGGATTAGGATATGTGTGGACTACAGGGAGCTGAATGCCACATGCATCACAGATCCATTCCCTACCATTCATTCACGAGGAAATACTAGAAGGAGTTGCAGGGCGTGAAAATATATTCTTTCACAGATGGATTTTCCGGTTATCATCAGGTTAGGATCACTTCAGGAGGATCAAGAAAAGACAACATTTACTACTGAATGGGGTAGTTTTTCCTATACTGTGATGCCTTTTGGATTGAAAAATGCACTGCTTGTATTCTCACGGATAGTTGTTCAGGCATTCAAATATTTTATTCACAACTTCTTACAGTCTACCTAGATGATTGGATAGTATATGGGCTTGTGAAAGATCATTGTGACAATCTGCACTTAATGTTTGAATGATGCAGACAATTGAGTATCTCTTTGAACATCAAGAAGTGCATATTTTCTATGCCATTTGGGATACTATTAGGGCATATAATCTGCAAGGAAGGTTTACTAGTTGATCCAGCCAAGGTTGCAGTCATTTTAGGCCTGGAAGCACCTACCAGTCAAAGTGAGGTGCGTGGATTTTTAGGTCATACAAGGATATTATAGAAAATTCATAAAAGGGTATGCCAAAATTGCTTTCACCCTTGGAAGAATTACTAAAGGGGAAAGGTACATTTTATTGGGGAGAACCATAATAGCACGCATTTGAGATATTAAAAGAGAAACTTACTACCGCACCCATTCTACACTTTCCCTCATGGGATAAACCATTTCATGTGCATGTGGATGCTTCTAGTATGGCCATTGGCACTGTGTTAGCTCAACTTGGTGAAGGTATTATTGATCATCCAATCTATTTTTGCTAGTAGGAAGCTGACTCCTGCTTGAAAAGGAATTATACAACTACAGAGCGCGAAGCTTTGTCAATGATCTATGCATTGTACAAGTTTTGATAGTACTTGTTAGCAACACCATTTGTGTTTTATACAGATCACATGGCATTGAAGTACTTGGTAAACAAGCCCATCTTACGGGGCATATGCAGATGGGTGCTCCTATTTCAAGAATTTGACTTCACAGTTGTGGTGAAGCCAGGGAAAAGCAATTCTAGACCAAACCATTTATCTAGAATCAATTCAGGAGAGGATGCACAGACAATTGAAGAAACAATGCGGATGCATTATATAGGTTACAACAATGCATGCCCATGGAATTAGAAGACATTGTTGTCTTTCTATGAAATAGGTATGGCACCAGAAGGAATGAAATCATTAGAAAAGAAGCAGCTTGCTATATGCACGACACCATTTATGTTAATCAGTGGTGACCTTTACAAGCTAGGAAGAGATGAAGTATTACGTCATTGTGTGTTAGAGCATGAGCGCAAGGATATCATGGAAGAAGCTCATGGTGGTATTGCAGGAGGCCATTATGCGGTGATGCATGCTACTGAAAAGATCTTAATTGTTGGATTATGGTGGGAGACACTTGTATAAAGATTGTAAAGACTATTGTAAGGTGTGTGATCATTGTCAGCACCTAGGAAAACTAGGGAAAAGAGATGAGATGCCTTTGAGACCAATTACTAGTGCTGAACCATTTGAGAAATGGGCCATTGACTTTGTAGGACCTATTTCACCAGCCACACGTAGAATGGATCACGCTATATCATTACTTGCACAGATTATCTTACATGGTGGGTGGAAGCAACACCTACGAAAGATATGATAGCTACTACAACAACTAGATTTCTATGGGAGAATGTTCTTACATGATATGGATGTCCTTTAAGCTTGACAAGTGATAGAGGTACACACTTTTTGAATGAGACAATCAGGATCCTATTAGATGAGTTTATGGTTGCACACCATAAAACTACACCTTACCATCCTCAGGAAAATGGAACTATTGAGGCCTTCAACAAAATTTTGGGACAACTTTGACAAAAATATGTGATGTTGGAAGAAAGGATTGGGATGAAAGTGTCAGTTGTTCTTTGGGCATATAGAACAACTTACAAGAGATTGAACAAAGCCACACCATTTCAGTTGGTGTTTGGCATGAAAGTTGTTCTTCCTATAGAATTTATGTTACCTTCTTTGTGCATTGTGCGCACTTTGGAGGTCTAGCTGATGAACAAGATTTAGAAGAACATATTGAAAAGATGATTCAACTAGATGAGCACATGAGCCATAGCATGATGGAGTCAAAAGCAAGAAAAGGCCAGGCAAAGAAGGCATGGCATGACAAAAACATAAGAGATAAGAAATTTGAGATTGGACAAATGGTACTTCTTTATGACTCAAAGTTCTTGCGCCATCCAGGAAAGCTCAAAGTACATTGGTTGGGGCCATATGTTATCACTTCTATACTTGAATCAGGTGCATGCCAGTTAGAAGCACTTGATGGAACACGGCTACCCGGTTACTTTAATGGGAGTAGGTTGAAGCCCTACTATAAATAAGTCTTCTTGGTGTTTGTAATAAGGTAGTATTTCCATTTAGTTTAGGTTTTCAATTATGTATTTCCTTAATGTATTTCCTTCATTTTCATTATGCTTTGTCAATTTAGTTGTTGTTTGTGTAATAAGCATGCTTACACACATGAAGCTAATTATTGTATGAAGAATGTTTATGTGTAGAGGACTGCACATACTTTTAGTGTGGGGTGGTTGTAGTGATCCAAGAGAAAGATAAAAAAGACTATGGGAATTGAAAGATGAAAGGAATAAGCTGCTACGGGTGTGCTTTAAGTCAAAAGAAGATTGCTTCTCAAAAGGTGACCAAGGATGGAGATGGATGAAGGAACAATATAACGTGAGGTAAGCGGAGGCCATGATAGCTACCAGAGAAGGTATAGTGATGAGGTACTCGGGCATAGGAGCACACATTGAAGAGAAGTTCTGTGACCAATGGGTAGGAAGGCACGCTAGAAGGTTATAGTTGGGCGTGAAGATGTACCACATGGAATGAATGGATTTTGGTCAATGAATGAAGGGATATTTGGTAGGTGAGGAGTAATAAATGCATCAAAATTTGAAAAATTTATATAAGGATGGGATGCGGATTCATTTTTACCATTGCAACTAAGAGTATTTGAGAGAAGAGCCAAGTGCGAAGAGCCGAGTGATCGAGTTAAGGTGTGAAGGGTGTGAAACCAAGAGTGACAACCAGATCTGTGCTATAAGAAGCTTGCGTCCCCGGTGGTGAAGGGTTTGAGTGAAGTAGAGATAGAAAAAAGAGTTAGGTTATGAAGTTTCCACCTAGGGCATAATTGAATCGAGCTAGGGTTTGATTCACGAGTTGCAGAGTTGAAGAAGGGACATTTGCAGGGTAAAAATGGCACCAAAGAAGGCATCATGACAACAACAAAAAAAAAGAAGAAGGTAGTCATTGAGGAAGAAGAGATGGCACCCGAAAGTCATTTTTCGAGATGCAATACCCAGAAGGAGTCATTATCGGCCAAGAGTGGGATTCACCCATTAGAAAAAGCAAAGTGAGTGAATATAATCACAGGACTTCGGAGAAAAAGAAGGAGCTCGATTCCTTGCTCATGGTGAGAACAAACAAATGCATGGCAGATGACATGCCAGTATATGATGATGATGGGTGAAAAACTTTTTAAGAGAATTGGGGTATATCAGTTGTATGAGCTGCCATATTTTGGGAAGTATGAGCCCTTGTACCAGTGGCTCATGAGCAGGGTACATGAAGACTCCTTCTACTTTGTAGGATGCATAGAGTTAGAATTTCATCGGCATTGGTTTCATCAGTTATAGGTCTGAAGGCCACAGGAGAAGACATAAGAGGTGATCTTGCAGATAAAGCCATGATTTTACAGACCAAACAGGAGTTGGGATACCTAAAGGGTCCACGTGGAATGGACATAGATAAATTGAAGAACTTGTCCAATTGTACAAGCTGCAACACACCTTGTTACTAAGTTAAATGATCAGGAGTGGTGGTCGTAGGTAAACACTATGTGGTTGCATGTGGCACGTAAGATGTCGGAGGGGATGATCTACAACATTGCAGGCTATATTACAGAGAAAGATAGTCGAAGAAGTGCACACATGGGGGAAAGATCAGCTTTGGGGTTGTTCTACTATCACTTGGTCTTCATGGAGATTGGAGTACCAGATGGACCAAAGGAGAAAATATGGGAATACCCCATGGAGAACAAGTCCCAACTGAAAGATTCAGCAAGTACCTATGCAAGGGGACCATGACAGATGAAGTAAAAAAAAGGGGGAGAAGTGGTATGATAGGCTCCACGTGTGGCATTTGGGGAAGAGTGGCGCATCCCAAAGGACCTACCAGTAGTGGTAGGAAAACAAGTTCAGTTTGTTATATACCAACATTTCTACGCATCATGCATTTTCCAATGAAGGATGGAGTCTGGAGCCCTTGGTGCAAGTTACCTTATGCATTCACTGCAAGGTATTTTCAAGAATCTATTCATAGATTTATAGACACACGTGCAAGATGATCTTCAATGTAGATAAGGTAGACTATGACTACCATACATTGAGGAAGAAGTATGTATATCCTGGCAGAAGTGCCTATACAGAGAAGAATCATTTCAGAGGTTTGAACATCAAACCAATAAGTTTGGTTGTAGTAGATGTGGGGGCAACATTGGTGTATCTCCAGTTGAAGCCAAAAATGGAGAATAACAAATATGTGGAAGGTGAGTTCGCACTTCCAGCACCACCAAAGGAAAGCATACAATGGAGAATATCCCAACACCTAAGCCCACAGAGAAAATCAAAGTGCAGGATGAGGAGGAAGAGCACGAAGATAGTGGTGGTTTGGAGCATAGGGGTAGGAGACATCCTACAAGTCAAAGTGAAGCTGAGCATGTTACACCACCTCGGCCACAAGAGGGGGATGATGAGGACTTGAATGCGGTCTAAGGGAGCACAGTTTTAAAGGGTATTCAGGAGAACAAGGACCCAAGGTGCTACCCAACCACTGTGCGTAAATCACCCCGACTCTCCCCACAAAAGGAAGTGACCACACAGAGAAGGAGGAAGCTGAAGTTGAATGAGGAGGTGGAAGAGTTTGAGGAGAGCGCACCTACATCTCCTACACTTCTAGAGCACACAAAAAAAGGGTGAGGCATCAAAGGAGAAGGAAGAAGAAGAGAAAAGACCAGAGGAAACAATGCTAAGAGATATTCAGGACATGGAGACGTAAGTCCCAAATTTGGAGGCTAGAGTTCCTAAGCAAGTAGAGGTCTAGAAGGGTAAGTGGGAGAACATTCCACCAGCCATGGGGTATGCAGAGGATGTAGGAAAAATTTCCACCCACTTCTAGAGCACAATAGCGTAGAAAGGATCTATTTGGCTAGGAGTTGATGGATGAAGATATGGTGACCATGCGAACACAAAAGCAACTATCCTGGTCGATGCATACCCACATGGATGAGCCTAACTTTGATGTGTGTGAAAGAGTCATGCATTTTGAGGTGACTAAAGAAGGCACCTCAGGCTAGACACATGATAGTAAAGCCTACTTGTCATGTCAGATGAGTAGGTCAACAATGCACTTGGTGAAAGTTTCTATGGAGGTGGCTAGAAGAAACATGGATAAATCTGCCACAATCAAAGCATGCACGAAGAGTTGAAGACAAAGGATGTAGAGATAGCATGCATAACACAGGAGAAAGGACTTCACATGTAGAAAAGAAGAATGAAGTATTCATAAGCATCATAGAGGAGATTGGGGACAATGTAATCAAAGCAAGGCCACACTTGGAACCCAAGGTACCACATAGACATTTCCTTCAGATACACTATGTGGGAAAGTTGGTGGACTTGGTGCTCGAAGATGAAACTCTACATGCAAGCACGAAATGATCAGAAGGATGCCAATGGGAGAAAAAGCATCGGTGATGAGAAAAATCACATCTTATGAAGGGTTGTTGTAGGCATTACAAGAAGTGTTGAAGAAAGCGACCAAGCTTTAAACATATGCACAACTCCAGAGGCTCATCAACATTAAGACCTTGGAAGAGAATAATGAGGTCCAGAAAGCCATGAAAGATGAAACATTGGGCCATGCAAAAAGGTTGTCAATGGTTAAACAAAAGTGAGGCCTGGCAGCAGCACAAGAGCCACACAAGACTCGGTTAGAAGAGCTTGGAAAGTTGATTGCGTAGAAGATGGACCTTTTGGAAGGGAGGATGACATCCATGTCTAGTGTTGTGTTGGTTCTACAAAATGAGAAAGGGAAATTGCGAGGATGAGTTGGAATCCATTGTTGTGGACATCCCAGAAAGAAAGAGGAGCAGGCACTCACTGAATGGCAAGGTTTTGGAGGCCATGCATAAAAGAGGAGTATCCAGAGCTGATACTACAAACTGATACTGAGGAGGTTTCTTAAATAACCTCATATAAATTCTTTATTTATCCACATTCTTTCATTCTTATTCTTTCATTCTTATTCAAAAATTTTGGAGATGCCCATTGTCGGGATGACAATGAGATTAGTGTGGGGTAATGTTGATCAAAGAATACTTGTCTAAAATCACACAAGGAGTCCGCGGGATAGAAGGCCAAGATCAAAGGCATGGAAGGACAGGAAGGACCCACGCATGGAAGGCAAGTTCAGATTTCAGGACTTAGCTGATTTTGGGCATGAGGATCTATTTTTGGAAGATGGCATGTGGAACACATCAACGATGCAGAGATGTGTGTGCCATGCATTGTCTATATTTGGAGAAGTGGTTCAAAGCATCTATGCATGGAGGCAAGCTAAGAATAGAATTGACACTTCAATTAAACTACAAGAGGACTATAGATAGTGCACTTGCATGTGTGGTTATAATTGTAAATGGCGTGTGGCTATAATAATAGCATGTGACCTATTTCTAGAGTAGTTAAGTGGTGAAGGGAAAGTCCCCACCCTATATATATGATGTTAGGTGCATAGTAGATATATGGGAGATTTTTGGTATGTATCATAGAGAGTGGTGTATGTATGATTCTAGATGTATGAATGTGTGTATCAGATCCATACGTGCCTTGGTATAAATTGATATATAAATTGACATTATAGATGGAAGGAGCTTCTATATTTATTAATAGATGGAAGATATTGGCTGAATCTAAGTGTCATTGGATTATGTAATTGAGTAGTGCATGTTATTAATTAATAAGATGGCCAAAAGATAAAAGAGACCCAAAAGAAGCGAGTAAAATAGAAAACGGTCGGGCGCTTAGAAGGACAAGGGCACTTGGGAATTGGTGTCCATAGTCATAAAAGATAAGCAAGTGAAATAGCGACTGGTTGCAGGGTGTGTAAGACCAAATAGAAAATGAGAAACACATACAAAAGGCCAAAGATAGTTGTCAATTACTAGTTTTCTCGCTTAGGAATCATATGAATGCAAGTATGCTTTTAGGACCTAGAAATGTACCCAAGTGCATGATTTTGTGTCTATAGTTCGGTGGTAGAAAACCATAAGGGTGTTACGAGTAAACTATAAGCCATGAGAAACTATGGCTAAACAATGGTCAACATTTGAAAACTTTCAAAAAAGGATTTGGTAAGGTTTTTAATACCCTTGAGATAACATCATGGGTTTTCCATTTTTATGCACCCAACTCTTAAGCATCATGTAAAAGGATTCAACCAAAAAATTACACAACCAAAGTAAAAATTTCAAACCAATGACAAGATTTATCAATTCAAGGAAATTTGAAGAAAACATTTGGTAAAGGGTTAATCGGGATGGATTCGTTACCTCATGGAAAATTTCAATACAAATTTCTTGGCTCGTTTTGGTGTCATTTTTATTTAGAGTTCCATAGGAAACACTTGCATCAAATGATGTAGAAGTTGAAGAGTTCGAATAAAATTCAAGATTTTTTGAGTGGCTTTTCATACTATCATTTTTAGCAGATAACATAGTTATTCACAAGACTACAATTTTGAAAATTCCTATAGGTTGAAATGCTTATGGAGTTTTATGGTGTATATGAAATTTTTATTCAAGTAATAAATTATGGTTTCTATCACTTTATATATCTTGTTGTAGTTATTTCCATGATTTTTTCCTTATCATTTTGCACCTTTCTTCATAATACTTTAAAGTTGAGTACTTTGCTTCACCATGCCTCTCTTTTGAGTAAAATCCTACAAAAAGAACAATCAATATGAGGATTTCTTTTTGCAAGATTTTGAATATTTAATTTTATATGAATGGTTAACTAATTAAATTTTAATAAATACATATACGAAAGAGAAATCATGTGTCATGTAATATTGTGATGTGTCCTTGCATTAAATGTAAAAAGAAAAAACAATCAATAAGGTATTAATAATTAAATGCATGTTATATGTCTAACACATGATGATGTCAAAGATAAATATTTTTTTGTAATTTCAATCTATGATTAATACATTGTATTGTTGAACTAATCTCAACTCAAGTTTTGAAAATTTGAAATTTCAACTATGCTCAACATCATATTAATATTACAATGCAAAATGCTTTGTTGAATTAACAAAGTAGAATTTTTATGTGAAAAGTTAGACAAATAATTTACCATTTAGTGACTAATTCAACCTTTTACCTAAAATATTACCTCCCATAACCATGATTTTGAAGCATATAATTGGGTTTGAAAAATATTTGTCAACATCCTAACTATTGTGACAATGACACAAGAAATATTTATAAAATGTTATGTATATGGATGTTTTTGTTCTTTGATTCTTGTCATCATAACATCTCTAAATCAATCTACTAATTATTCATAAGGTAATAAAAAATCACTATTGTATAAAATTGTCAACTAAAAATTTGAAGTATTGACTTTTATAGAATTCATTCTATTCTTATATCAAATTCAAGCTAGTAAATGAAATGTTTTCACTTTTATAATTTTATTTAATAAATAATTTAAGTATTCGTTGATCACTTAAGTGTATGATTCTTATTTTTACAAGAAATTAAAAACAACTAGGGTTGGACATGGTAAATATGAAATTTTGTCCTCTATAATGTATACATGACACATATTTGATGTCATTGATGATCCAAATTTAAACTATTTGATATCATAGATAATCCAAATTTAAACTATTGATACATGGAATATTTTAATAAGAATTCCCATAAAAAATATAATTATACACTTGTAGATAAATTAAATAAAGGTAGTATGATCCATAAGGAACTATATCCGATGCATAGAAAGTGCAATCTATACTACAATTATTAGTGACTCAAAGGCGTTGATAAAGATGTATTTTATGCTTAACTACCATTCTTATTGATCGGGGTCACACCAAATGGATGTTAAGTGTGATTTTATCAATGTAGATCTCTATTATTGTCTTGGATTTTAAAATTAAAATTAAAACATGTCGATTGTGTACCTAAGATAAACATATTATCATATGTTTTAGACTTTAGTCCTTGCTCTTAGAATTTTTATTTAAGCCATGTTTATTCTACTTAGGATTAGTGAAGTGTTAGGTTATCAATTGAGTAGGTCTCTCTACGATAGAAAATCAACATGTGACCTTCTTCGCACTTGACCTCTCGAGGTCGTGTCGAGAAAACCGGTGTAGAATGAATGTGAATGTGAGTGTGGTGACAAAGATCAAGCTAATTGGGAAATCTTATATCTTCAACACACACCTGTCGAGATATACGAGTCTAAGGATAAGAATGATCTCATAACTTGAAGTGGTGTGATGGATTTGTCTAAGATAATATCCACTCGGAGACTCCAATAAATGTCAAGCTTTGTAGAGATTCAATTTGTTGGTTGTTGAACACACAAAAAATGACCTACGGGTGCCTCATATAGATTTGTAGACAAGTTCATGGAAGTGAGAATGAGAGGCATGGTGGAGCCACAGGATCTATGGGAAATTTATGGTCTGGTCTAGAAATTCTTATCCTTATCACCGCTATGTTCGATGAGGAAAGTTGTGCAATAATGTCTGGTGGAAGTGGTGAAGATCTTAACACTAATGTACACAAACTAGTGTCAATGTCTAACTAATTAGCATGCATGTTGGGTTGTGGGACCTGAGGATCACAACCAAAGACTTGTGGAGGTTGTGGCCCTTATATGGTCATGCATGTAATCAAGCCGTGTTTCCATGAGCAATCTAATAGTCGTAGGATTTATTAACAACGATGTTTAGCATATTGAGTTGTTCTATTTTCTCGAAGAAATTTGCAGTGTGCGTAAGAATGTCAAACGTAAGTTGGTATCAATGTCGATTATTGATTCTAGCCCATTGGGTTATGGGACCAAGGGATCATAATTGTATGTATTTTCCTTGTTGTGGACCGTTGATGGTCATACAAAATGAAATAAATGATTTTGATAAGAAAAATAATTACTGAAGGAAATCTAATCTATGTTTTTGGATTTTTCACAATATATCGGATCAAAGCAATAAAAACAAACTAATCTATCAAAGGAATTTTTTTATCTTTTCTAATTTTTAAGCAATGCATTCTAATCTAATAAATAAACTAAAGACAAGTAATCAACTAGATGTAGTTGGTTACTTGTGCGAATGTGTGAATTTAATCTAAAAAAAAACCTAATATAATCAAAACCCTTCAAACCCTAACTCAGAGGTGAAGACTAAATCATGAACATGAAAGGGGCTATTGTTCCCCACAACTTCCCTGGTAATGTTAAAGAGGAAAAATTACTAATGATTTGATCTACTTGTGATTGTCTACTCTATTGAAATGAATGATTTTGTAATCTATTTGATATGTAACTGAAACTAGTGATTCAAAATTGACAATTTAACAAATAAAGCAAACAAATACACAATTCCAACCTAGACAAGCAAGAGCTTTGGAAAATCTGGTTGTACCTATATTTTTCCCCTCATGTTCCTTTCTTTCTCCAAGTGTTCATGTGAGTCTAAGGGATTGGGAATGCAAGAACAGTAGTAGGAAGATGGTGTTTGAGCAATGACAACTTGATGGTAGTCCAGATGCAATGCAAGTAGAAGAGAGATAACATAAGAGATTAGAGCTTGGATATGCAATTCCTAGCAAGATTGTAGTAGCAATACAATGCAAGATACATAAAAATTCTCAGGCCTTTTGCTTGAATACAAGCATGGAATATATAGGAATGGAGGATGGGAGGTGCCTTCAAGCTCAAGGCAAGAAGGAGCAGTTCCAACTAATTAAATCTATTTAAAAATAGGAGGAAGGAGAACCAAGTAATCAAAGCTAATTTTAGACAATTTGGCTCACGGATGCATGCTAAAAGAGAAATTAAGTGAACCATTGCATGTTAAAACACACATGAGGGAATTTGTGGGTAGGACTACCACCCTCAGTAGGGCAAGGGTTTCAAGACCGCCTCCTGTTTTGGGTGGCGCCTCGTGTAATAAATACTAAAACATGCGCAGAAAGAGGTAGGAAGCTGGAAAAAGCATGGGAAGGCTAAGTAAAGACATCTAGGTAACAAATATACATTGCAAATGGGATTTAGAGCTCAAACACCTTCTTGAAAGGACTTGAATCATCATTAGGGACTTTTGTAACCATTTTTCTGACAATGTAGCACATGCAATTTTGGGTGTGTACATATTGCCCCCTCGGAGAAGCGTCTTAGCTATGAAAAGTTGTAAAATATAGAGTCTAAGTATGGCGTTCTTGAAAAGGGGATTTGGAAGTTATACCGACACACTTGTGTGTCAAAATGTCACTTCCCAAACTCCCACTACATGTAAGAGAAAAAAATAAGACTTGAGTGCGAGATAGATAAAACACCGAAAAATAATCATTAAATCAAAATGAAAAGAGGAATTACCATTTTTACAAGGATATAGAGATATACTTGCACCAATGCTCCATACCTATGAACACATACACTCAAAACGAGGTTAAAAATAACATATATATATATATATATATATATATATATATATATATATATATATCAAAACAAACTCACTTTTCAATTCATTTGTGCATTCTTGATTTGGTGAATTTAGAGCTCTGTATTCACGGTGACCATTTCTGACAAGAGTACTACCAAAACAACTATTGCGGAATAGTGATCATGCCTCCAAATGTAGGATATTGACCAACGCGATCAAAGGTTGGTTATTTTAACTTTTGTATTTTTATACCTAGAATGTAAAAACGTTGAAAAGTTCACCTAGGGGGGATTATTTTAAAATTTTCTTGTCTTAAATGAGTCTATAGGGGGCATAGGGCATTCTTTTATTTTGTCGAAATGGTTTTTTTACACTTTTGAGTGTTTTTAGGGTTAAGGAACATTTGGAAAATCAGTTCAGGACCACCACCCAAAGTAGGGCAATGGTGCTAGAACCGCCACCCCGCATTGACCGGTGGTGGTTCTGAATAGAATGACCAAAATGTTCACTAACTTGGATTTTTTTGGATTTTTCATGTTTTATCATGTTTTTGGTGAGCTTTTCTTCTTGTATATGTTACTAACTTTCTCTTTTCTCATGTTTTGGTGAATGTAGAAGGAGGAATACATCCGTTAGAGTAGAGAGAGTGTGTGTGTGTGATTGGCTCCCAGGATTCTGGATCGGTTGATTCAGGCTGAGAGGGACATTCTACAGAGGAAGGCATCTAAAGGATTACATGGGTACCCCACGTTTCCCCCACCAGTCACATATTGTGTGACTTTTTCTCCTACTGGGACGCAGATAGAACACCTTCCGGTTTCCAGGTGTTAGGGGCGAGTGGACCATTACTCTGGAGGATGTATACCACATCCTTGGGATCTTGATTATTGGAAGGAGACTGAATTTAGAGACAACAGGATCTAGGGCTGTGATGACATAGTGGGCCACATATATGGGAGACATTGTTGTCTCATCTGGTTTGAAGAAGGGGATGAAATTATGGTCGATCGCTACTGCTCTCATTTCGATCATTCAGAGATCCATTATGGGTATCTTGTCCTCATGATTGATTGGGGACAAGGGAGGCAACACTCTTCTCTACTACTAGCCTCCCATTATCACACAGATTGAGGGACATGGCCGTAAGTATGCATGGGGAGTAAAATTCCTAGGGACTACCTATCATGACTTATACAGGGTAATCCGATTGCAGGGGCAGTCACTGAGCCACCCCACTCTTGTCATGAGTTAAATATATTAGCGTATCACCCCCTATGGAAGGGGAGTACAGGTATTGGACCCAGGGGCCTTCCAAACAATGAGGTGGAGTGTTATGTGAGTTCTTAGGAAAGCTCATCAGCCAGTGACTTCTCTTACTACAACAGACATGGTTATGGGGATAGGAGGTAACCATGGTGGTAGATTATTCTACTTCAGGCTAGCTAGTTAACATGGCCGAGAATCAAGATCCATTTGTTTGATCAGTCCCTCAACAGCTTTGGCCTACCATATGCTGACATACCTTCCCCAGTGGTATTGGTCTATAGGACCATTCAGGAGGCCCAGAGGGGCCTTAAAGGAGATCTCAGATAGAAAATGGTTACTCCAGTGTGCCTTTTACGCTTAGACACATGGTTCATGATCGACGGGAAGCTAGTTCCCCTCAAGCACCTTTACTCAAGATTGTGTCCACTCCTACTCATAGCGGAGAGGAGGATGAGGCCATTAGTGTGGATTTTGATTCTAAGGAGTGTGCAAGAGGTGAGAAAATGAGGAGTTAGTCGACATAGAGACGAGGATCATGAGGGGGTGATTTTGAGATTACTAAGGAAACCCATATGGCAGAGGAGGAGAGTGATCCTAAGTGACATGATACTCAGGAGATGTTGAGAGCCACACATGAGGAGGCCAGTGTAGAGAGAGAGACCTTAGTCTCAGAGGAGCCATTTCCTCTAGGTGGGAAGAGGGATGATGAGTCTGTGATCAAATAGATTTTGGCCTCTCGGCTTCGGGAGGCCCCACAATCGCCAAGAATAACAATGGTCGGTGACCCTACCTAAATGCCTAAATATCTGAGTATGTTTAACACTCTTCTCTAAAATTTGTTAATTTGAAACCTTAGTTCTGATATTCTCTTTTGATTTGCATTTTACATTTTTCTAACTTATCTATTTCTTCTCTTTCCCCTGCTTGCAAGGAATACACAAGAGTGAAGAGAGCTCATTTGATGGGTGTGCGTGGATACCATACTGATCCCTTTGGGAAGACCCGAGTGTAGATGAATGATGATTTAGGTCATCTCGCTAGCTTTAGGTAGACACACTAACGTATTTTCTCCCGTTTGGAGGATAATAGAGGTTGTGACCTCACTTTATACCACGGTGGCTGAATATGAGGCTTCCGAGTGTCTAACGAGGCATATCCATTCCCACAATGAGACCACAACCAACAGGTTCCACCATGAGTACTCATACCATTCAGTTCACTACTAGCATCGTTGCAGCTGTAGCAGGATCCCTGGATGTGGCCGTGCACCATTTGAGGGATCCCATAGGGATTGACAGACTGTACCTCTTTGGGCCATTTATTTCTTTGTTGCAATTTTTTCAAGCACTATAAAATTTATTGTATATTATGGGCTCATTGTGAGCATTTTGACCATGTCTACAGCGTGATGGCATTGTATAGAAACTTGACCCACTATGATATATACAGACTCTTATTTTTGGTTCGGTAATCCCTTATATTTGAGTTGACCCTCTTTTGGTTTATTTCTCATGTGTAATTTAGATGTTTAGAATTTCCATTTTTCTATGATTTTTAGAATGTATGCGGTGGGTTTGTGAAATGAAAACAAAATGATTTCTTTTTAGTATTTTATAATGCTAATATATGATAATGTGAACATGATGCGATGTTGACATTTAGTTTCTTTAATCAATTTTCAAAACTTCATATTGTCTTGGCAAAACATGGTGATACAATGATAAGATAAGTGAATGTACTTTCCCCACTCCCAACTCCATGCAACTAGTAGGATGCGAGGGCTCAACACCAAGAGCCGGAAAGGGCACAAGTTAAGAAATTTTATTGAATGGTAATGATGAGGGAAAGAAAATGGTTTGATAGGACCAAATTGAGACACTACAACCTCACCCTACTCAAGTTACCTCATAGCTTAGAATGTGATTTACTTTCTATTTTATCTAGACTTAGATCCGTAGATGGCTACTTGGTTGACAAAATATGGTTTTGAGGTTTTAAACTCTTTTGGAATTTTGGACATCTAACTCACTTTGTTTTTGACTTATGATTTCACAACATTTGAATGAATTATTTTTAACTTTCAAGTTTATCAAAGAGACCCCCTACACCTTGCCCCATGCTACCAGTAGGAAGCATGGGCTTATCACCATGGACAAGGAATAGGCGAGTAAGGGCATTTCTCTCCTTTCCTAACCCTACATCACTAGTAAGAGATGCAAGCTCAACACCGAAGGTTGGTAGGGAAAAGAAATGTGTAAAATAAAAAAATTTCTATGGATTTTCATTTGACTTACTCATCTAGGAAAAATGTTTAGTATGTTGCTATTTCCAAAGATATTTTTATGGGATAGATTTGAAACCATGAAGCTTATAGAATAGATTATAGGTAAAAACACCTAATCTAGAAGAAGACTATAGGCAGAACCAAGTATGTAGGCCTTGGTATGATCATGGTAAAAACTTTATCTTATCCTGTTTGAACTGATGAAATGATTTGAAAACAATTGATGATACCATGAAAATTTGAAGAGACATGATTTGAATGTTTTTCCAATGTTTTTCAGAAGTTTTTAGGAGTTGCTATAAGAATAAATCCCTTGATCACAAATTTTACAGAATGAGCTGGCAAATGAAAGTGCAATGCAGATGCAATAATGTACATATGAAAATGCTAATGGATCATGCGTAATACCTCTTTAGGTGAAGAGATTTCACATTTGTTAAACTCCTCACCCTCTAGTGTACACAGGAAAATGCCCCATTTTTGTAGTCTTCTACTACTTGATATGGACCCAACCACCTAGGTCTAAATTTCCTTCCCTCACCGGTCTTTTTTTCTATCCGAATGTCAAGTCTTAATACCAAATCTCCCTCATATATTTCATGCTCATAAACCTTCTTATTATATTTCTGAGCCATCCGGTCAGTGTAAATGCTTTGTGCCGTTGTTCAATGTTGAGTCTAACCTCATCAATAATTTCTAATTAAGAGAGTCATGCTTCTCGATAGCCTTCTTCTCCTAAGATTCCATGCAACGAAATATGGAGACTTGGTATTTCAACCTCGAGTGGTAAAATTGCTTCTACACCAAATACCAAAGAAAAGGAGGTTTCCTCTGTTGGTGTTCTAACTAACATTCAATAGACCCATAAGGCCTAGAAAATATTTAAATGCCAATCTCACTTGTTCTCCTTAACAATTTTGATAATGGATTTTAATGTCTTATTCATAGCCTCACCTATCCATTCGCCCGAGGATAATAATTATAAGCCATGTGATGACTTATCTTGAAATTTACACACAATTCATGCACCTCGTCATTTTTGAAAGACATGCCATTATCCAAGATAATGAATTTTGGGAGCCCATACCTAAAAATGATCTAGTTTAAGATGAACTTAACAATTGCAGGACTCGGGTATAGTGGTAAGAGGCATATTTTCTACCCACTTGGTAAAGTACTTTGTGGCAGGATTATGAAGTTATGGCCATCTATTGATGAGGGATAAAATTTCCCTATTAGTTCCAAGCCCCACATGGAGAAGGGCCATGGGATTGCGATTGGTTGCAAAGCTTGTGCCGGTATGTGGATCTCGTGGGAGAACTCTTGGATTTTGTGGCATCTACACACAAACTCTACTACATCATGCTCTAGGGTGGGATAGAAATAGCCCATCTGATGTATCTTTTGAGCAATGGTGTGGCCATCGAAGTGACCTCCATATACTTTTCTATGTGATTCATAAAGAATCTTTTTGGATTCTTCATCTTTGACACATCTTAACAACATTCATCCGAAGGCTCTATGATAGACCACTTGCTCCAAAATAACATACTTAGGGAATTGACACATAGATTCCTTCTTTTTGTTAAATTTCCCCTTCGACGTATGGTCCATTATAAAACTAATGATGCCAGTATACCATGGAAACGTAGAAATAGGGGCCTAGTCTCAATGAAGTACACACACTCATCGAGGAAGTCTATATCTACTAGATCGCCACCCTCTAATGAATTATCAGCTTACCAATTCACAATGATTTGTCCTTTGATGGATTTCTCTCGATTAACAAATGTTAGTTCAAATTCACCCATCAAAGTTATGAAGCATCCGATCTTCTTAGATAAGGATCCTTATAGGAGGAATGTTCGGAAGTGATCCGACTTAACAATAACCCTTGTTTCTTGATTTAGCATATAATGTCTCAAGTGATTTATCATGAATACTATGGAAAGGAATTATTTTTCTACCTGGGTGTAATGTGTCTTATAATTAAGAACTGTCAATTAATAAAGTAGATTACATGCTCTCGTTTGTCATCATCTTCTTGAGCCAACATACGAGGCTAGTGAAACATCTGTAGCATGTGAATACAAGATCAAAGGGTGATCTGATCTAGGCATCATTAGTGTGGGAGGGGACAATAAGAATCATTTAACTAACTCAAATGCCTCATTGCATTCATCTATATAATCAATGTGAGAATCATTTTTCAACAAATTGTTGATTGGGTGAATAGAAAAGGTCAAGTCAGGGATGAATCTTCGGATTGCCCCGAGCTTTCCAAGAAAATATCTAATTCCAGACTCATCCATTGGTGGAATAATTTCCAATGCAGCTTGGATTTTGGTTGGGTCTACATCAATTCCTTGTGAAGATATGATGTACCCCAAAATCTTGCCTCTTATTACACCGAATACACACTTTTCCAGATTCAATGTGACATTGTATTCAATTAAGCGTGAAAGGATGATATGAAGCACCTCTAGGTGATCATAGTGCTTTCTGGCCTTAGCCAGTAGGTCATCCATGTAGGATTCCACAATCTTATGTATAAGATCATGGAATATATAAGTCATCGCTCATTGGTACGTAGCTCTAACGTTCTTAAGCTCGAACAACATGACCACATAATAGTAGGTTCCCCAAGGAGTTATAAACATGGTTTTGGCTTGATCCTCTTTAGATATTCTAATTTGATTATACCCAGAGAATCCATCCATAAGAGATAACAACTTAAAACTAGTTTTTGTGTCAATGATAACATCAATGGATGGCAATGGGAAATCATCCTTAGGACAAGCCTTATTTATATCCCAAAATCTATGTAGATGTGAATCTTTTCATTTTTCTTGAGAATGGGGACTATGTTAGATACCCATTGAGAGTAGTCAACTGGCTTGATGAATCCCACCTGGAGGATTTTCATCACTTCTTCCTTCACCATGAGGGCCACCTTTGGCTTCATGGGCCTCAAATTTTGCTTAATCGGCTTTACATCTAGTTTGGTGACAAGATTGTGCACCGCAATGTGTGATGTAATCCCCATCATTTCTTTGTAATTAAATGCGAACATTTTTTATGCTCCTTGAGAATTCGGTATGTATTTCAACCTCCTCAGGAGTTAAAGAGGACCCTAGCTTCAAAATATTTGGTTCTTCCTCGGTCCCGATATTTATATCGATTGTTCCCTCGATTAAGGAGGCATTTCCTTCCTCAAACTCAGGTGGGGCCAGAGGAAACTCTAAATCCCCCTCTTATCCTACCTCACAAATTTCGAGTTCCCTCCTAGGGGAGGATTCCATCATGGGATTTCCAAAATAGGAAGAAGAGTGTGGAATTAGAGAAATATTAACCTCGTGATGTGTAAGATGTAGCTCTACGAGAGTGTTTAGATATTTTAGGTTACTTTTTCAATGTCAATGGGGTTTGTAATGAAAAAATTGCTCTCATTCTCCATGTATGTCAACATTGGATTTACCTAGTGTCTTACGAACCAAAGGTTCTGCATGAATCAATATTGTGAAGTTTGAATCTTCCAACTCACTGCTTGGAGTAAAGCGAGAAGTGGATGTTGCGATTGAGTCTACAAGGAGATTCTGGTCTCATGGAATTTCCTCGATTGATATGAAGTCAAACCTCTTCATTAAATTCAACACTATTGTTTTGTAATTTTGCAAATGCTCAGCTCTAGTCTCATATACTTCAGATACCTAATTTGTAACCAGTTGTGAATCACCCAACACCCTAATATTTAAAGCACCCATTCTTTTGGCCATAATGAGACCAAGTAGAAGGGCTTCATATTCAGCCCTGTTATTTATGCATTCAAAGTTTGATTTGAAGGAAAAGAGTATAATCCTTCCCTAAGGAGAAGTAAGAATCATACCTGACCCAATGCCAAAATGGCACTTGGCTCCATCAAAATGGAGAGTCCAACAATTACTTGGAAAAATGGAGATTGGATCATCTTTTGAATCTTTCTCCTTTACTTCAGTTACCTCAACCGTACAATCCTCATTTGATGGTAGAGAACCAATTCCTAGGGTATGTCCCATTCCTGTAGAATCAAAAGGAAGGAGAATGGGTAAATATTTTTCCAATAGCTCAACAATCTTTTCTGTATTTTCTAACGATATTGTCTCTACGATGACAACTTCATCTTTGACTGCCAAAATGCCTTCGATCAAACCGGTGACTTATAATTCCATTGTAGGAACCATATTTTCCTCTGGTACTAAGCTTGTACATTTATTGAAATGATTTGTAGGAAGCTCAAACTCAGAGTGGATCCTGGCCTCTTTTTCAAATTAGCTAGGTGTATGTTGAAGGGTTTTGGATCACCATGTGCTATAAAGACCTTCCCTAAATGCAAGAACCTAACTTCCTAAAACAAAGTGGAGGGAATCACCTTCATGCAATGAATCCAAGGATGGCCAAGGATCATATTATAGTTGGTTTCCTAATCTATAATATAAAAATCAGTTAGTACCGTCTTAGGTCCAAGGGTGACCGACAACACTATAGTTCTGATTGACGTTGCTTTGAGGTTGTTGTAGCCCCTCAGTGTATTTCATGTCGAAGAGAAATTGGTCTCTCCATACCCTAGTTTTTGAAGGAAAGAGAAGGGGACTATGTTGACTGCTGCCCCATCATCAATCATTGCATGCTTTACATAGTTGTTGTAAATCCAAACTTGTAAAAACAACACCGGATCGCCCCTATGAACTATTTTAGCGTCTGTGGGCATCTTGTTGATGTCAAATACAAATCCAACATCTATTTTAGGATGCCCTAGAGGATAGAAATAAAATTACATGTGGTTTATTTGTGCTTCCAGGGAAGGGGTGACGTTAGACAAATGACCAAGAGCCAACGCTTCTAGTAGAGTGACCCTATGAGCGGGGGATTTATTTAGCAGATCCAAGAAGAAAATGTGCAAGCATGTCTTATTTAATTCGCTGATCAAATCTTAAGCTCCTACTTTGGTTTACTTAGGGTATCACGAATGTCATCTCGATGTAGTCAGGTAGATCGGAATAGGTTGTGAAGAATAATCTCTAGTTCTAGTGGAAGCATTAATTTTTGGTTCACTGTCCAACTCTACCAACCCCATAATTTTCATTTGTTGGTGACCATCCAAATGAGGTGCCACTTGTGGGTTTGATAAATTTGAGGCTTCATGATTATGGGTCCCTATTAAAATATGTTTGTTCGAACCATTGTGCTCTAATCTACCATTTTTTGGATGCATGGGGAGAGGATCATTAAAAATTCCCAATTGTGTGTTCTGTGGAGATACCGGTCCCATGTAGGTGTTTTGAGTGGGAGCTGTTGGGTTTTCCAGAAACATGTTAGATAACTGTCTTTGATCCTTTGGAAAACACTATAAAAACTTATTACAATCATGGCATGTTCTTACATCATGCCCGCGAACCCTATGGAAACCACAATATAAATTAGGATCGTAATCTCGAGGCCTTTGGTTTGTACCTTCTTGTGGCCCAAAATTACAATTATTGTTCAGATGTTCATTGTTATTATTAAAATTTGGGAACCCTTTCCCTTGATTTTGAAATTGGTTCAGATACCTTCCTAGGTATTGGTTAGGTCCTTGAGTCTGTGTTTTTTTTGCTTGCTGAGGTTGTTTATGTTGCTATTGTTGATGGTTAAAATCTACAACATTGAATGAGGATGAGAAGTTATTATTTCTTTGATTTTTGTCATTTTTATTGTGGTTGTTTGAAGCGACAATATTGGGAGCATTAACAACATTAGGCTTCTTAGGTTGGTCTGTCACTCCATCCGTCATGACTCCAAGATTCTTATTAGGGATTTTTGGTTCTTGGTTGTTATTCATGTTGTTGGAGTAACTAGGGTTATTTTTATTAGGGGTGAATAACCTTCTATTAGTTTCATAAGTCTTACGACCACTATCAATTTCTACTTGGTCAATTTGAAGAGCACCCTCTAGTACCTCTTTATAGCTCTTTAGCGAGAAATTTTGAACCTCTTCCTTTGTATCCCTATTGAGAGAGTGGAGGAAAAAATCACAAAGTTCCAGTTGATCCATATTTGGAGTGCTTACAGAGGAGTAGAGAACTTATCACCACATTTGAATGAAGTAGGATGTAGACTTGTGCTCTTGCTTAATATGAAGGAATTACCTGATTCATATTCTCAAGAGTTTGTTCATATCAAAAGCTTAAATAAATTTTGAAAATATTTTCTTGAATGAGTGTATTGAAGCCTCCGGTATCCTATAGTACTAGTCGAGAGCAATACCTTCTAGTGTCTTAGGAAAATTTTCACAATGACTACGTCCCATGGGAGCATCTCTCGAATGGCCATTGCGTAAGCCTTGATATGGGTGTTAGGATCACCCTCCCCTTTGAATTTTGGAAGATCAAGAAATGGTCTCGGGAGCATGATCAATTTTGAATGGAGAAGTCTTGAGACTCCTTGAGATATTCATAATAGGTCTCCATTGTGTATGTTTTCACCATCAAGATCCTTGTTCGGGAGGTGGAGATTGCATTGGTTTCTAAAATGGGACAACATAAACATTTTTAGGGTGGATGGAATCCCCTATGGTTGTCCATACGGATCTAGGTAAGTATATATGTCCCCCTGTGGATATTTAGAATACATGTGTACATAGGGGGGTCGATTACCTTGATATGGAATCGAAGGCACGAAGCTAGGGAATGTTGCATTTCTCGGGTGGTATGGCATATGAGAACACACTTCCGGATGGTGCCTATTTCAGATATCCATACGTGGGCTGGAGAGGGGCATACCCAAGGTGCCCATCTCCATAATCAAATCTCTAGGGTTTTGAGTATTCATATAAACTTGAGGATTTTGTGCAAGTAGGCATTGTTCCATAATTCTCGCGAGTAGGAGAGAAGTTCGTTCTTTCCCTGTGTATGAATTCTAAGTATTTTGGGAAAGCTATAGCTCCTTGAATTTTTCTACCAAAGCTAAGATGACATCACCCGTTGATGGGGTGGTGATTTTCTTAGGTGATTTTTGTTGAACCCTCGAGGTTGTTGAGGAGTATGGTATCCTACTATGAATTTTTCACTATGTTGCCACCCCTCATTGGTAGTATTTTTAGTTGGTGGAGGGGTAGTGTTATTATTTTGGAGCAGAAAATCACCTTGTCCTTACAACCTATCGAAATCTTGGTTCATGTTCTAGAAGTGTTGTTCACTCCTAGCATATCATGCTAAATATTCCTCATCTAGATGTGGGAGTTGGTCCGATTGCATGCTAATGGGTTGTCGAAATAATACCCAAGGAGATGAAATTGCTTCACCAGTGAAATTCATGTTGTTTGAACTTGATTGTTCATGAGGATAGGTCTATGTGACTTGGTCAAGTTCCTTAATACGTACAGAGGAACCAACATTGGTTCCCTAAAGCAGAGGGTTTTGAGCCAATGAGCAATTGTCCACCCATGTTAAAAGTGAAGGTGATTATTATGGTATACTTGATTAGTAGTTGTACATGTGAAAACTAGGGATGGGTCAATCGTACTCATCGTATCTTGACATATTCGGGGGGTATAATAATACCCACAGAATAAAGGATGTATGAAGAAAGTGGAAATGTTTAGATACTATCTCTTTGCATTGGGTTCACCAATTTGTACGACAGAAAATCAACACGTGACCTTCTTCACACCCGACCTCTCGAGGTCATGCCGAGACATCCGGTGTAGAATGAATGTGAATATTAGTGTGGTGACGGAGATCAATCTAATCGGGAAATCTTATATCTTCAACATGTAATGTCAGGATCTACGAGTCTAAGGAAAAGAATGCTCTCCTAACTTGAAGTGGTCCAAGGCTCGGGCCGAGATAATAGCCATTTGGAGACTCCAATCAATGTTGAGATCTACCAAGATTATTTTTGTTGGTTTTTGAACACGCAAAAATGGACTGTGGGCGCCTTGTATAGATTTCCAGATAAGGTCATGGAAGTAAGAATGAGAGGCGTGGTGGAGCCATAAGGATCTATGGGTGATTTTATGGTCTGGTCTAGAAAGTCTTAGCTTGATCAGCTACTATGTTCGATGAGGAAAGTTTTATAATAATGTCTAGTGGAAGTAGTGAAGATATGAACACTAATGTACACAAACTAGTGTCAATGTCTAATTGATTAGCAGGCTGTTGGTTTTGGGACCTAAAGATCACAAACAAAGACTCGTGCAGGTTGTGGCCCTTGTATGGTCATGCACATAATCAAACCCTATTTCTAGGAGCATTCCAATAGTTGTAGGCTTGATTAGCAGCGATGTTTAGCATATTGAGTTGTTCTATTTTCTCAACAAAAGTTGCATGTGTGCGTAAGACTGTCAAACGTAAGCTAGTTTCAATGTCAGCTATCAATTCTGGCCCATTGGGTTATGGGACCAAGGGATCACAACTGTATGTATTTTCTTGTTGTGACCATTGATGGTCATACAAAATGAAATAGATTATTTTGATATGAAAACTAATTATTGAATGAAATATAATCTATGTTTTTGGATTTTTCACAATATATCAGATCAAAGCAATAAAAGCAAACGGATCTATCATAGGAAATATTTTTGATATTTTCTAATTTTTAAGCAATGCATTCTAATCTAATAAATAAACTAAAGACAAGTAATCATCCAGATGTAGCTAGTTACTTATGTGAATGTGTGAATCTAATCTAAAACAAATAACCTAATCTAATAAAAACCCTTCAAACCATACCTCAGAGATGAAGAAAAAATAATGACCATGAAAGAGGCTATTGTTCCCCACAACTTCCTTGGTAATGTTAAAGAGGAAAAATTACTAATGATTTGATCTACTTGTGATTGTCTACTTTATTCAAATGAATTATTTTCTACTCTATTTGATATGTAACTGAAACTAGTGATTTGAAATTTATAATTTAACAAATAAAGCAAACAAACATACAATTCCAACCCGGACAAGCAAGAGCTTTGGAAAATCTGTTTATGAATCGTATTTTCCCCTCAAGATCTTCCTTTCTTTCTCTCGAGTGTTCATGTGAGTCCAATGGATTTGGAATGTGAGAAAAACAATAGGAGGATGGCGCTTGAGAAATGGTAGGTTGATGGTAGTCCGAATGCAATGTAAGTAGAAGAGAGATACCATAAGAGATCGTGGGCTTGGCTATGTAATTCCTAGCAAGATCATAGAAGTAATATAATGCAAGATACAATAAAATTCTCGGCCTTTTACTTGAATAAAAGAATATAATATATAAGAATGGAGGATGGAAGGTGCCTTCAAGCTCAAGGCAAGAAGGAGAAGTTCCAACTAATTAAATATTTTTAAAAATAGGAGGAAGGAGAACCAAGCAATCAAAGCTAATTTTAGAAAATTTGGCTCACGGATGCATGCTAAAAGAGAAATTAAGTGAATCATTTCATGTTAAACCATGCATGAGGGAATCTAGAAAAAGTGGGTAGGACCAACGCCCTACACGGGGTGGCGGTTTCGGGGATCGCTGCAATGTTTTGGGTGGCGGTTTCAGAACCATTGCCTAGGAAGGACGGAGGTCCTGGAACTAAAGGCCAACACATGCATAGAAAGAGGCATGAAGCTGGAAAAAGTGTGTGAAGTCTAAGTCAAGACATCTAGGTAACAAATATATACTGCGAATGGGATTTGGAGCTCGAACACCTTCTTGAAAGGACCTGAATCATCATTGGGGACTTTTGTAACCATTTTTTTGATAATGTAACACATACAGTTTTGGGTGCATACAGTTTCCTTTTCTATTAGCTATACAGTGATGGAAAACCCCTATGTAATATAGAGAGCTGGCATTATATGATAGATCATGTATTTATTGTTAGATTTTCAAATGCAATCCATTTCGAATGAGTAGGTGCCCCTTTTTACAAATTTATTTTGAGTATACAATATTTTATGTATTTTTTTCTACCATAAATGTGGAAATACATCAAATATGTATTGGATTCTTTCCATCAATAATAAAAATGCCTAAGGGTTATGTATCTAAGAAATACTTCAAACTTTTTGAGAAAGTAAGCATTGACAAGATTGGCTGCAAAGTTCATAAAAATATCAAGAGGGGATTGATCTCTTTTAGTAAATAATTAAATGAATTCAAAATTTGAAGAAATTTAAACCCTTTTAGTGACATTGATCTCTCATATGAGAAGTTGCGGAGGTGGAAGGTATCCAAAGGGAATCCTCTTGTTAAATGTAAATAGAGATACCATAATATGTTTATGGGATGGAAGTAGAGATACACACATAGATGAACAAGGTTTCGCTAGCATTTATGAACATGAGGAGAAAGTAAAAGTGACTTTACAACATCTATATGTGGAGAAAAGGATAAAATAAAATTGAAGTCAGGGCAAAATGTACTTATTATCGCAACTCATGAATTTTTTTCGAAAGATGGCATTGGATTAGTATATGGAGAAAAACCAAGTTTTGAGGATGGACGACAAGACTCTAGAAGATATGTTTATTGATATTTGCATCATCAAATTTTGGTCATAAAATTGAACTCATGAAAGGATGTTTCATAATATAACTCTTGAATGTGTTATCTTTATGGATAAGAAATTAGAGATCCATGTGTTGGAAGATATAATTTTTAGTTGGAACATCTAAGATTCTTATATAATTTACAAATTTATAATATATATATATATATATATATATATATATATATATATATATATATATATATATATTGTTTTTTTCCATTTAACTCTTTTCTCCATGAGTAAGCTCACCCCCTACTTAGTGTGTTTCTCAACATCCAATCTCATCAACTGAGCCCCTTCTTTATTGTGGGAAGTACCTAAATAGTACAAATAAAAGGGATTAGTAGAGCTTGGCCCTTTATTTTTATCTAGACTCTATGCCATGCAATACCCTCACGAGCTCATCAAAGCTGCAATAGCTAGCTTGTCTCAATGGTTGAACATAAAGAACCTACCTACATCCATTTTGAAATAATTAGAGTTACTGACATGGAGACTTATTGCATTAATAATTGTCTAGACCTCTCCTCCATTGATTAGATTTGGGCTTGAGGCTTCTCCTCTTGGAGATGGTATTGTTGTCACATGGATCATGCACACATGGAATCATTAAGTGATCCCATACAACATGGGAACATCCTTAAGGTGTGGGACCTTCTCGCTTTAGAATGTACCTTTGAAATTTTTGGCTTCCTTTCAAACTAGGTGCACTTAATTTAAGATCAAGTTGTAAGGCCATAACACTTGAAATGAAAATAATCTACTTTGTTCTCAAAAAAGGGATAGAAATATTATCACAAACACATAAAATGGTGATGCACCAAGGATTAATGGAACAAAAATATCTACTTTACTTACACAATTAATATTATGGAACAATACTTAACATGCACATCTCCTAAATATCTTCTCAATCACTGAACCGATGCAACATAAAAATCAAAGCAACATAAGGGATTTAAGATTTTCCACAACTGAAACACAAATATTTTTATTACAACTTCACCAATAATTGAATCAATGTGGTGATAAAAGAAAATTTAATTCATCACATATAAGGAATTAAACATTCACAAGTACTTAAAGAATCATAGAGTTGCACAATATACCAAATATTCAAAGGAAAAATAGTGTTATGAATATATATAAAAGGATTGAAGTTGTTCTTGGAATTATAAAAAATAATAGAGACCTTTCAAAAAATATCTAATTTTTTAATCCATAATGCATCTATATATTTATAACCAAGATGGTTGAGAAATTATAGCTCTACCATTTAACTAAATCAACTAAAAATAGAGTGCATTAATAACATAGGGAACAACCTCCCATAAAATAGAAAAATTAGTTACACAGGTTGACCAAGTCAACCCTTCAACTTCTACTAGTCCTAGAGCTTGAGACTTCTCAATAATGGCTGCCAAGCCTAGTAGGATTATAACACCTTTATCTTCCTCTCGGTTCTTCTTCCTACTCCTCTCAACTACTTTGCTCATGTAATCAAAGAAATGTTCAATGATCCCTTGGACCTCTTCTTCTTCAGGTCCACATGCATATCGATTTATCACATCTGCACACTCGAGTTTCTTTGGAACCTTGGATGGCAATTTATTAATCCCGTTGACAATATTTTTAAGCCGATTCAAAATTTATGATAAGAAACACAACTTGTAAATAGAATCAATGCTAAAATATTTGTAACATCTTCATCTTCATTCACCAAATCCCTTAAAATTTGCAATGATTTGATCAACAAGAAGAACATCAACAGTTTGATTTAGGAACTTGCAGTGGATATTATCAAACTCTTATGAAATATCATTCAATCCATCTACTAATTCAACTCATTTCTCCTCAAGTTTCACCGTGAGATCTCGTAACACCTAAACCCTAAAATTCCATATCCTTCTAAAATTAAAACAACTTTGAATCATCATCAATCACACCTTCCTTTATAAGTAAATTTGAGTCAACACTTTGTATTACTTTCCATGTTTCCAGAGCAAGAGATAGATTATCACTATCCTCAGTAAGAAGTTCACTCAACTTCATAACGGAAACTTTCTCCATGTATAACTCATTATAAAAATCCATAGTAGTTTTAATCAATGGATTGGCATCCTGAATCAAACACTCCATCCATGTTCATGACTACTCTCCCTTTTTGCCCAATTTTCTCCACTACATGGAAGGATGTATCATCAAAACTTGAAGGAAATGGCGAGAGTGGTTTGTAGCTTATACAGTTGTGTGATTTTGGTTAAAAGAGTCATGAGATGCTTAACTTTCCCTTAAGCTCATCTTTAGTTGCCTTATCCTTGTCATACTTCTCCAAAAAATTTCCCAAAGCTACTTACACATCTTTCTTAGCTCCTTCATGGGTAGCCTTTCCTAGTGCAAACCTAGAGATTTGATAATTTGATGCCATTATAGTCTCTTTTGTTTTTCCTATAGCAGGAGTAGCTATTTCCATAAACCTTTCTCTTGATTGATCAACTGATAGATTGGAGAAAATCCTCGGCCACTTGGCCTACCTTTTAGGAGTCAGATATAGGACACTCAAGTCAAAAACATCAACAATAGGTAATTTCTTCTTCTTCTTAGGGGTTTTCCTATGCATCCATTTGGGTACAAAAGAAGATGATGCAAAAGACATCATTATGTAGTCACAATGGTACTTGGAGAAACCAATAACACTAAGACACTAGTCTCAACCATAGAAGGTGGAAATGACATGGTAATAATGGAAGGTGAAGTAGAAATAATGGCCTTTAGTGTGGGTGAAATAGACATGGAGATTAAAAGAGGTGGTTGTGGAAGAGGGATGGTAAGATGAGATCCAATCCCTAAGATCTCTCCAACTGAGAGTGTAGGAAGGGAAGAAAACACTTTAGCCATAAGGGAGATATAGTAAAAGAAATGCGAATGGAAGAAATGGAAGACAAGACTGGAGGAAGGGTGAAATGTGTAAGGAAAGTGGATTTAAAGGTGGTGAAGATGGGAGAGAAGAAGAAAGAGGTGACCATGATGATACCTGAGACACAACTGGTGAGACACTCAGATCTATAACTTCTAGTAGACAAACTTTGGAGATGTGGTTTTGGTAGTAGAAGCCTCAACAGAAGACCTGAACCTTTGAGAACAAAAGAGATCTTGTTGCATGTAATGGGCTTAGTAATGGGCTTGAGAGTTGACCTTTTACCTTTAGAAGGAGTAGGTTGACATGTCACTGACTAGGCTTGTACTGATTCTATAGTAGATAATTGATCTGATACTTTAGGTGTGATTCCCAAAGTTGTCCAACCATTCATAGGTCCTCCTCAAAATGGGGCCCGCCCTATCCTTTGTGTTGTTGCACTCTTGATTTGACAAATTTATCTAGGAAATAGTTGATTTGCAACATTATCTCTTTTATAGGCAAGGATCCAATACTTTCTCATCATCCTTTAAACCTTTGGGAGCAACTGCAATCCTAAAGTAAACCACTTCACTCAAGGTTAATCTCTCAAATTCCCTTTGTATTATAATAGTTTCATCTCGAAAAGCTAATCCAAATATCCTCTAATTGGGGTATATGCATACTGGCTTAAACCTGTTTTGTCAAAATTTATCCTAATAATGAAAGTTGGTCCTCAGATGGAAAGTCCTTAGAGTAACTTGGGACATTTCCCCTTCCACATTTTTGGATTTATATATATTTTCACATGTATATTTCCCTATGGTAATGGGAAACTCCATCCTCCTTTTTGTGTCGATTATGTTGGATTTTGTGATAATGAAGTAATTGTTGAACTAACTCCATCAACACCCACTTGTTGGTTAGACATCTTGGAAATTTATTTGAGCACCTGAAACCACTGGCACTCTGATGTAAGTAAATGTTGGGAACTGTAGATAAATTCCTCCCCACTCCCACACTTCTTTCTAGGCTTCATCTGAGATCCTTCGATTATACAAATTCTTGTCAAAATAATACAAAAGAACAACGAAGAAAGCATCATTCACTCTCCTGAAGTGATTTAGAACCTTCCTCCATGGTAAGTTATGGGTAGTAATCATATATTTGAGTAGTGCTTTTGAATCCTTTTGGATCCAAACCTAGATACTCTCTCATTGAACCACCACATAAACAAGATAAGAAGTCATGAAGAATTTTTTCGAGGTCAGCACATCTCCCAATTGAAACATATTGAATTACTTATGTGCTCACCCCATTAAATAAATTATTTGTTCTTCTTAATTATGGCTATATAAAGGAACATCCACTCCTAAAAATCCCTAGCCACAAGAAGACCCAAAACTTACTCAATAGTGTGATTATATCATTGACTTCTTGAATGAAAGTCTGAGTAGGGAATTGTCTTAGGAAACTTTGACATAGTACCTTTAGTTTTGGCCAAGTAACTCTTGGTAATGACCTTTGTGAAAACCTCATTTTCTTCCACCCAATGCTCAATTGTGGACTCGGGGAGATTTTGGCATATTCCTCTACATCGGGAGCTTTAAAATATATTCAAAGAAATCATTGTCTAACCTGATCACAACATTACCATCATCATATTTTATAGTACACGTAGCCTTTTCAAAATGCGAGGTTACAACTAGTACAAATTCAGGGCATTATACAAATGACGGAAAAACAATAACAAGAGGAAGCCCACTATCATAAATTTCTTACATCCAAGGCTTCTTATTTGGGGCCTTAACCCTTTTCCAAAACTCAACCATGTCTATGTGCCCAAAATCAATGTCTCCAATATTTTCCATTCTTTGAAGATATGCTAGAAGGGGAGATACCCCTAGATAGGTATACTTCATCTTATCCTTTCCTTTTGATGAAGAACCAAACATCTTCATGTTAGAAGTTTCAAAAATTTGGACTTGAAACCTAAATCTCATCCTGGGAAGTAACCTACAAAATCTACCTAGACCTCTGAAAACCCAAAATTTGAAGTTCCAAAATACAAAGCACTAAATATCCAGTTGAAACTTCAAGACTTCAATACAAAAATAAAACTTCTAAGTTACTTTTTTCAAAACTCAAACTGTTCAAAATCAATCTCTCTCTAAAGTCAAAAGTTACCCCAAAATCCAAAAACCTCCAAATACCCGTGACTTCTAAAACTCGAAAACCAAAGAATTTAAAAATAGGCAAACTCCAAAATCTAAAAAAAAAAAAATGAAAGTCCGAAAAATTTCAAAATCCAAAACCACAAACTCTAAACCTAAAATGATCAATGTCTAAACTTTGAAATGGTGATGATATTTTCTTATAAGGCTCCAAAAGATGTAAAACTTTGACCTCCTGCATTTGAGAAATTTACTCTTTAATTGTGATTGTCAAAACCAAAAAAACTTTCTCCTCCTACCGAGTACACAATTTTACATTTTTAGACTAAAAAAAACAATGTAACAATAGTGGATCCATACTTGGGGTTGGAACAAAAATAAATACCAAAAATAAGAAGAAAAACAAAAATAATTCTCCAACAATGAATAAAATAAAACTTAAAAAAGACTTACCCAAATAGCAAGCAAGTATAAAAATATAGCCTCGAAAATTGCTTTAGGAAATTTGGTGAAGGGTTGTAGTAATCATTAGGGTGTCAAAGTACTTTTGATCTAGTGAAAATGATTGGTAAAATCCACATATTTATAGGAAGGTCAAATTTAATTACCCTAAGTTGACACTTGTGGGGTAGTTGAGCAATAAATGTCTTTGGACTCTGAATTTTCCCAGTAAACTACATGCCCATGCAACCAAACCTCTGAAGTCCAAAACCTTGAAGTTCCAAATTTTGGACTTTGGACTTTGGACTTTGACTTGTACCACTCATCTTCCATGCAAAAATGCCCCTAGAACCCAAAATAAAACTCCAAAGTTCCAAATTTTAGACTTAGGACTTAGGGAGAACATTTCTACGCAAAACAAAATGAAAACTCAATTCCATTCCAAAATCTGATTGTTGATCGGACTCGACTTGAATTATCCCTTCATTTTGTATGAAAATGTTAGTAAAAATTTGAAATCTGAAACTTGATGGCATAGGCATTTTTTGAGACAAAATTTTCAAAAATTTAAGGAAAAGGAAAGCAAAGGATTTTTAAAAATTTAATGGCCCTTCTAGTAAGGGTAACTTGCAAAGTTAACATTTTTGACATCTCTCGAGGATGCTTTCCTACTAAGCACTAGTCCAATAGCCTTCAAAAATCCATTGGGAAAATGAGTCCTAAGCCTTAAAAATACGCAGAACACAAATAGAAAATAGAGACAACAAAGTAACCAAAATGCACAAAACACAACAACAAACAATATGTAAAAAAACTTGGAGGAAATAAACCTAAACTAACTATACAAGGTAGAACCTTCTCAAAAACAATATTTGAGATGTATCCCATTCACAGAATGGGCAATGCTTCTCCATTGAGTCTTGATAGGAAAAATGAATTTTCCTCCTTGCAACTTGTAATGACATATGGTCCACTCCACAGAGTGTCAAAATTTGTGTGCATCCCTGGCTTGGCCCTATCAACATCCCATTTGAGAACTAAATCTCCCTCCTAAATTTTTTTGTTAGATGCCTTCCTATCAAAAAATTTCTTAGTCTGAGCCTGATGTTGCTCCAAAGTATTCATTTATTTGTTCCTAACTTCTTCCAACTCCATCAACTTGGAAAACCTGACTATCATAGGATCACTCTCCATAACCTCCATTTGATGTGCTAACTCTAAAGAAGGAAATTCAAGTGATAATGGAAGTTTTTCTTCCTTCCATACATAAAACATGAAATGGGAATTCGGATGGCCCTCTTAGGCATGATCATGTCTCGCCTCACAATGTAGTCTTGAGATGTGTATGCCAATTCATCTTGTTGGGTTCCATTATATGCTTAATTATTCGAATGAGGTTCTTATTTCTAGACTCATCCAAACCATTTCCCTGTGATAATAGTTGGATGAAGTCTTGAGGTACACTCCATTTTTAATAGCCCACTCACTAATTTTCAGACCAAGAAATGCCATGGCATTATCTGAAATAATTGTGAATAGAACACCAAACCTTGTCATCATACTTCCCTCCAATAAATCAAGAAAAAATTTCTCATTTCCTTCCTTCAATTCCACAACCTCTATCCATCGAGTAAAATAGTATGTCATGGTAAGAACCCACTTATGGCTGTCACTAGATGGAGGATTAATCATTCTGATGAAATCTAACCCCCCTTAAACAAAAGGTTGATCCACCTGAATCGAATGAAGAGGAAGAGCTGACAGATTTTGTTTTCCTATGAAAAAGGCACACTCACTACACTTCTTCACCCATTGATGTGTATCTTTGAAAAAATTTGGCCAATAATAATCAACCCTCATGATTTTCGTAGTGATTACTTTTGTGGAAAAGTGTCCTCCAGAAAAACCATTGTGAAATTATTCAAGTATTTTATCCACCTACTCGGCCCTATACATCGGAGAAGAACACCATTCAAATCCCTATGGAAAAGAATACCATCTACTAGGATGTAAGGAATGTACTGGAGATGAAAATTTCATCTTTGAGTCTTATCTAAGTCAATGGGATACTCTCCTAAGAGAAGAAAATTATTCATCTTTAATAGCCAATTAGTAGGAGCATCCTCTTGACGATCATTATGAAGTACCATATATTCTTCACCTTTAGATTCTAAATCCATGACAAGTTAGTGACATAGTCCTTTCCTCTAAAAAATTGGGTTACTTTGATGTGTACGTCATATTCCATGACTTTAGTAATCCATATAGCATGTTTTTCATTCATGTATTTATTTAGTAGAAAATCCTTAACTCCAGGATGTGACACCATCAACTGTATTTTATTGTTGGACAACATGTGCCTGAATTTCATCAATGCCCGAATGGATACGAAAACCAACTTCTCAATGAACGAATACTTGAGCTCATAATCCTTAAGAGACTAGCTGAAAAAGGCAATGGGTTGTTCCATCAAATCATCATTCTGCTACATGAGAATCCCTGAAATACTTCCCTGTCCTCTTAAAGTGTAGAGAATAAAATATTTGTCATACCTAGGATTCACTAACATAGGAGCATGCAAAATAGTTGTTTTGATTGCCTCAAAGATTTCTTTTCCTTCCTTTGTCCAAGAAAAGGGCAAATTCTTATTTAACATGGTTGTCAATGGCTTGGCCAAGGATTGAACTAGGGATAAACCTTCACAAAAATGATAGTCCCTAGAAAACTCTGAATACCTTTCTTATGGCTTGGAAGAGATAAAGATAAAATTGCATGAGTCCTTTCTGGATCAATAGATAGTCACTCCGCTGAAATAACATATCCCAAAAACTTTCCTTCATGCACAAAAAAATACACTTCTTGGGATTTAATGAGACCCAAAACTCCCTGCATCTCTTGAAAACATTTTCCAAGTGAATAATATGATCTTTCGCATGTTTGGAATATATAGTTATATCATCAAGATAGACCAAAATCATGTCATTTATCAATCCCTTGAAATCCATGTCCATAGCTCATATGAAAGTAGCTCCAAAATTTGATAATCCAAACAAAATTTTATTGTAGGTGTACGTACCCCACTTGGTAGTGAAGGCCATTTTGAATTGATCATAATTTTAAAAAAATGGGTTATAACCCAAATAACCATCAAGTAGCGAAAATATTTTAGCTCTCCTGCCATTGTTTGAAGAATTTGTTCCATGGATGGGAGGGGATAATGATCTTTTAATGAGGCTTGATTCAGATCCCTAAAATCCACACATAGTCAAATATCTTCATTATTTTTCCTAACAGGAACGAGATTAGCCACCTAGGAGGAATGTTTGATGGGAAAAATGATACTAGCTTCAATAAGCTTTGAAATTTCCTTCTTCATTAATGGTTTGATCTTGGGATTCACCGGTCTCTATTTTTCCAAACTGGTTTAACATTAGGATCGAGCTCGATAGTATGTTGTGCCAAACCTAGATCAAAACCATGAAGATCTTCATAACTCCACATGAAAATATCATTATATTTTTGGTAGAGTTCAACAAAATCTCACTTTTCTTCCGTGAACATACTTTCCCAATCTTCAGAAACTTTTCTTCACAACATGCCAACCTGTTCAAAATTGTCTTCCTTGACTATCATATTGGCACTCTATCATTTAGCTTGATAATTCAAATTAAAAATGGACTAAAGGGTGACCAAAACTTTTGTTAACTTATTATTCTTCAACTGAATAATTTTATCGTTGTATGCTTCCTATAGCTTGGCTTGATTCTTTGATGCAAACTCCACCTCCTCCTATAAGAAAAGAATAAGTTGTTTGTCACTATCAAAAACTTGCCAACTTACTACATTATCTAGAACCATAGGATACAAAATATCTTAACAGGTTACCGTTCATCTTTCATGATATCCAATGGTACATCATATTGTGATCCAATCATAGCCATCCTATCAGCATCTTGATTTTGATTCCTAGAAGCCAATTAGATCCCGAAAGCCTTGAAATATTCAATCAAGTCCCAAACCTAGTTCTTGTATAACCTCGAATATCATTATTTGATGCACTTTGAGATCTTACCTGATGTACAACCAATTCACTATCTCCAAAAATAGTTAAGGCTTTGATCCCCTCTTTTGAGCCAACTAGATTCTATGCACAAGGGCTTCATATTCGAAAATTGTTAGTACAACTAAATTACAGTAAAAATATGAGAAATGTTTATATCCTTGTGTAGAAATCAATATGACACCAACACTTTCTCCACTTTTACTTCTTGAGCCCTCAAATAAAAATACTTAAGTCTTTAAGATTTATTTTAGGTTTTGAGAAGTTGAGGTATAAATGTGTCTTCTTCATGAATACAATATGTGCCCAACCCTGTTTCTTCTAAAAACAACAAACCAACTTCTTATTTTGTTAATGTGTCGGTGTAAGGATCAAAATGATGTCCTAGAATTATCCTCATCAAGCACAATATCGGACTTCTTCCATATAAGTAGTTGATTCATGATCAACAACATATTCTTCTTGATCACAAATGTTATAGTTTCCATTTATAGGACTAGTAGTATAAGGCTCAACATGATTATGAAATTTTTCCATGCCCTTATAGTTACCTTAGTTCCATATCGAGTCCTAAGAATCATATGTGACCAATCATTGGATAAATAACCACCCATTTTGGTAGTGAAATCCCATGATAAGCATATGGTAAAGAAAGGAGGGAGGTCAATGGCTGATATGTCTTACGTGAATGAAAAGCTAGGACACTCATGCATAGTAATTTGTAGTACCTTGATAATTTTGATGGTCTGAAATTATATCCCATCCAACTGAACAACTCCTCTAGAGATTGGTGTATACTTTATACCAAGCACATTTGCAATCTACTTGGGCATGACCGAACTACTAGCACCAAAACCGATCATGCATTTACGTACCAAATGTCACCAATAATCAAAGAAATATAGAATGGTGGAGGCTTATTGGTCTTAGGGGAACCTCTTCCTTCGGTTGAAACAAACTCATGGTAGTTGATGCATGATGTACTACTTTGCTAGATGTACCAAAAATTTTCGAGCCTCCTATAATAGATTCCTCGATAAGAAATTGAAAGTGCTTCCTACATAGTAACGTTCAAGTTAGTCCTTTTAATTTGTTCAAAATGCTTAAGGGAATACCACCTAACTTTTCAACATTATTTTGAGTGCTAGTATCATCCTTTGTATCATGTTTTTTTGTACTTTGAAACACCCGAAGAAATTTCTTTCCTTATTTCCCGATAAGCTGCATGTCGAAACTTCTTCCCCACATCTTTGTTGGAAACCACTTGTAGTTGAGGTAGGAAAGTGGATGTTTGATCAAATTTGGAGGATTGAGATTCCATTTTCCTCTTTTTGAAATGATTTTTTCTTCTATTGATGAAGAATCCACATTTAACCCACAAAAAGTTTCCTCTTTCCAATTCAATAAAGTGGTCTCTTCAATCACCTATGGAAAATCTACTACTTCTTATGTAGATGCATTTTCCATTGGATCATTAGGAGTAGATATACTTTGGACCATAAGATCCTAGATAAGAGCTCCATTAGGATATATATTTTGGTTATGAGGTTCGAGAGAAAGGATAAAACCATTCATAATCTTGAACTAAGTTGTTTTGGATGGGTACAAGGGCTCTAGAAGAGCTAGCAACAAGAGGGTTCCTAACATTCAAAGGCTTAAAATTTGCAACTTGGTTTTGGGGATGGATATTACCTTGAGAGGATTGCATATTAGAATGATATTGTTGATTATGGGATTGATAACGATGTGCATACTTGAGCATGTTTCCTCTTAAGAGCCACTATTTCATTTTCAAATGTCTACATCAATGATTTAACTTTGAAGAGATCATTTGAAGGAGTGGGTTTAGACCGAGTTGGTTGTTTAGAGGTGAATGGGAGGGGAGAAATGGTTGGTTGATTATTGGGAAGCTCATGATACAAAGGAATTGGAGGTATTGGAGATATTTTTCCATCTTTAATCAAACAGTTCTCTGCTCTTATAGAAATCGTTCCTCCTGTTGATTGAATTATAACTGCAACATTGTTGTTTAAGGCTCTTAAATAGTACAAAAATGTGTTGTTTGGAGAGGGTTTTATCAATATTGGAATCATATTCAAAGTCTTTTGGAATCAAAAGTTGAAATCATTCATATGTTCTTGGGGAGATCTCTTTATAGTGGTTAATCTTGCTCTTTTGGTGCTCATTTTGATCTCGCCCTTTTATCTTGAGTGTGCCTTCAAAATTTCCCATAACTGGTTTGTCAAAACTAAAAACATGTATGCTTGAAGAATGAAATCATGCTTTGAATATAATAAAATCTTGTGTTTGAGTCATGAATCCAATGTAAATCCTCTTTTCGGTCAAGGAATGTGATAACCATGTGATCCCTGAGTGATCCCTATGAAAAAATTGATGATTGATCATGTTTAACCATGTAAATCCCTCCTGTATATCGTCCCTTAGATCTTCACTAAAAATTACACATTTACCTCCATTTTCTGAAGACACATGGTGCATTTTTATTGGTTGCACTACGGTGGGATTTTTTTACAAAATTACACAATTCACATAATGGCTGCAAATTGCCAACCTAGCCATGATGACCGATGAATATTCCCAAGAATATTCAAGTCAAACAATGCAAAAGGATAATTTGACCCCACTCCCATAAAGGAACACATGTTTAGATATGATTGGAGTGGGGAAATGGATTATCGGTGCACTTTTGCACCAAAGGCCCAATATAATGCAAAGTGTGAATGTGCCTCTCAAAACCCAACACAAGACAAGTGTCAATGCTTCATACAAAGTTAGTAGGAAGATTCTTGGGTCAATTTTCATTTTTACACCTAGGCGAGAAAAAATAAAAAATTAAAGTAAATCTCGCGACTCTCTGTCACTCTTAAGATTAAGACATGTGTCAGTTTCTCAACAAAAGTCAAGAGGTGGGGTTTCAGGTCAAATCTACAAACTTGCACTCATTTGAAAGGTAATGCAAAAATGTAAAAAGAATCCCTGAATGTGTAAGCCTCAAATCAAGCCATGTGGATGGTCCACATTCAAATGAAGGAAACAAGTTGGATGGCCGAGATGTGACACATTTATGGCTACCACCATTAATGCATTTTTGCATGAATCCAGGTAGATTTTTATGAATTTTTCAAACATTTCAAGTTGTTACCCTTGTACGTGAGAGAATTGGATGCCCTAACCACACTAATTCACAAAAAATATATATAAAAATTGACTGAGAAGTGGTTGAATTGAGATAAGGAACTCGAAAGTATGATATCGAGAGGAGAATTTCATAGAGTTTGTAGAGAAACAGGTAAGTACTTTTTTTGCCTTATTAATTCTTGATACTCAAATTGGAATTAAAACGAAAGATAAAATTCACAAGATGAGATCTCTGGGGTTGGGTTTCCAGTAATTTCAAATATTTCTAGTGATTTAGACAAAGTTGTGGACACAAAATTGCTAAATGCTGATCTAGATGATTTCCAGAGGAGGCTGAATGATCCGAATAAAAGCAAATGGATGACAACCATTGATGTCAGTCACATTTCCCTAGTAGTGCTTTCCCACCATCCATACACTCTCCTATGGTTGTGTGTTGAGAATTATGACCCAGAGAAGAAATAAGTATTAGATGGAAGTGGAGAAAGGGTGATAAATTTAACACCAGAAGATTTTAGGGCAATATTAGGGCTACCAAGATTGGTCAACCAATAATTGCTATAATTGAATCAACACAGAATAGATCATGATGTGAGGCATGATGAATATGTGGGAATGTTAAATGCCCTATGGTTGAAATATAAAAGGCCATCTGTCAAGAGAATCCCCAAGAAATTGACCAGGGCCATGTTTGTTGAGGAAGTTGAGGACCTCATTGTGCTACTAAGAAGAATGGCAGGGTTAGAAGGAGCTAATGATTTTCAAGAGTGGATGTGCCCTTTTATAATGGTTATCCTAGAGGAACAAGGAAATTTTTGTTGGGCAAGATTTATATCAACATCCATTCATGCTCATCTTATGAATATAGCTACAAATATTATGATAGGTGATCTAGTTGACATTAAATTATATATGATGTCCTATCTCATCTATAACATTGCATGTTTCAAATCATTTCCAGGTCTCCCACTACAAGAAAATTTTGAAGATCATAGGGTGTATGATGTGTATCCATAATTGAGATTGGACAGATGGAAAGGAATGTCAGGTTAGTAAATTATGCTTTCATTTCCCCTGTAACATGCCTTTTCAAACCAAAATGGGAACAATATAGATTATCTACTAGTGCTAGGGCAGCAATTCTAGAGTATGGTTACATTTTTATACAATACAAATTCTTCACATATTTTAGTGTAAGTGGATTTTAAGGACAACATCATAAGTTACCTAGATATGTGAATGACAAGTGGGATTTAATGGAATTGTTAAGACAATTAGCCCTCATGTACACAAAAATATTGCAAGAAGGCACAAAACAAACATCAAATTCCCTTTCTAAATTGGTAGATATTCATGCCAAACCATAGTAAAATCTAGATTAATGGAAGAAGAAATGGAGAGATTTCAAATGGATAAGTTCACACCAAGACTTAATTATGACATTCAGTGGGTTGTTAGTACAGGAGAGCATGAGCCTCATTTTGAGGATTATTGGATGAATTATATAGATGAAGAAGAATTCAGATTGAGGGACTATTCTAGAATGACCTTAAGGAAAATTATTGATTTCAAGATTTTTGTAGTTCCCCAAGGAATTGTAGATGATAAATATGTGGTGGGGCAATATTACCATGACCAAAATATTGAGTCAAAATCAATTAGTTCTATAGATTAGAAAAGACAAAATCAGATGACCCTCATATAAGAATTTCCAATGTATTAAGGAGAACATTGACTTGGTTAACTGGAAAGGGTCTGGACTTATCTCTGTAAAATAAAAAAGTATTAAAGGATTTTGAGAATTGAAAGTTTTGGAGGAAGATCTCCCTCCACTGAAGGAAGGAGCAAACAAGATAGATCCCTTGAATGGTCAAGCTCCTCAGTTACCTAGTAAGAATCCTACCATTGAGATTATTGATGAGTGGACATCAACAACAAGTAATACTAGAACTTCAAAAATTGTCTTGATCCAAAAGGTGGGGGAATAATCTTGAAGGATATGCAAGATGCCCCATCACTGAAGTAGTTCCAATCCAAGCAAAGGGGAAAATCTTGACTACACCAAAATTCCCTCAGAGGTATTACCAAGATCATCTAACACTGGAAAGATGATGAGGGGAGCCTTAGCAGGTGTTGATATTCAATCCAAATCACAGAGTTCCAAAGAAAGAGAGGCACCAAACCTCAAGAAATTTGAGAGAGCTAAGAAGAAAACTAAGATAATACTACCTTTGGTAAGGGACACTAGTATTTCAATGAAGGAAAGTGGCCATGTATCAAAAAAATCATAAACATAGAGAGCCTAAGGTAATTGATCCTCCTATTCTAATTGAAGCTCAAAAGAGGGTGGTTACTTCATTAGATCACCAGGAAATGTCATTTAAAACTCATGAAAGTATTCACTCTACTCCAGTTACACCACCATCAAGTGTAATTTCATTTGTATCCCCCACTGAAACTATTCCAAGAATAGTTGGTAGTGCTCTCTGTGTCTAGTCAATCAGATGATTTCATGAAGGAACAAATGCAAATTAAACCAATGGTTGAACAACCTGAGAAACAATAAAAAGGGCTATTAAGGAATTGATTTGGAATTACTCAAGGAGACTCTTGAACTTGAAATGGATGATGTGAAAATTGAAACTTATATAACTGAGGGTGTAAGTGTCCCTGAACAAGAAATACATATTCAAGATCTTGATCAAACATCAAGTGTAAGATTGGGGCTCAACCTCAAAGTTTTCAAATCAAAGGCACAACTTCTACTATATGGATGTTGAAACAATAACTCAAACAAGTTTGAATGAAACACCTGTAATAGGTGTTGTCTATACTTGAAGACCAACCACCCAAGGATTCAGAGGTAGTCAAGGAGGGTGAGGTTTCTCAAGGGAAAAGTGTCATGAAAGAAACGTGATTGATATTTCAAAAGAAGTAAGCAAACCTACTTGGTCAATCCTAAAGAAATTACAGGTAAAAATTAGGAATCAAACCTTGAGTCTTAGCCAACAAAGCATAAGGTGGTTGAAGAACAGATCTAAGAAAAATTATCCACTAAACATCCACTTACAGAGGGTGAAGATATTTCAAAAGACAAGGGACCATTCAAATATCCAAGTCTGGATAAAGATATTCCAAAGGAGGTTACAAATGTGATAGCTACTTCAATAGAAAACTTAGATACAAGTACAATTGCCACTCCTACTAAAAATCCAAAGGAAGCATTAAATGAACCTGTAGTTTCTTCAAAGAGTAAAGGTCAAGATGAAAAATTAGGGACCAGAAAGGAGTCAAAAGATATCACTTAGTGTTAGATTCAGAACTAGGGAAAAGGGTAGTCAGAGATGGTAACTTTGGAAAGTGAAAAGAAAATGGTAAGAGTGGAAGAAATATCAAAAGAATTAGTGGTGTATTCTAAGACCCCACACCTCAAACCACAAGAAGAAAAGAAGGGGAATGCCCCTATGAATGGATGGTTAGGAGGACTTCTTCAAGAAGGGGAGAAGGAAGTTATTCAAAAGGAAGTTTTAGATATCACTAGCATTGCATTTCTAAAACCCAAAAAAGCTTTAAAGAAAGAAAATATTCTTACTAAAACACATATAGACCAACATGGATTCAAGACCTTGGAAATTGCAACTCCTCACCAAGGAAAATCAAAGGATGATATTACAATAAGTGATTATGATATCAAACACATCCAATTGGGAAGGCCTACTAGGGAATCATTGAAGCAAGAAGTCATAGTGGCAGTTGAAGGCCTACTACAAAAGGTTGATGAAGATAAAATATCTAAAAAAGTAGCTGAAAGAAGATAAAAACATTAACTTCATGCTTGCAAAAATTAGTAGGGCCTATAGAAGAAATCAATAAGTTTCCACTATTATTACCCCTAAAATGTTGGATAAAGTAGAAAATGCTAGTAAGAAAGATGAAGTAATGGATAAATGGGTGGAGGACTTGTCTCAAAAAGGCAGAAAGGTCATTGAGAAGACAATAAAAAAGTATGCAAAATTGACCAAAACACTCAATGACATTAATGAAATCAATGAGCAGTGTGAAAGTGAATTATATTATTGGGAGGGGATATTCCCAAACTTGATACAATAAACCAACTTGATGAAGATTTGGTAGAAAGGAGGGGTATAGTGCCACCCAAAGAAAAAGGGAGTTAGTATATAATGGAAGACCTAGCCAAAATCAGAGTAGAATTTATAAATAAGGTTAAATAAAAGTTGAAATTTAAGAAGGAATAGGAAAAAGAGTATTGATACCATAGATAGCATAATAGAACAAATGGTATTTGATAAGCATAAATATACTTATGGGGATATGGAATTTGATACCTTATTCAATATTTTGACAAGTACATCAAGGAGGAACACTACTCTTATGAGGTTATCAAAAGGCTCATCTTTGTGGAAAACAAGATTCCCGAGCTAACTAAAAATTGAGAGAGTATAAGCCAAGAATGTCCAAATGTATTGATATACTAAATAGGCATCACCTGATATTCAAATATCACTTGGGACCTGATGAAGAAGAGATGATACAATTATTCCAAAGGTATGATGCATATAAAGAAAGACAACCAGATGAAGAAGAAGGTGACAAAGATGAAGATGTGACCATATTAACTAGTGAACAAGCTTAGGCTTGTTTTTCTTAACAAACTCTCATATTTTCATAATTGATACTCTTGTTTTATAATAGTTGAACATTACTTTGAATTGTTAATTTCAAGCATGAATGTAATATGATACAATACAATAGAATTTTATGTTTCTTTAATAGAATTCTAAATCTATTATGAAGCATGTGGATTAATGTAACAATTTGAATTTTTGTATTGATGAAAAAGAAAAATGGGGTTCTATAGGGGCCCTAGCCCATGGAAAAATTTACATACATTCTTGTGAACTACATCAAAAGGAAACTAGAGAAAATAACACCTAATCATCTTCCACTACCACAAAATCCTCACTGAAAGGAGGAATTTTTTCCAAAGCCTATTTTTCCTTGGAACAAACTCCTCTGACCCAACAACCATCTGTGCAAACAAAACTTCCCCTGCCAAGGTGTGAGAAATCCCCATATCCACGAGTTCCTCAATATTCATCCTAGGGCCATCCAAGATACTCATCAATTCCATCTTCTTCTGATAAGAAGAGACCCAATTTAGGAGATCCAGGCCACCTGTGGGAAATTCTTTCCTCCCTTTTTCTTTATAGACCGAAGGCTAAGCAGGAAAAATTGATGTGGTTGGAAGTACAAGTAAAATGGTCCTTAGAGTTGGTTGAGTGGGATATTTGGAGTTGGATTCACCTTTGCACTTATGCATAACAAATGGTGACACTTTAGGAGGTTGAGAAGGTGGAGATTTTGTGGGCCTTTTCTCCAAAGAAGAAACACATTGTTCCAACTCATTCACCTTTCAAAAAAAGAGTAGGAATAGTGTCTATACAAACCCCTTCACCAAGATCATAATATTTTGAAGGAATATCCTTTATAGTGAACTCTTCATTGTAAATGAAAGGGCATATGTTGTCAATTGCACCTTTCACAGATGGCCTGCTCTTGAGCTAGAATTGCTTTCAGTACCTCGGGATTTTTTTGATGCTCCCACCTGAAAAGATGAAAGTACATCATTTGGAAGGTGGAAAACACATGAATAATTTTGATGAGCCTTCAATCAAATCCACATGAACAACTTGGGAAGTCAATGGCCCATTATAGTCCTCTAGGTCTGTAATATCAAATAACATCCTCACAAATGCCTCATTTTGGGGCCTCCATTCAAGATGGGCTAATCATTCCCCATGTTAGACCTTGAAATCCACCAATATTTTTCACACTTAGAAGAAAGGATGAAAATTTGTAAGAGAAGTGATGGGAATTTATAGAAAAAATAAATCGGTGAGTTAAGTGAGCACAATCATGATGATTGATCGTTGAGATTTTTGTATGATACCTACATGAAGGAGATAAGTGTGAAACAAAATAATATCATACAAAAAGGAGGAATTTGGCTTGATATGATACAACACATGCAAAAAATTCAGCTCAAAAATATATGACAATGATTGTGTGTGTTTCAAGGTAGATTGTCAAATGGCGGAATGATTAAATAAAAATCAAACCATTTGGAGGCACTCATAAATCATTGAAAAGTATCTCGACTTATATAAAAAAATTATTAAAAAAATGATACCAAAAAGATGACATGGCATCCTAGTCATTCTAGGAGAGTGAAAAATACAAATCATTTGCAATCCCTCCACATGGCATCACGACAATAAAATATTTTCAAAGGAATGATAGTGGATCAGATTGTGTGCCAAAAAGAGAATATTATTTTGAATATTCACATTTTTAGGGGAAAAAGGCAAAGGTAAAAGAGAGAGAGAGAGTTGTATATATACAAGAGGATTGTTATCGTATCAAAGGGGGTTACATTTTTCGAAATTTTAGAAAAAATAGAATAAAACCATTTTACTCTTCTTGAAGAACTTGAATCAAACCGAGAGACCTGTGAGTTATTTTATTTTGTCCAAGACTTCTCATGAAAATATTATTGCAAGTGTACAACCATTGGAAAGCATTGAGGCCATAGGCTTTATGACCCCTTGTTGAAAAATTTGAATTTCTTGAAATTAATTGTGTTTTCTCCTGAGTGATGTTCTCCTTGTTCTTGGGGTAAAATACTTTGAATCAACCATTTACCTTCCCTATTGCAATATTATGTTGATAGTTTCTTTTAACTACACTAGATCTTATCTTAATTAGTTACATTTTGGCAACTGCAATTGCACTATAGATAGAGCTTTCTATTAGAATTTAGAGGGTTCTAATTATTACGAATTTAATCAACCAATGCATTTAAATATTAACATAAACCATAAAACATTAAATGTTAAATATTATGCAATGTAATAGATAAAATTACATAACATATTAATTAAGTAACACATACCAAAAGTAAGAACATAGTGACATAATGTTTATAGGGGAAAACCCCAAATAGGGTAAAAACCACCATGAAATAACCTTTTACTTTCCAATAACCAAACTTACATCCAGAAATTTCACCTCCTCCTTTCAACCCTAATAACAAGAGTAAAATAATATTCAGCTTTGATATTTCATTTGAACATATCAAATGAGGACCTATAGTCCTTTTTATATTAGGTGATTGGGTATGTCTCTCGACCCACCTTTTCAACCTTATCAGACACACATATACCTAGGTTTATAATATTTCATATTAGAAATATAATCATTTCATGATATCAAATATTTAACCAAAATTATATACCTAGGTTAGCATATTTAATAATAGAAATATAAATATTTCATATTATTAAATATTAACCTATATATATATATATATATTAGTGATGGACTCATATACATTAAGGGTTGGCCATACCACTGAATCATTATGTTCCAACACTTTCTTTTTGTGGTTTAATAAACAATTTTAAATTCCTATTGCCTTTGTTTGGTTGAAAATATCTCAGTAAGCTTTTGAGTGTATCTTGAGCGTAGTTGAACATGAATTGTTAGTATTTTATTGAGAGTTTAGTATGAGATTTTGTGTTTAAATTCTCAAAGTTTGTGTGACATATTGTGCTCTTGGTCTTCCATGAGTGCATACCTTATGGTTAAAGGGATGCTACTGGTTATGTGAGGTGTTCCTCTTGCCTTGATGGGAATTTACAAACATTTGTAAGGTTTTATTAAGAAACCTGTATAGTCAACTTTATCCTTCTTTAATATTCTATTCATACATAAAAATTACAACCTAAAACTATTAAATCCTTCTGAATTACCCATGTTTTCCCTACTTATAATCATTTTTCAAGGGAATTTACTATCTCTACCCTCCCTTTCCATAAATATGCAGAAGCAAGCTAAGATCTACACTATCTAGAGTGACCTAAGTCCTATTTTGAAAGACATGTATTATTTAGTGTGACAAATCATGAGAGTTAAATGATGTTTTCATTGACCATGTCTATTCAAGACTATCCTTCATATTTCCAAGAGAAATCTTAGAGACTGCAATTTCATCCACCTTTCTCACAATTACAGGTCACAAAATGGGTCCTCTCACCCTGGTTAAAGAAAAAACCTAAAGTAGGAGGGAAGGTCATCCCCTTTGTGAGTGCAATCCAATCTCTCCCAAGTCAAGTTTCAAATAGTTTGTCGGATATGCCCCGGCTATAAACTACTAAATCTCTTGTCTGTCTTTCTATAAGCATCCAACTCAGATTGTAAATATTACCCGGATCACAAGGTGGTGTAGATTTGGGCACCAACATGCTCCATGAGTGACATGTGATCACTCTTATCCTCAAATTTTTACAATTTTTTTCCTAACTCATTCCAAGTGTGTATAGAACCAACCATTAACCCGAGAAACCACTAGAGTACTTTTCCCTTAAAATAAGTAACAAGAAGCTTGACTGCAACATTATCTTTTGTGAAATCATGCATTAAACGAGATGCTAGCCACATCCTAAATATGTTCTATGGGAGTAATGGTAGTCTCTCCAAAGGTAGAAGGAAGACTTTTAAGAGAAAATGTGGGTATAACATCACGTTGGGCTAATAGAAGGGGACTACTAGCATTAAAAGAAGGGAACACTTGGTTCCTTACAGCCATGGTAATGAGTGTTTGACTGTCTCTTGGTGGAGGAAACCTTCTAAAAGGAGTCATTGAATGTCCCGTATAAGGTGATGTGGATGCGCTGATTCTCCTTCTCCTTGGAGGGAACAAAGACAGATTCAATATGTCAATATTTTCCTTGTCATGAATAAGCTCTTGTCTAAATTCTTTTCATAAGTTAAGAAAATGAGACTCGAAGCCAAGAGGTGTGGATTCACCGTACTTTGATTCACGCAAGTACTAAGAGAAGTATCAACTCTCGGTGTCCCACCGGGCATGCCAAAATTTTTGTCACGTGGATCATACACCCATGGAATCATTAAGTGATCATGTGTAACATGAGAACATCTCCAAGGTGTAGGACCTTGTTCCTTGGGATGAACCTCCGAGAAAGGCTGAATTCCTTTTAAACTTAGTGCACTTGATTTAAGATTAAGGTGCAAGGCTATAAAACTTGAAATGAAACTAATCTACTTTACTCTTGAGAAAAGTGATAGAAATATTATCACATAACACATAAAATGGTGATGCACCAATGATTAATGGAACAAAAAGATATACTTCACTTGTACAATTAATATTATGGAATAATAGTTAGCATGCACATCTCCTAAAGATCTTCTCAATTCTTGAATCGATGCAACATAAAATCAAAGGAACAGAAGGGATTTAAGATTTTCCACTCTTTGAAACATAAATATTTGTATTACAAATTCACCAATAATTAATCAAGATGACTGATACTAAGGCAATTTAATCCATCACATACAAGGAATTAAACAATCACAACTACTTAACGAATCATATAGTTGCATAATATACCAGATATTCGAAGGAAAAATAGTGTTCTAGATATATATAAAAGGATTGAAGATGTTCTTGGACTTGTATAATATAATAAATCCCTTCCATAAAATAGCTAAGATTTTTAAAACCATAATGCATCTATTTATTTATAACCAATAGGGTTGAGTGATTATAGCTCCACCCTTTAACTAACTTAACTAAAAATAGAGTGCATTAATAACATAGGAAACAACCTCCCATGAAAATATCAAAATTAGTTGCACAGGTTGACCAAGTCAACCATGCAACTTCCACTGTCCTAGAGCTTAGAGACTACTCAACAATGGTGCTGCAAGCCTAGGTTGGGGGCTTACAACACCTTTATCTTCCTCTAGTTCTTCTTCCTACTCCTCTACAACTACTTTTCTCTTGTAATCAAATAATTGTTTAATGATCCCTTGGACGTCTTCTTCTTTAGGTCCACATGTATAACGCCTTATCACATCTCGCACACTTAGTTTCTTTGGAAACCTTGGCTGAAAATTTCTTAATCTTGTTGACAATATTTTTAAGTTGATTCACAAAGTTATGATAATAAACTAACTTGTAAACTGAATCAATGCTATAATATTTTGTAACATCTTCACCTTCATTCACCAATCCCTTAAAATCAGAACTTTTTGATCAACAAGAAGAACATCAACAGTTTGATTTAGGAACTTGTAGTGGATATTATCAAACTCTTATGAAATATCATTCAATCCATCGACTTCTTCAACTCATTTTTCCTCAAGTTTAATTGTGATATCTCGTAACACTTGAATCCAAAATTCCATAGCCTTCTAAAATTCAAATAGATTTGAATCATCATCAATCACACCTTCTTTTAGAAGTAAATTTTATTGGACACTTCAGATTACTTTCCATGTTTCCAGAGAAAGAGATAGATTATCACTATCCTCAGTAAGAAGTTCACTCAACTTCATAACCGAAACTTTCTCCATGTACAACTCATTATACAAATCCATAGTAGTTTTAATCAATGGATTGACATCCTGAATCAAACAATCCATCCATGTTTTGATTGCTCTCCCTTTCTGCCCAATGTTCTCCACTACATGGAAGGATGTATCATCAAAACTTGAGGAAATGGAAAAAGTGGGTGTGGCTTGTACAAGCTATGTGATTTTGATTAGAAGAGTCATGATCTTCTCAACTTTCCCCTTAAGCTCATATTTAGTGGTCGTATCCTTGTCATACTTATCCAAAAAAATCCTAGAGTAACCTGCACATCTTGTTTAAATCCTTCATGGGTAGCCTTTCCTAATGCAAACCTGTATATTTGATAATCTTTTTCCGTTATAGTCTATTTTGTTTTCCCGTAGCGAGGAATAGACATTTCCACAAACCTTCCTCGTGATTGACCAAATTTGAAAAATTGGAGACAATCCTCATCTATTTTCCTACCTTTTAGAGTCGAGATCTATGACAATCAATTCAATAACATCAACAATATGCACTTTTTTATTCTACTTATGGGTTTTATTAAGCATCCATTCAAGTACGGAAGAAGACATCATTGGCATAGTCACAATGGTACTTGGATCAACTGATAACACTAAGGCACTAGTATCAATAAAAAAATGTGGAAGTGATGTGGTGATAATGGAAGGTGGAGTAGAAATAATGGCCTCTGGTGTGGGTGAAATAGACATGGAGATGGAAAGAGGTGGTTTTGGAAGAGGGATGGAAAGAGGAGACCCAATCCCTAAGATATCTCCAATTGAGAGTATAGGAAGGGAAAAAACACCTGAGCCATGGAGGGAGATGTAGTGAAAGAAATGGGAATGGAAGAAATGGAAGAAAAGACTGAAGGAAGGGTGAAAGGTGTAGAGGAAATTGGATTTGAAAGTGGTGAAGATGGGAGAGAAGAAGAAAGAGGTGATTGTGATACCTGAGACACAATTTGTGAGACACTCGATCAATAACTTCATTAGAATACACTTTTGGAGATGTGGTTTTTGTAGTAGAAGCTTTAGCAAAAGACCCTAAACCTTTGAGAACAAAATACATCTTGCATGGCTTGGTAATGGGCTTGAGAGTTGACCTTTTCCTTTAGAAAGAATAGGTTGACCACACCGACTAGGCTTGTACTAATTTTGTAGATAATTGATTTGATACTTTGGGTGTGATTCCAAAATTTTACAACCATTCATATGTCCTCCTCAAAATGAGGCCCGCCCTATCCTTTATTTTTCTCGCACTCTTGATTTGACTAATTTATTCAGGGAAATAGTTGATTTGCAACATTATCTATTTTATAGGTAGGATCCAATACTTACTCATAATCATTTAAACATTCAAAAACAACTAACCTTTCAAAGTAAAACACTTCACTCAAGGTTAATCTCTCAAATTCCCTTTATCTTACAATAGTTTCATCCCGGCATTGAATCCAAATATCCTCCAATTGGGGTATATGTATACCACTAACCCTATCTCGTCAAACTTATCCCAATAATCGAGTTGGTCCTTGGATGAAAATTCATTAGAGTAACCTTGAAATTTCCCCTTCCACATTTTTGGCTTTATATATATTTGCACATGTATATTTCCCTATGATAATGGGAAACTACAATCCATCCTTGTGTTGATTATGTTGGATTTTGTGACAATGAAGTAAATTTCAAACTAACTCCATCAAAACCCACTTTTTGATTGGACATCTTAGCAATTTATTCAGATAACTTGAGAACCCCGGCACTCTTATGTTAGTAAATGTTGGAAATTGTATCTAAATTCCTCCCCACTCCCATAATTCTTGTTAGGATTCATCCAAGATCCTCTGATTATACAAATTCTTGTCAAAATAATACAATAGAATAGTGAAGAAAGTATCATTCACTCTTTTGAAGTGTTTAGAACCTTCCTCCATGATAAGCCATAGGTGGTCATCATATATTTGAGTGGTGCTTCTGACTCCTTTTAGATCCAACCCCAAGTATTCTCTCATTGCAACTACTGCATAAAAAGATAAGAAGTCATGAA